>NW_017547183.1:2862613-2914830 GCF_001854935.1 Bemisia tabaci
GCAGTGTTTATCCATGGTGAGCAAAATGAACTGCAACGAGCGTTTACGGTGGATAATGATTTCATTACCTTTCATCACAGGAGATTTAAGGATACTGCCATTTAAGATGCGGAATTTGGGAAAGGACCAATCGTAAAAGAAGGACTGTAAAAACAGTCATATCTTTGTAAAGGATCTGTCCATGTATAAACTACTGGCTAGCTGTTCGGGGCGCGCTAGGCAGGGGGCTCATCCATCGAACCCCTGGTAAAAATTGGCGATAGGAGCTGCGTTTCAAAATACCATAGGAGTTCTTATAGCCGACTGAAGAAGGCGATAGAAAATCATATAGCTCGCTGTAGAAAGTGGAAAAAATTATACGGCCGGGCTACACGAAGCGATTAAAAATTATACAGCCGGGCTATAGTTCCTAACGCCGGGCTTTACACTTTATCGCCGGGCTTTACACTTTATCGCCTGGCTGTTGCTTTTTCGCCTTCAGCAATAAAAGGCTATAAAAAATTGTGTAGAAATCCGTGTGCTTTGTAAATCCTTAAGTTTGTACGGAATCACTTTAATATTTACAAAACGCACATTATATTTTCCTTTACTACATATTTTTTTTCATAAATTAAAATGAGAGTAATCCATACAGAGTGTGCAAACATTTCAAAGTTATGAGTTGAAAAACGCTGACTCCACGAGATTAAATATTAGAGCCTAACATAAAGCGGAGTGGCGGCGCACTGGCGCCTACAAACCTAACAGGGGTACTTCACGCATTACGCAATGCGTGAAGTATCCCTGATAGGTTTGTAGGCGCCAATGCGCGTTTCGCGCTGGCTGCCCGCCCGCCCGCCGCGCCGCGCCGCAGTGTACCACGGCGCTTGAAGCAACTATTTCACACCAGAGGTATTGCACAGTATCATACGAAATTGAAGGCGCTCCAACATATTAGGAATGGCAGGCATCCTTCAAAAGAACGGAGCTTTCCTCGCAAAATAAATCAAGATACCACGGCCCAAAAAGAGAGCGGTAGTCCATAAACTCACTAAGTCCTAGCATCCGTAATTAGTAACGTTTAGCATACACTTTATCGCCAGGCTGTTGCTTGATCGCCATCGGCTATAAAAGGATATAAGAAATTGTGTTGCCGGCTATAGAAGCTATTGGAAATCTTACAGCCGGATGTAGGTGTATGGTATTTTGGAACACAGATTCTACTGCCAATTTTTGCCAGGGACTGCACTTGATTAATCAGCTCATAGGCTCTTATAAATTTATTTTTTCCGCTGTTTATTATCTATTATAGATTTAATAGTTTAGAATGGGCTCTTTGCAGACGGGCCCAAACCAAGTCCACAAAGAGTGAAGATTAAAGCGAAGATTTACACGAGGGGGAAATGCAGGAGGAGGAAAAACATCTAGGTTTAGTAGATTATTTAAGGGGGAGGGAGCAACGAGGAACGAAAAATGTTCAATTGTGGAGCGGTGCATATTGATAATGCTGCTCATTGTGGACGCAAGAAAGCTCTGGTTATGTTATGTATACGGGATCGAAGCTTTTTGGACTGAGTATGAATGTAAACGGGGAGCTGCGTGACCGTTTTAGGTTATCCATGAATGTGTGAGGTGTTAAACCTATATTATCATTTTTAATCACGTGGTTTACTTTTGTGAAACTTTTGATGATTTAAATGTTGTATTTTTTTAGTGTATTTTCCGAAGGAAATACATTCAAATCCAATAATTAATTTTTATTTATTTTTCGTGATTATTTTTTGTTATCTTATTTTAATATGCACTTGAACAGTGAGGAAATTATTGTGCTCGCTGGCTAAAAGAAAACAAATCGCCTTGGCAAAGAAAAATTATTCTAAACTGTGGTGCTTTACGAGGAGCCCCAGGAACAAACGATTAAAAAAAAACCATTGTTCGCTCGACGTCACACAGCATCAAGTACATTTCGGGTACATCCTCAGTGCGTGGCAAAGCATGCACCCTCTGCGCGACACAGCCTTTGAAATGGCGGCTCAACTCTAAATACGACCACCTTAATTTATCCTCCTTAATTACGTAGTACTGTATTTCTAGTTACGTTTGACTTGATGAAGCAGTGACTCTTGTATTGGACCACGTCCAAGTCGTTGTTCTTGGTTTTGTGATAAAAATAGGACGAGATTACTTCAAGCTTCTGTCATCCTCACACGATTGTCAGTAGTTCACGACACCACGATGAAGTTGTGTGAGTATATGTCAGTGCGGTATTTAATTGCTGGTATTAAAAGTGCATATTTGGCTCCAATTGCGTTTAATTGGTAAACAAATATTTTTAACAATTTTTTATATCAGTAAAAATATGTTTTTTACCTATTTTAAATAAAGTTTTATAGCTTTTAAAGTGAGATTTTTAAAGTGCCTACCTTTTTTATGTTGCTTTTATTTAAATTAGTGATTAAATATCTATTATTTCAATGTGTTTTAGAAGATCACCTTAGACCCTTACTGCTATAGGGCCAACAAATAAAAGCATTTCACCCAAACTATCAAACGCGAAAACAAGCGAAAATGTGGGTGAAATAAATGATAATAATTTTTCAGCCTCATAGAATATTTGGTTTAAATAGAGCAAGAGACAATTCCACTACAAAAACAACTTTTATGTATGAAAAAAAAATTGACATAAATGTGACGCTATCTGATGTGCGGATTTCGCCATTTATCGACTTTTAAATGTTCTTTTTTTTAGTTACTTATTATTGAAATTCTAAACCTCCAATGAGTGGCCCATGGTAAAGGTCTACGGCGTGGCGGCGTGGCGGCGTGGCGGCGTGCAAGATAAAAAGCAGTAATAGTTTATTAAGTTACGGTTTGAAGGAAGCAAGGTTAGCGCCCTCGAATGCGATGAACACTGTACAAACCGCATACTAACTCCTGGATGCAACTATTCGAGCTCCATGGATGTCCGTGTTGCGTGCGCACGGAGTGAAGGCGTTTTGACCGTCTAGGATCGCACCACTTAGTCCGTGGCCCGCGGCGCGCGGCGCGGCGCAGGGCGAACGGCGGACGGTGGGCTTTACTGCGAGGATTAAAAATGGCAGAGCGCTTTCAACCGATCGTATTCGATACATCAAACGGTTGAGATTGTATCGATATCGATTGGTTCAAAACATAAACATAGCCTCAAAAGTCAATTGAGTAATCTGACGGAACGGGGTTTTTTGTGATAAATTTTTGATTTGCATGATTTCTAATTGGTCAAGAGGAGTGAAATTGCCCAGAAATATCTTATTATCAGCTTATGTGACAAACATTTTAAGATTTTGATGTGTGGTTATGTTCTATTGTTTTGAACCAAACGATACATCGAACCACTATCGAATACGATCCATTATCCGTTTATTCTACAAAAAGATATATCCTAGCCAGGATCAGTTGCATACATGCAGGCGTAGGATGCGAGTATCTTTTGTGCTTCAGTTTGGATATCGGGCTGAGCCGAGCATGATTTGTGGAGCAACTATTCATGTCTGAGAGATGCCTTTGCAGTATTTATGAGAAATTGAAGACACTATCATTTCAGATCCTCGCACTAAGGCCCGCCGAGAATTTGACCAGCCTTTCAGAGGGAATATTTACGAGGAAGTTGATGAATCACTTGTGAGACATCTACGTTCCGCATTAACATCGATATGAGCTTTTAATGTTTTCACGTTCATTGAGTAGCTCCACTGAGCGCCGCTGATGAGGCAGTCGGTGACTGAAATCAAAACGCCTTCGCTTTCGTGCGTATGCAACACGGACATCCATGGAGTCCGAATAGTTGTATCATCCAGGCGTTATAATGAAATACGTTCAGTATCCATCACACAAGACACTAACTGAAGTTTAATTGTTTCACTTACACCATACCTTAATTCCAGCGTTGCCTACTATGCCGATGAGGTAAATGATTGATGAACTGATTTTAATCGCAATTTTGTCGATTTCTCGAGATATACATTACTTAAATGAACGTAAATTAAATGAACGGTGCTAGCCGCCGAAATCGCAAAAAAATTAAGTGTCTAAGCATGATATGTAGACAAATTTTAACCTATCTCAAAGTGTGGAACTTTTTTGGAAATTCTTTGATTTTTCCTCTGGAAAACTTATAATTTTGATTTAAAAGTGGGGAATTTTCAAAGAGCAATTTTAATGAGTCGCACGAAATTTGGAGCAAAATCGATGACCATTCGTCTTTCGACAAAATGAAATGCGACCAAAAATCCGTAACATTACACGCCTAAATACACTCACATGATTTTCTAAGTGCGATGTTGATGCTGATTCACAATAACTGATGAATATGTTGGTGAAAATTTAATTAAGTCTTGCTCTTTTCCTCCTTAAATGAGGGCTATGCGTCTAGTATCTCTATTATTATTTGTCTGATTTAATGTAAAATTTTTAGATTTGCCAAATTGCAATGAGAGGTAAGTAATTTTAAACATTCAACACACTTATTTGCAAACAATTTAGTCAACTATTTTGCAATAAAGTAAAGTTTTGCAGTAAAGATGAGCCGTAATCCGATAATTTCGTCGCTTAAGAATGAAATATTAGGATTTAGAATGGGTAGCTTTTTTCTAAACATAATAAAAGCAAAACAAAGAAACAGTGGAAACAAGACATAAACGTCCCGTGTATTTTCATATATTATTTAGCCTTGTTTCCACTGTTTCCTGATTTTGCTTCTACTATTTCGATTTTGGGCTGCCTGTGTACCTTTGTTTTTGTTAGCTCAACCTTTTTAACCCACAAATTTCAAACCGTCATAAATATAGTTTAGCTCTAAATTTTTGGGTGCTTAATGTCTCAAAATGTCCGCAAAACACCCTTCTATATTCTACCACCGAAAACTCTATTCCGATTTTTTGTGGACTACCGCTACTCGTGAGGAATCGTAATATGTTTATTTTAACACTTTAGAAACCTTTATTATTATAATTAATTTTAGTGATTATTTTTTAATTTTTCCCTGGAATGTGAATATGCTTTTCTTTAAAGGTCAAATGAGAAAAAAGGTCAGGCTTTTGTCAGAAAATATACACGCAGATCGATGGAATTCACAACGTTCCAGTCAGACAGAACTATTCGACCGATGCTTCCTTCGGTGATTTGTTGAAAGAATAAATTGCAACTTTCCTTATTGATTAATAAGTTACAACTTCTCAAAATTTTTGTTTAAACCGTAATAAAGGATTCATTTCCGAACGTGGCTTTCATATCAGGAACGCGCTCAAAATATGACCACGGCTTACGTATTGTTAACGTGAGTTAAAACGTGTATTTGGCCTAATCGCAATTTTACAGGGGCTCATTAACGGTAGTGCTAGGAACTAAGACGCGTAATGAATTATAATTACTGGACCCCAAAAACTGATCAAACAGCAACTTTTTAAATCGTGATGTCCAACCGTTTTCCAGATCAGACCTTGCTAAACGTTCAACGTAATCAGGATACAGTCAAAATATGAAGGTTTCCCAATCCAAACACTGCCATTGAAACTCGAGAATAGATACTGATGTAAAAAATGGGAAATGTTTGGTATTAATAATTCGCTTAGAGAGGGGTAAACGGCTTGAAAGCAACTTGTAAACAGCCTGGAATGCCCCACTCCAGGTATATGAACAGCTACAGCGATGTTAAATGATTGAAATTTTGGTTAAATGGAGGTTTTACGCGCGAGTTCAAATGAAGATTGTGGCGTTGAAGTTAAAACATCCGAAAAATGAAAAGTTACAATTTTCGATAAATGTCAACATTGACTGTTCGAGGATCCAGGTGTAAACATAGCAATATGGTTGGGGTTTTACATTCGAAACGTACTTAGAAATCCCCCGAATCAGTAATTTCTATTAGTTGGAGTGTTAAATCTAACAAATCGGGAAATTAAAGAGGCACGGCAGGATTTTTGACAAATGTCAACATGGGCTGCTCGCGGGGTCCAGGTGTCAACACAACAATATGGTCGATGTTTTCAACGCAAAATGCGAGCAGAAAACCCCGGAATTAGAAGCGCGGTGAAAAATAAGGCAGAATCCAACGCGGGGAACGGAGTAAGTCGATTCAGACGTAATAATTCATGTTTGTGTAGGTTACGGAGCCCGCCATATGGTAGCGTCGAAGTGCATTCCGCCCACGTGACAGGGTGTTGCGCTTACGGGCCGTCGGAACCCATGACAACACCACGAAAGTTCACGATATTTAACGTGCAGATAGACGTGTTGGTGGGGCTGGGGGTTTTAAAAGTTTTCGGGTTTTGGTCGGGTTGAAGAAAAGGAGAGTGCGAACGGGCGCGTGGGGAAAAGTCGAAAGATTCGTAGGGTTATCGATCGGATTGTAACGTGACACAGTGCCGCGGTTGACCGTGAAACGGCGAGCGAGAGGCGTCGATGCGGCGGCGCCGGGGCGCGAGAGAGAGAGAGCGAGGGGGCGCCGCGTCAGCTGATCCGTCAGCATCCACGCCGAGCTCCGCCGTGGAATCAATGCACGCAACTTCTTGACATTCAACAACACCCGCGACATTTCCAGCCTGCCGGCACGAACTGCCAACGGACGCATTTGCCCAATTATTGCGCTCTACAACATCGAGACGAGACTTTGCAATACGTAACTTTGCAACACGAACTTTGCAATACGACACTTTGCAATACGACACTTTGCAACGCGAGACTTTGCAACGCGAGACTTTGCAACGCGCGACTTTGCAACACGCGACTTTGCAATACGCACGAGCGGGGGTGAAACCGTTGCACACGACTGAACACCCAGCGGTCCGAGTAACCCGAACTGGTTCCCTTGCCATTCAACCCTTCAACTCGAATGTGAAAAAGATTAGGATTGTTATTTCCTTCTTTCACGATTGCTACGCCTTTGCTCGTCACGTGCGAGAGAGGGGGTGGAAACAATTCTATCGGGGGTATGTCTACCTGCCCCCAACAGATTTTACGGTGTTGCATCTGTTGCCGGAAGTGAGGGCATATTGTCGGGTTATGGGCACAAATAAATGAAGCTGTGGTGTCTAAACCTGAGGGTAATGAACGGGGTGGTTTTGAATTTGAAAATATATCACAAAGGATAAAGTGTTGGTTACATTTGGAAGTTTTTCACGATTTGGAGAGGAGGGGGGAGGGGGTGTCTGCGAAGCGCCTAGCTATCGACAACTGATTTTTTGCGTTCTCAGCGGACGGTAAACCAGGAGGAGCATTCTTGTGTTGATCAGATCGGTCGTATTTTTGGTTTATGTCATCGGAAGTGGCTCGGGGCGAAGGTGGGCGCGATTGGGGGACGGAGAGGCGGTCGGATCCGGACAACATATGGAATGGTGAAAGCTGGCGGAGGGACTGACCTTTTGGATGATGTAGCAGCGGGAGTTGTAGGCGGTGCAGATGTAGGTGGCATCGGCGTCCAGGCAGCTGACCAAGGGGTCCTCCTGAGGGCTCGAGTTGACGGGTTTCCGGGGGTGCGGCGCGAGGTGTTGCGTTTTCCTCCGCTGGGGCATCTGGAAGAGTGCGACTGTGGCATGCCGCGGCCGACCTGTTGAGTGCGCCGCGCGCGGACCCAGCTGTGCTCGCCCGCCCGCCCGCGCCCCGCGGATGCTGCGCGCGCCACCCGCAACCACCTCCGCAACCGATGCCACCCGCACACTTGTCCCCTCTCCCCCTGGCGCCCCCTCGCCCTTCCGTGTTGGCGCGGCTAGACGCCCGGGGAAGGAAGGCTGCCACGGGCCGTCGCCGTCAACGACGCTCGCCGACGTCGTTCAGAGGGTGGCCGAACGGACTGCCGCTTCCATCGCTCTACCTCGGGGGTCGGTCGCAAAGAGGTTAATACCCTCTGATTGAATCGCCACTTACGCTCAGGGCCGGATTTACCAATAGGCTACATACACTATAGCCTAGGGCGCAACATTCTGAGGGGCGCAAAATTTTTGAAAATTAATTAAAAAACGTATTTTCCAAAGCCAACCTGCAAACGTAAACGTACCTCAAAACTGTTTAAAATTGTGCTTTTTTAAAGGTGAATTTGAACATTTACCGGACCCCCTCCTTCTGATCTGGAGGGGAGGAGCGCCCCCCCCCCCCACGAGAGCGCCTACTTTTAGGGGCGCCACTCTAAGTTTAGCCTAGGGCGCTAAAAATGTAAATCCGGCCCTGAGCGCTGGTGGTGAGTGAAACACAGCACCACGATGACGTCAACATGGTATCGTCCTGGTCTCATCACTCCATCAGTGATCAACATGGTGCTTATACAGAACCAGCGGGGAACAATTTTCAGACCAAGTTGCTACCATGTTGGCGCCAACATGGTACCGAGTTTCACTCACTTACATATTACTATGTTGATGAGGATATGATCTACATGGTACCAGTGTGGCCGTTTCCAGAAGAGATACAATGACTTTTAAAGTAGAAATCGTCTGTTTGAAAGCACTGAGTCTTGGAGAAACTGTGGGAGTGATTGTGACGAATTGAGAATGTGCCTACGATTAATATGACGGTGCATGAGTGAATAATTTTAGTATTATCTCGACTTCAACATGATTCGAACATATCATCACTGCAGAATCATGCTGAGATCAGTATATAACCACGATGGGAATAACAAGGTAACATTCTGGCTTCAATGCTATCTCTATCGACACACTTACTTTGCAGAGTTAGTTACGTTTAAGTCTCGCGTCTTACTTTGACCCCACAAGTTCCATACTACCGCCAAAGTACATTCCGGCAACATCGTTCTTCCTTCATGTGAGTCCATTGTAAAAAATCGATTCTTGATGAAGCAGCTCTCCCTACCTAGAATCGATGGGTATCGATTATTTCACATTCGTCAAAATTGGCAAAGTGCAGTGCTGCCAACTTTCAAGAATCGCCATTATCACAGTCTCGGTTGCTCTGACAATTTGTCGTGAGGTCTCGATACACGATCCAATTCCGAACCAATTCGGATCAAAGTAGACCAGTTGATGACCGATGGTCACCATGCAACAGTCATCTTTGATCAAAATTGGACGGGCCGTCAAATTTTGATCAGAATGGAGTGCCACCATTCATCATTTCTTGCCACACGAAACATTTTCTGCCAGGTTTTCATTTGAAAATAAGGCGAAGTACGATTTTCAGACTGATGACTCCCGACACTTTGATGGTAATTGGATCGGGAATTATTTGATCGTGTATCGAGGCCTTTATACGACGGTACGAGGTACGAAGGTTCAATTGTCTACTACCTGCTACGTCTATACGATGCCTCCTGATGCTTTAGAAATGCGTCTCGCTATAACGCGAAAAGATCGAAACTTGTGACTCCTTCCCTGCTAAAATTGGCAGTAGAATCTGTGTTCCAAAATACCATACACCTACAGCCGGCTGTAAGATTTTTAATAGCTTCTATAGCCGGCAACACAATTTCTAATAGCTTTTTATAGCCGATGGCGACTAAAGCAACAGCCTGGCGATAAAGTGTATGCTAAACGTTACTAATTACGGATGCTAGGACTTAGTGAGTTTATGGACTCCCGCTCTCTTTTTGAGCCGTGGTATCTTGATTTATTTTGCGAGGAAAGCTCCGTTCTTTTGAAGGATGCCTGCAAGTCCTAATATGCTGGAGCGCCTTCAATTTCGTATGATACTGTGCAATACCTCTGGTGTGAAATAGTTGCTTCAAGCGCCGTGGTACACTGCGGCGCGGCGGCGGGCGGGCGGGCAGCCAGCGCGAAACGCGCATTAGCGCCTACAAACCTAACAGCAGTGGCGTAACGGGCGCCCCCGCAGATCCTGCTATGCAGGGGGACCCAGGCGCCAAGGGGGCCCTCGGCCGCCGGAATTTTTTTTTCTCTCTCTATCTTTGATGCTTAGCTTAGGTTTCAAACTTTGGGCATTTACTTACTGAGATGGGGCTTCTTCCTCCAATTTTTATTGTTAGCTCGGGGTTTTTCATACTTCTTTCGGACTGTTCCGAACTTTTTAGTTGCTGGAGGGCCCCTGCCTTCCAATGTCCACTCAGTGATTACTAAATTGTTTTTCTTTTTTTGTCACTTTTCGTATTTCGGGCTTTGGGAGATCCAATAATCCTTGGGCCTGGGCTGGGCCCCCGCCACCCTTAAGATCCGTGATCCTTTAGGGGTCCCATATAATCGGGTACGGGATCTGGAACGGTGAGGGGTGAGGCAGTCCAAGGGGATGCCTCGGGCCAAAAAATGGGAAGGGGTGGGAGGGGGGGATAATTTTGGAATTTTATCGGCATGGGGGGGGGGCCAGAAAAAATTTTGCGGGGGGGCCCAGCGGAAGTCCGTTACGCCACTGGCCTAACAGGGATACTTCACGCACTGCGCAATGCGTGAAGTATCCCTGTTAGGTTTGTAGGCGCCAGTGTGCCGCCGCTCTGCTTTGTGTTAGGCTCTAATATTTAATCTCGAGGAGTCAGCGTTTTTCAACTCATGACTTTGAAATGTTTGCACACTCTGTATGGATTATTCTCATTTTAATTGATGAAAAAAAATATGTAGTTAAGGAAAATATAATGTGCGTTTTGTAAATATTAAGGTGATTCCGTACAAATTTAAGGATTTACAAAGCACACGAATTTCTACACAATTTCTTATAGCCTTTTTTATAGCCGATGGCGAAAAAGCAACGGCCAGGCGATAAAGTGTAGGTAAAGCCCGGCGATAGGAACTATAGCCCGGCTGTATAATTTTTTATTGCTTCGTGTAGCCCCGCCGTATGATTTTTTCCACTTTCTACAGCCAGCTATGTGATTTTCTATCGCCTTCTTCAGTCGGCTATAAGAGCTCTTATGGTATTTTGAAACGCAGCTCCTATCGCCAATTTTTACCAGGGTTTGCAAAATTATCCTGCAACTGATCACCGGAAAGTTGGCATTCTCCGAAGGAAACGGCCCTTACTGTACATAAATTTTTGACTATTTCAGTATCCAAAGGAGTAGCTGGAGAGTCCTGTCAGGCCGGCACCGCAGAAGGCTGGTGGCCCTTTGCGCCCTCTTACCTTCTTCGAAAATGTGTCTTTGTCCCTGAACGATGGATATTTTGACAGCACAGCTTGAACGATAGTTATTTTGACAATACGGTCACGATACATGTTTCTCTGTGTCCCTGAACAATAGATATTTTGACAATACAGCCAAGACATTGTATACTAGCCGATTAGAAGGCGATTTCTGCGTACGTTCTTGAAAAATTATCATAATAACATTTTTTTCTTTCAATAATCTTTGTTTAGGTACATGCATTTTGTCTCCATTTTCTTAGATCCCTCATCTCAGAGAGAGCCACATGTTTCGAACATCAACAATCTTTTTATCGGAGTGGTGCGGCGGAGGGGAATACTACTTAGCTTGACATAATTTCATTAGGTGGGTATGGGTCATCGGCTCCGTTGGAAGCGCTTACGAGAAGTAGGGAACGGTGCACAGTGGACGGAGTCAATTAGAGAGGTCGGACATGACATTTTTGACTAAAACTGCAAATTTTGATGCTCAATTCGTCACATTTTAAATTTCAAGGGGTGCTTTTGGAAGAAAAGTGTACGAGGAAACCAATGAAACCACTTCTAGAACATCAAAATTATGTATAAACGGAGTTATAAGCTTTTAAAGTTTCCAAATTTTGATCCGACCTCTCCCACTGACTCGATCCACTGTGCGGTGGCGGAGGATGCTCGGGCACTGAAAGAGGGTGGGGTTAAAAACCCGTGAAGAAAATGCGTTGAGCTTGAGTTCCTGGGATCACAGCTTTGTGGAGAACGTGACTTTACTGGGCTAAAGTTATCCGATTCTATTTTAGATCGATCCTCATAAATCGACAATCTTAAAGCTGTCTCGACCTCCCCCGTGCGAGGCTCGGGCAGTCGGTGACCAATCATTATTTTATCAACCGCCTCGGGTAACGGCACAACGTGAAATTCAACGGCACCTTTAACATTCAGGCTCGCTTTAAAATGCTAAACCTACACGAGACACGGTGTTGTTTCATTTTAAAGGTTAGCGCTGCGATGCTCGGTCAACTCGTACGTATCCTGGAAAATTTAATTAATAAGAACGATTCTCGATTTACTTCTGTCAAGTTGCTCGCCTAGTCTCTACCCATGACAAGACAGGAAAAAATAATTATCTCGAGCATTGTTTACGTGAATTTCTTTCCGAGTTGACTTGCGACCGCTCTCGAGAAACGGGACTTTAGACCATGAAGTCATAATAATTACCACAATTTTTTTCGTCCTAATTCAAATTGAATCCTCCGATCCTAAGATTTTAAGAGAAAAAACTCTTCAGCGTTCTAAATAACGACACATAATCAGTGAAATTTTAAGTCCGTTGAAGGCGTAGAGAGTTGCATGAAGTTCCAGTAATGCTGCAGCATTCTTAAAATGGCAGATTATAATTTTAAAATTGCTTTAAATACCTAGCAATGACGCTCCTTGGACTGCAATCTTTGATCCACCGTAATTCTGATGTAAATTAAGAATTTCGAGCTTCTTTACCCAGAAATAATAAAAAACCTCTTTATCTTCCGTTATCAATTACCTACTCAATTTTGAGATTTGCTGGACTAAAGCCTCCTTTGGTCGTTTTTTAGACCTAGCATGGCTGCTTTCAGATGAACCCCAGTCCGCAATTATGAACAACTATTACTGGCGCATCCTTAAAATCATCTATATGCACAGGGGATTGTACGTTGCTTCTAAAACAGGTCAGAACTAATAGTTCCTTGCTACAAAATGTATTCCAGATGATCACTGATTTTTATAAGAACTCCTATGTGTTCTTGCTATCAGGTCGACATGTTCGGTTTTAAAACCGATCGATTCATTTCTTTTACACGTCTATTCCATCTCTCCAATTTTTTAAGGAGGAAGAAAGATCATGTAGGTATGCGTCTTCAAAATGTTGACCTCCATCAAGAGCAAAATAATGTACTGTATTATTTTGGTATTTTATGCTAAATTTTGACATTCTCAGCGCGGGGAGGGGGAGGAAAATTGGCTCTAAATACCTATTAAACTAATAAATTAAGTTAGCCTCTGCAGTTGTCAATGGTCGGTACGCTCGGAAGAAAAAAAAAATGGAAATGTTTCTCAGATTCCTGTCCGCATATATCTAAAATAATTCCCGGAAATTCTAAAAATCAGTATTTTTGTAGTTATGTTTTTGGAATATGGTTAATATTGGTCAATACCGCCAGGAATCTCGGATGATCTGGTACATTTCCTGAGGATCATAGCCAGTCTAGTAACTGAAACAAATTATTATCATATTACCTCTTAAAATAACGCATAGGGTGCAAATCAGTAAAAAAGTAAGGAGAAGAGAAACAAGATTGTAAATTTTAACGTTCATCTTGATTACTTTGATATTCATCTTGTTCAATGACTTATTACGCCTTTGAGAGGCGATGGAGGGGAGGCGGGGGGGGGGAGTGTATTGCAAGCATTTTCCGTTCGTAAGGATTTCATTTAATAAGATTCAACTTCGGGATGCTAAGTAAGCAAAATTCATTCGGATTGTAACAGACTGACGCTGAATGAGACTGGAGCAACGAAATGACGTTTTAGTTTGTTCGTGTGTCGACCCGTGATATTTGAACGTCACAAACAACGTCACTTACCGCGTCATACTTTACCGCCTCACCAGAGGGCGCCGCCTAATGGAAGTATTGATGTTTGTCCGTTAGTTGCCGCACACCCCGCGTTCTCGCTTAGCGCTACCATCCAGAGGAGCAGATCGATTACTTCCTTATTTTCTCGTTAGAGAGCTCTAGAGATACTTTTCAGACTGAAATTCAGGACGACTATAGCGGGAGGCGCTGGGAACATAGAAGCTCCTGTAAAAGCGGGGGTTTGGATTTCGTGATATCAGTTTTACGTTCTCTCTCCTCCCTTGGATAGAGGAGGTTTTCCCCTCCCCCCACAATTTTTTTTTTGTGCTAATTTCTAAGCGTTTTTAGGTGCCTGGAGTGAAAAAACCAAACTTGGACAAATGTACGTATATCAGTCCGTCTAACGTCCCAGAAAATGTATGTGTGCATCAGTGCCTCAAAATTCACCCGTTGGAGTTCATTCGAAGTTGGCGCAAGGCGTGAACTTGAAATTCTCCGCTCTCCGCTCCATGCTGCTGATGAGGTTTTGCTCATATTCGGGAGAAGAGTTAAAAAAAAATAAAAAAAAACTACTCTCGATTACGTCTCTCCTATCTGCAGCTGTGTTGCTCACGTAGCCCTTGAAACGCCACCAAAAAAAAGACAAACGGAACCAACACAACATGGAAATATGGCACGCGGGAAAGGACGCGCATTGGTGACGGCGCAGAGATACAACTATTCGTGTTCGATTGATGCCCGTCTTGCGTCTGCAAAACTGAAGGCGCGATGGAGCAAGGCGTAAACTCGCAATGCTCCGCTCAATGCTGCCAATGGGGCGTCGCTCAGATTCGGGGAAAAGTAAAAAAACGAGGCCCATGCAACAACGTCTCATCTACCTTCGGCTGTCTTGACACTCACTTTTTTCATTTTTTTTTTATTTTATTTATTTGATGTCCGATTCTTTCTTTACGGTTTATTTGTAGACCTACATCGAAAGCTAGTTTGTACCGACCCCATACAACCTCCGGGCCACTTATTTTAGTAAATTAAAGAGGGTTCCCTGTTAAAAGGCTTCAAACTATGTAAAGACAGACCTAGAGTAGCTTTCCTCTCTTAAAAATTCCGAGGCCTCAGAGTCCTCTCAAAACCTAACAACAGTGACGTGGAGTGCTTTGCGATGTATCGATTGATTTGCCATTTAAACCTATGGAAAGGGCCCGATAGACGATTACCTTGATAATCGCAACGATAACCTTGATAATCGACTCTTTACCGTAGCTTCGAATGAGAAAATATCGATAATCGATCTTTCACGCTTCGCTACTGCTCAACTCCTCTCAAACTCCACTCAAAACTTTCCACTGCTCACCAATTTTTAGGGGCGTCGTATTTTTTTGAAAAAAAAACGGGGATTTTCCGAGAACAGCTCTATGAGAGTTTGAAAGTACGTTGCGTTGGGACCTCGAAATGTTGACCAACAGCAAAATTAAACCAAGTTTGGTACAAAAAAAAAAAAAAAAACTCTTCTTTGATTGGAAACTGATTTGTTGACATTATGTTAGACTTATTGCTGCTTGTCCCTGTGCAATTAGAAACACTGGTAAAAAAAGGCAAAAATTCAAGACAGTAAATTTTCTCTCTAAAGGTTCCCTTATTGAGAAGTGTACTAATTCTACAGAGACAAAGGACTAATAGTTGTAATGCACAATGTTAACATCTCAGTTTCTCAGTATCAAAATGCAAAATCATTCTACGTTTGTTTTTACATAATTTGGAGGATATTGGCAGCGTTTGTTATTATTTTAAGTTCATCGTTTTAATTAACTGAAATGAGATGCATCCTAGTGTGTAAAATGTGAAATTCAAGCAGTGTTCCCAGGTGCTCCTATCTTAAAATGTCCGTACGCTCTCCGGATGGGCTCGTGTATATCCGTGCCGCTCCGTGCTCCGTCCGTGTTCCGTGAATTCCGTTTCCGTTTCCGGTTCCGGCTCCGGCTGTTTTGTTGTTTTGTTGAGGGCGCACGGACATAAATGAAATGACTGAATTTTGATACGAATACAATATAATTAATGCAAAAAGTATCTGATTTGTTCCCAAACGATACCCGGCTTTCATACTAAACATCATTGTATCAATAACTTACGCAAAAGTAATAAATATTGCAAAGAAAAGCGGATAAACAGACGCACGGACAGGGCCGGGCGAGCGTACGGACAAAAGAAGATAGGGAAAAATTTTCCCATAAGGTTTTTGTCCGTACGCTGTCCGCGCGGGTATAGGGAATGTCCGCGCGGCGCGGAAATATCCGTACGCCTGGGAACACTGAATTCAAGCCTTTCCATGGTGCGCTGAGGGAGAAAGAGTGGGAGCGAATTTCGAACCTCTCCCTTCTGTTTAACTCCTTCCGGATATTATTGATATTGATTTCATTTAAAATAAGTGCTCAGCTGGACTGGTTCGCCTTCAACAAATTGATTAGGCAATTTTAGCGACTCGGAAGCATCATTAGTTGCCTACAACAGTTAAGTCACACTGTGGAACGTTTATGTGTAAGTCTTAGCAATGTTAAATTTCATCATTTCAATTCACTGGGCTAAACTGCATCCTGCGGGCTGATTATTAAAATTGATAAACAAAGAAAGCAAAAAAGCGATTGATTGCAATGGACCATGGAAGTATGTAATAGACTACAAGCAGCAACCCTCGACAGACCCTATAGTTAGTCCATAATTATCTCCTTTGGTCTTTACAAAATAATGGAAAGTGACCACCCATGAGCCGCCCATTTTAACCAATAGGTCGCTCCATTTCCCTTTTGTCTTCTTTGTCCATTGCTTTGTTTATCGATTTCATAATCATAGCCGGCAGGTGTATAAAATATGAAAGTGCTTTTATCCTTCGTCTGAGAGGAGAGAGCGAGAGAGTGAGAGAGAGAGAGGGTTTCAAACCTCTTTCTTCTCACCGGTCTAACTTAACGCGGATTGATTCCACTCTGCAGGATTCGAGCATGCAAACAAGAGGAGGCGTTCTGGAAACCGGGGGACTTCGCTCCCCGAGCTATGGATATGGATGCGTCCCTAAACTGCGTGCGCGAGTCATCGCGAGGGGGGAGGCTCCACCTGAGCCTCCCCCTCTCTCGTGCCCCATCCAATCGATGCTTATCACGCTCTTTCGAGTCTTCCTCCACCCCCCTCCGACCCTCCCACCAACCAGGATCCAACAACCCCCTCCCCCTCCCCGTTTCCCGGCGGGAAGATGGTGGAGACTGGAGACATCCTCCCGCTTCCTAGTCGTGGCGGAACTTCTCCTTCCTCGATTAATTAAAACTTTGCGTCTCGTCTGCCAGATTACGTCTTAAATTTTGCGTTCTTGGCGTCGAAGTACGTGCATGTGTAAGCGCGACAATGTGGCAACTCAGCTCGTAAAACTTTCCTTCGTGTGAAGTCTAAATTCGTTACTGGAGAGGGGTTTTTTTACGTTTATTTATTCAGAAGCGCTAGAATTCTAATACTACCATCCATGCTTTTCACTGGGAAGGAATGAAAAATTGTCTATCCGGGTGTGAAAAAACAGTGCCCGAGGACTGGTTACAATTTCAGGGACTCGATGTTGTATAAATACGAACTCGATGACCCTATGTGATATTTTCTCAAATTCTTATAGAAATACGGCATTGAGTTTGAACCGAGAAATACAGGTTTGAAGTTTTATTCCTTAGTAAGACTCAACAATAAGGACAAAGTTTGACGACCCTGGGATTTTTTACTGTTCTTAAGTTCAAAATTTTAAATCTGGACTTTGAATTTTTAACAGGAGTAAATATCCAATTTCCGAAAGTCGATCCCTTCTCTTACGAAAGTCGAAAGAGGAAACCATGTTACCATTTTGCTAGATCCGCCAATGTGTCCCAATAAACGCAAAAATAAGCAAACGTTTGGAGAGAAAATTGAAGAATATAGAAATGTATATCCTTGAATAGGAGATGAATGTTATTCGTACTCATATAAGAAATTCCAACAAACTATCCTCAATTTTTACTACTACGTGGAAAACTTTAACCAAATCTCTAACGTCCGAAATAAAACTAATTTAAACACTACATTCTGCACCAAATTTCCTCTATAGAATTTGTCAGGAAAACTCTAATCACAAAACGGAAAGTCTGAAAAAAAAACTCCCAAATAAGATGTAAGTACGAGTAGTATTGGAAGTGTTTACGATGAACATCGGTCAAAAGCGAAATTAGAAATGACGCCTTTTGTACTCTGACTCCTATTTTTGATCTGTGTTAATACTTGTTAATACCTTGTTCAGGAATTAATATCTGAACTTTCCTTTGTTTAACCGTTTTTTACTCAGATTTTAAAGATATGACATGGGCTCTTTTTAAGTTCAGACATACCTACTATCTAGTGGCACACAACACAAAGTGTTAAAATATTGTGGATGAACGAAGTAAGCGAGGGATGTTCATAAAAGCCAGAGACTTGGAAAAGTGAGAAGAGTTTAGGGAGTCCAAGTTGCAACAGAATAATGAGACTGTTAATTGTATCACGGGTCATTTATGTTCTTTGAGTAGGTATGAAATATCTTACCCCATGGTCTGGCGGCTCGCCTACTACGTGAGTTCCACAAGTCTCCCTAAGTTTAAACCATTTCACTTCCTTGTTTTCTTGATTCCCCCTCGAGTCTGCTTTATTACAACCTCCGCATCTTCGTCCCCTAACGACTCGGCTGAATTAATTAAATTATCACCGGCCACAACAAAGTAGCTTTGACAAACAATTTGAACAAAAAAAAGACAAAAGCAGAGGACTCTTTTTGTTCTTGATTTTGTTCAGCCCTTCATTTTTTTACGATCAGATACGATTAGATGAGTCGGTTGTTTTCTTATCTTTTTTTAATATTATAAAATGTTTTAGAATGGAGGTTCTCTAGATGTCTCACGGGCATTCTATATTGATTTGTCTTTAAGAAAAATTCAAAAAGTTTTGACGGTAGATTTATATGTTGTTAAGTGCCTCCAGTATGGGGAGGACATACTCTTAGCATGAGGATATTTATTGAAAAAAAAAAAAAAAAAAAAAAAAAAAAAAAAAAAAAGTTATGTCAGACGATTGCAAAAACGCTTCCAGGACTTTATGTCCACCTACCTTTCGTCCATTAAATAAATGTCCACCGCTATTTATGTCCACAGTCGACTAAACGTTAAGTCCAGTCTTTACTAAGTCCACGTGATTTAATGTCCAACCATGAATATGTCCAAAATTGTCCAAATTGTGGACATGTTATGTCCACATTTTTTTTTTTTTCTCATTTAAATGACAGGAACCACCTCAAAAATAAATGCATACTACTACTACCTTCATTCTTAAAAACATTTCATTCATGAATCAAGTCATGAAAGAGTTAGCAGTTAGTTAGTATATTTTGAGACATTCAGCGTCATAGGCTATTAACGTCTTTACTCTTTACATAGAATTTTGAAAATGGGAGTATATACGAAAATTTAGATTTTTAATTTCAGAGAGATGAAGAGTTTCCTCTTTGACTAGTTATTTCGATTGATCGAATGGATGCCTGTCATTCTTAATGTGTTGGAGCGCCTTCAATTTCTTACGATACTGTGCAATACCTCTGGTGTGAAATAGTTGCTTCAGAGTCAGACGCCGTGGCACGCTGCGGAGCGGCGGGCGGGCAGAGAGCGCGAAACGCGCGTTGGCGCCTACAAACCTGACAGGGATACTTCACGCATTGCGCAATGCGTGAAGTAAGTATTGCGCAATGCGTGAAGTATCCCGTTAGGTTTGTAGGCGCCAGTGCGCGTTCTGCGCTACTAACACGCCGCGCCGCTCCGCTCTGTGTTAGGCTCTAATATTTAAACTCGCGGAGTCAGCGTTTTCAACTCATGATTTTGAAATGTTTGCACTCTCTGCATTGATTATTCCCTTTTAAACTGACGAAAAAGAGTTCGTAAGTCCGAAAACTTCGGTTATCAATACTAAGAATATTGACGTTTCTTATTGATGAACCGGAGTTCGATCTTCAATTGTTACAGAAGTTTTTACTTAGTGCATGCGTGCTCTTTAATATTTCTTCGGAGATCTTTTCCCTTCATGCGCTCCTCTTTTTGTTGAAATTACTTTCAACTTTTTTCATTTTCATATTTTATGCGGTTTTAGATACCTGAATTGTGATCACATCCCTTTTTTTTCGTTCCCCTCGCATGGTCCGTGCCTTTTTTACCAACTTCTTCTGCCGTTAATTTCTTAATAAGGAGATAAATTTTGTGAACTGATAGATTTTGAATTCTTTGTTGATCGACAACAAAAATTCAGCCACGGATCTGTTGAAATTGTTACCCCCTGTACTGCTTTGTTAAGGAAGAACGCCGTATGAATATTCGAGAGTTGCCAAATTTACCTTGATAAAAAATGTATTTTAAACGATATTCATGCACATTTTTTTTTAAATTTTCAGATGTATTAGATTAAATTGTGTACGAAATCGTCTAAAAGCTTTGGAAAAAAATATTCGCAATTTTCCCTGCCAATTCGGTTTTTATCAAAGGAAAGGACCCTACAACAAAACGGCCAAATCGGCCTAAACACGGAATCGTACGATTTTCTCAGGGATGATAGAGGGTCTTCCCAGACACTCAAAACTGGTCATATTTTTTGCCTAACCCCCAGGGAAAAGGGGGGAGAGGGGGTCAAAGTCAAAACCTTTAAAGTAGCATAACTTCTCAACGGTTTGTCGTAGAAAGATGATCTTGGTGTCAAAATTTCCAGAAAAATGAGAGCTTTTAAAATATATGTATGAAATTAATGAAATTTTAAAATTTGACCCACTTTTGGGGGCATTTTACAAGGTCCCCCTTTCGTAAATTTTCGTTTTTTGAGATTTTCGGTTATTCGGTTCGCACGGATTAAAACAAAAACAATTTCAAATGAAAGTAGAGCGTTTAAGCTTTAAAACAAGCCCAAGATGATCTTGGGGAAACAATTAGAAGCGGAGTTATGAGTCTTCAAAGTTGACGCGGCGCGCGGGAACCTTGTATGTTCCGAGTCTCAAGGTCACCTGCGCGCCCCGGATTGCCTGCAGGTTGCAAGTTTTTGTGTTTTTATGCTTCTGTAGGTCATTTTTAATGTAAATCATTCAATGAAGATAGTTTAATCAGAATTTTTCAATTTTACACAATGGGCCTTCGGCGAGGTACACCACATTAACGTCAAAAAAGTTTAACTGCGTTTCAAATAGCCCCCTCAAAAATAACTGAGACTTGTTTTGAAGCTCAAAGCTCGTCTGCTTCTACGAGAAACTATTTGGCTTTACCAAGTGAGTTCCGTCAAGCGCTGTAGCTTATAGCTCAATTAAAAAAATTTAAAATTAGGGGTACCCCAAAATTTGGCATCAATGGGTTATAATTTTTAAATGGTTCAGTTCTGTATGGAGCATATGTATATTTGAACTGAGGGTCCATGGTTTCTTCTAAATTCTAAGAGCAGAATCGTCATCGTCAGCAAATGTTTAATGAGGTATGATGGACATAATGGTTGATACTCTAAGCCCCCTCTCGCTCCTCCCGTAAAATTAAAAAATTTCGATTGTTCTATCTTCATTGAATGATTTACATTAAAAATGACCTACAGAAGCATAAAAACACAAAAACTTGCAACCTGCAGGCAATCCGGGGCGCGCAGGTGACCTTGAGACTCGGAACATACAAGGTTCCCGCGCGCCGCGTCAACTTTGAAGACTCATAACTCCGTTTCTAATTGTTTCCCCAAGATCATCTTGGGCTTGTTTTAAAGCTTAAACGCTCTACTTTCATTTGAAATTGTTTTTGTTTTAATCCGTGCGAACCGAATAACCGAAAATCTCAAAAAACGAAAATTTACGAAAGGGGGACCTTGTAAAATGCCCCCAAAAGTGGGTCAAATTTTAAAATTTCATTAATTTCATACATATATTTTGAAAGCTCTCATTTTTCTGGAAATTTTGACACCAAGATCATCTTTCTACGACAAACCGTTGAGAAGTTATGCTATTTTAAAGGTTTTGACTTTGACCCCCTCTCCCCCCTTTTCCCTGGGGGTTAGGCAAAAAATATGACCAGTTTTGAGTGTCTGGGAAGACCCTCTATCATCCCTGAGAAAATCGTACGATTCCGTGTTTAGGCCGATTTGGCCGTTTTGTTGTAGGGTCCTTTGGCAACGTCTGAAGACTCATACGGCGTTCTTCCTTAGCACGGCAGTGTAAATATACAGTTTTACCCGTCGTCGCATGCCATGATTAGTGTAATAAAATGATAGAACTGATACAGTTCAATACTTATTTCTCAAATATTTTGTAAGAAGAAAAACTTTAGAAATTAAACATCTCTAGCTTGGATAAAGCCATTAATGACCAAACTATTGCTATTTAAACAAACTGCATTATGTTTTACTGGAAATGCGAAGTTCTTGTTCCTCCTTTGTTTCTGCCTTATTTGCATTTCAGAAATGAAACAATACCGAACTAATGTTCTTCTAGTAAAATATTTTCCCTTAAAATTATTCATAATTTTCATGGCTTCCACGAGTATAAATAAGCATGGATGGCCTTCAATATCATGATCAGGCTATCGCGTTGGTTGGAAAAGTAGTTTATGATTCCATTCGTGTATATCTGCTGTTCCAATGAAATTTCTCGAAAATGTCACTGAAATCAGTAAAAATGTATTCCAAGCAATTTAAAGTACCGTTAAATATAGCTGAGGACATGTCAAGAAAAGAAGAATTCATAAATAATAATTTATTTATTTAAAAAAGGAAAAAATAAAAAGAAAGACGACTAGACGGAGATTTACTCTGTTTCCATACTTGTACGGTTAACAACAAACATTGAATCAACTTATTTGAAATTAATACTATAGCTATATACAATAAGTAAGGTTTGATTTGACTCGACCGGTTTGTACAAGTTTTTGTACAGTTTGTACAAGGAACGTATGTTCACTATATTAACAGGTCAGCGGAGGAAATTTCCAAGACTTTCTAGTTCATTTGCCCCTCAGTTTCCGAGTTTTCAGTTTAGAATAATTTCTCAATTGCGATCGATAAAAATTGCAATTTTGAAAAATGTATACACAATATTAGTGAACAACTCACACCTAGCGGGAAAATGAAGTAATGATGAGAAACTACAGAACAAATGAATTTTACCAGTATTTAAAAAGAAATGATCCACATTCTGATGATTGTGAGGGGCAAATGATATGAAGGAATTGAGAGAAATATAGGAAACAACAGATCAAAATGTAATAACAAATACAACTAAATATTACTGTTGGTTCGGTCACACAAAAACCGTCGAACAATTAAGTTTTAATGCCGTAAAAAAAAAATGAAACCCTTTGTCCAAGTGACAGACAAAAGATAGGTTTAGATATGGAGAGGTTTAAAATGGCAAGTAAGAAAGGAATACCGCCGACCTTAACATATTCCAATAAACTTGATTTTAACTTGTGAGACATAATTTCAAGTAAAATCAAGCATAACTGAGCTTTATTGATTCATCAAAATGTTGAATTTAAAAAAAAAAAAGAATCAATGTTACCAAAGAATACCAACCCGACGATTTCCTAATAGTGACTACTTATCATAGATATCATTACATATGCCTGAGTCTTTCGCAACATTATCTATAATGTTACGAAAGAATGTGGAAGAGTGTTTGGTTCAAAAGAGTACAATTTAACCGCTCTTGACAATTAGTTTAAAACACTTTTACATGAGTAAATTTTCTGTAAGAATAGCATCAATTTCTAAGTTTTAACAACTGTATAAGTGCTAGATAAGTTCCGTTTGGTGTAAAATGAAAGTTCAATCAAGGTCGACGGTTTTCTTAAGATAAGATTATCACCGGAAAAACTTTAAATGAGCAGTCTTCATTTAATGTGACTAAATCTGTGCACAAAAAAACTAACGAAAACCTATTGACTAGATGTATGACAAGATGTAGGAAAGAGATGACTAGAATTTAATGAAAACGTAAGAAATTACCGACAAAAGTGGCGTTAAAATCTACTTAATTAACGAATAAAGACTTTAGAACGGTATGAGAAACATGGGCTTCAAATCACGGGCCATTCCGAGTTCTCAATTCGGTCGTCTGCCAACAATATAATTTTTTGCCGTGTTTGGATCTTCTTTTTTTTACAGATTTTGCGTATGAGATAGTTTCATATGGTCGTTGTTATGCATTTGTTAAAATAATGTGCAGATTCAAAGCTATTTCGTTACGAATCGAAAGAGCTATCGTTTTATCGAGATCGTCCAAACAACATTGAGAAAGCAAGTTTGATAATAGATACTGAACTTTGGCTCCTATTGAACACCGAACTTCATTGGTTAGAATAATACAATAAAATAGTAAACGTAGCCTTGATACCTTTTATTTACATTGAATTACATTCTTGTGATAAGCTTTCATTGGTTCATTGTTTAGATATAGCCGAGATTTTTGATCATAAGAACGTAAGTGCGGTTTTTGTGACCAAAATTTTTGGTCACCAAACCGAAAATTTTTTTCGTTCGATATCGTCACTCGCCATGCGACATTTCAAAATTTCTGCCACCATTTTATTTTATTACAGAGAAATTGTTGGTTGAATCCGTTTGACATTTTTGGACAGTTTCGTCGAACAATCTCTCTGCAAGAAAATAAAATGGCGGCGGAAATCTTGAAATGGCTCATGGCGCTTGTGATACTTTGGCCAGAAGGTGACGATATGATCTGAAGCTCAGTATCTGTTATGGGACTTTTTTTTCACAGAGAAGTGATGAGATAATCCCATTGTTTTCCGAAGAAAACTTAGTTCCTTCCCGCTAAACTCTATCCGTATTATTAAACCCTCCCGAGACGGAGAAGTACCTGATTTGACCTGTGACGTGACGCGTGCGTGATTGGATTCGGGGCGGGCAGGAAGCAATCACGGGCGGCCCGGATCTGGACGCGTGGCTGCAATTACACCGGTGACTTAGGCGCGGCGGCGCGCCGGCGTGGGCGGGGGCGGCCCCCCTGGCTGCCGGGCGGCGGGCGTCGGTGATGGTTAGTTGCGCCTGTCCCAGCTAGGTCATGCGTAGTGGGGGTACGAACTCAGGTGCGAAGTCACGTGACCCGGGTGATGTGCCATCGTGTGCCCCGAGTATAGGTTCGCCCCCGGGCTTGTCCAGTAAGACGTCGGCGATGAGAATATTCCCGCTGAAATCAGAAAAACCACTCGTTTTAGCACATATCTAACCTGAAAATAACGTGAGAAAACGATTTATGAAAAAATCTGCGAGGAGAAAATGGACGGAGTTAAACAGAGAGGAACCAAGTCACATCGGGATCGAACCGAGAAAAAGAGGTTTAAAGTTTAGCTCCTGCATAAGACTCAATGTAAAAGTTAAAATTCAAGTTCAATTTCTGCAAAATTTGCTCCAACAAAAACTTTGAATTTTTGGCGATAGATAGTAGAGCAGTGGTTGAGTTCAAAACCACTCATAACTCAATTTTTTCCAAAATGTGGGTTGGTTCCTCTCTGCTTAACTCAGTCCAAATAATTCTAGAGCATCTATGGGAGCAGATAATATTTCCCTGGTTGAATTGCTTTTTAGGACGAATGGAATTCCTAAATTGGACGTATTTATGATAAAAGGAACTGTAAGCAAGTGGAAAGATGGGGGGTGCTCCTGCAAGCTGCATAAGAAACAATGTAAAAGTGAATATAGTTCCTTTTGAGAAAATGGAAGAGCGGGATTTTCAATTGAATCAAAAGGAACTGTGCGCTAACTCGTGAGCTGTGGGCATGTGACAAGAGCATTGTGGACAGGGCTCATGAGTTAAAGCCGAGCAAGAACGACAATGGAGACGGCTTCGTTGCCGCTGACGTCACTGGCGCTTTTAAAGTTCCATTCATTCCCTGGTGAAAATTGGCGATAGGAGCTGCGTTTCAAAGTACCATAGGAGTTCTTATAGCCGACTAAAGAAGGCTATTGAAAATCATATAGCTGGCTGTAGAAAGCGGAGCAAATCATATAGCCGGGCTATACGAAGTTATAAAAAAGTATACAGTCGGGCTATAGTTCCTGTCGCCGGGCTTTACACTTTATCGCCATTAGCTATAAACGGCTATAAGAAATTGTGTAGAAATTCGTGTGCTTTGGAAATCATTAAGTTTGATACGGAACTACCTAATATTTACAAAACAGAAAACACACATTATATTTTCCTTTGAATCATATTTTTTTTTTTTCATCTATTAAAACGAGAATAGTCCATACAGAGTGTGCAAACATTTCAAAATCATGAGTTGAAAAACGCTGACTCCGCGACATTAAATATTAGAGCCTAACACAAAGTGGAGCGGTAACGCACTGGCGCCTACAAACCTAACAGGGATACTTCACGCATTGCGCAATGCGTGAAGTATCCCTGTTAGGTTTGTAGGCGCCAATGCGTGTTTCGCGCTGGCTGCCCGCCTGCCACGGCGCTTGAAGCAACTATTTCACACCAGAGGTATTGAACAGTACTGTAAGACATTGAAGGCGCTCCAACATATTAAGAATGACAGGCATCCTTCGAAAGTACGGAGCTTTCCTCGCAAAATGAATCAAGATACTACGGTACAAAAAGAGAGCGGTAGTCCAAAAACTAACTGAGTCCTAGTATCCGTATTTTTTTATCACGTTTAGCATAAACTTTATCGTCTGGCTGTTGCTTAATCGCCATCAGCTGTAAAAGGCTATAAGAAATTGTACAGCCGGCTACAGAAGCTATTGGAAATCTTACAGCCGACTTTAGGTCTATGGTATTTTGGAAAACAGATTCTACTGCCAATTTTTACCAGGCTTCTTATGGCCCAAGCAGTAACGAGCACACCCCATCTTTCCACTTGCACACAGTTCCATTTAGCATAAATACGTCCCAATGTCCCACCGGGGCTGTGGTTGCTGTAACAAGAATTCCATTGGAGCGACTGGAATTCTCGTTGTATTAAAGGAGGCAAGATGAGGAAAAAAAATAACATTATTTCGATAGGTACTCTTGGAAAATGCCCTAGCGACCGTTTTGTGTGGAAAGGGGGAGCCACCAAGAGAACGGTAAAACGGGGGATCCTTCCTCGAAACGGGAAAAAACGGGGGACCCCGTCTGATCTTCGGGGGGAGGGGGGGCAGTCATGAATTTTGGCGAAATCGGGGGAAGGTTCATTGAACCTGAGGGAAAGCTTGCACCCCTGTCAAAAGACAGTCCAATTGGCAACCCTCGGGCGGAGAAAAGACGGGGCAGGGTGAGGTGGAGGAGAAGTTGTCAGACCGTGAAAAGGAGCGCGAAGTTGATCGGCGTCCCTGGTCCCTGTCCCCCTTAGACACCCCCCTTCTCCCGGTGGCCGTCGTCGATAGTGTTGTCACGAGGCCGACCTCCCCCCCCCCCCCGGCCGACAGGGGTTCATGGATTCATGGCTTCACGGGCTCGTGAGCGCACGGATTTCCTCGCTCTTTGCATCATTGGCTCCCGCTCCTATTATCCTGAGCTTTCGGCTCACTGTGGCCGTACTTGAAGAATCAACGGCCAACACTAGTTTTGCTGGATTTTTAGATAGCCCCTCCCCCTTTGTGAAGCTTTTCTACACTGAAAAAAAAAGTATCAGGGACCGTCCACAAATTACGTAAAGCACACTTGGAGAGAAGGCGTTCAAAAGGTGCCTTACGGGGGGGGGGGTGTCAAGAGGTGCCCTTGCTGGTGCCTTAAGGGGAAGGGGGGTCAAGCGCTCTCTTACGTGAGCCAAACGCTCATTATTGAAAAGGAGGGCAAAAAACTTTTGAAGAGTTGGCCTAGCCCGAATTTCGTTAATTTACAGACTGACTAGTCCAAATGACGTTATTTTAGACTTTCAATGTTTTTGTTGAAATGTAATTTTTTCTGAACTTTTTGAATATAAAAACTGGTTATTTTTTCAATACAACTGTTATTTGGACTACATTTTGCAATTTTGAACTATGAATTCTAGCCCGGTTTAAAAACAACGTACGTGCCATTAGTTTCTCTATGCTCATTAGGGTTTTACCAGAAAAGTCAGAATTTATAGTTCCAAATTGCAAAATACAGTCCATTTTTTATTATTTTTTATCTCCTACCAGCGATTAGTAATGTTCAAAACAATACCGATTTGTTTCAACACCATGTTTTCATTAAATTAAACGATAGAAGGGGGGGGGGGGGAGCTTTACGCAATTACTTGGGGGGGGGGGGAGAGTCTGGACAGCCTTTGCTCTTGCACAGTAGGTAAAGTAGCAGTGCGGAGTCTGTAAAGTATATTGTCTCTGAACCAAACCAAACGGACGTTATCGTTGAGCTCAACGATGCGTCCATTTCCTTTGCCGCTGCGGCCATCGATTCATCCACCGAGCGACGCGGCTCCGACACGGGAAAAACAAACAATGAAAACCCGAGTGGGAAACATAAATTCGGTCACCGAAAAATTCTCTCGAACATGTGTGATTTTCCTGTGCGTTTTCAGTCCGCTGCTCTTTCCTTGAGGTCGCCTGCTCTGGCTTCTCGTGTCCGAGCTCTTTTGGCCGGTTGCCAGATTTCCCGTCAAACTTTACAAGTTCTTACGTTGTCCCTCGATTTGCTTGACATTTTCTCGAGCTATAAAAATTAAATGCACCGGTGTGTTCTGTTAGATCTTTCATTATCAAAGAGGAATAGTGTGTTTTCAGCAACAAATCGTGGTGGTTGGGATCTCATAGTATATTGAGAAAAAAACTGCGTGTTTGGGACCCGAAGTTGAGGTCATATGGATCTTTGAAGTTTTCTGATCACGAATCCGCAAACTTGAGGTCGAGCTACCGAAGTTCGGGTCAGACATCGAGGAACTTCGGTATGTACCGGAGTACTTCAGATGTGTGACCCGAATCCATCAGTGTATATCGAAGTACTTCAGATGTCTGACCCGAACTTCGGCAGCTCGACCTCAAGTTGTTAGATACGTGATCCGAAAACTTCAGGGATCCATATGACCTCAACTTCGGGTCCCACGCACGAAGTTTTTCTCTCCGTGTAGGACTCAAAGTTTCCAGGGTAATTGAAGTGCCGGAAATGGGAACAAACATTTTTGGAAACTTCCCAGTGG
Source organism: Bemisia tabaci (assembly GCF_001854935.1). Lineage (NCBI taxonomy): Eukaryota > Metazoa > Arthropoda > Insecta > Hemiptera > Aleyrodidae > Bemisia > Bemisia tabaci. The sequence goes on from NW_017547183.1 coordinate 2,891,400, forward strand.
TTCATTTAAAAGTACCATTTATTTTTTATTTATGTTCATTCATTTATTTATTTTTTAAAGAAATTTTAATTTCCTCCTGTACCCGCTCTGCTAATTATTTGACATTTATTCCTATGAAACCCACAACTTCCACAGCTATATATGCTGTTTTAGTACCCCAAAACAGCAGGGACAGTGGGGCACGCACATCTATGCTCTAGGCCTTCACATTTTTAGAAACTAAGGCCGAATGGAATTTGTTTCAACAGAATCACTCGTCAGTTTTGTGAAAATTCGTCGCCACAACCGGGTTTCGAAACCGAGACCTCCAGACCTAGAGCAAGACGCGCTGACTAATAGGCCAACCTATCAAGCAGAGATTACCGTATATGTGTGCATGTGAGTCTTCCTCTGTCAACGTTTGCCGGAAAAGTAGATTTTGCCTCTTGCCATCGCGCCTTCAATTTTGCAGACGCAACACGGACATCCATCGAGTACGAATAGTTGTATCTCTGCGCCGTCGTCAACGCGCATCCTTTATCTCGCTCTGTCCCCATGATGTGTTGGTTCTGTTGGGTGTATTTTAATTCGAAAGCTACGTGAGCGACGCTGCCGAATAAAGACGTGATCGGGCCTCGTTTTTTTAACTTTCCTAGCGAATCTGAGCGACACCTCACTAGCAGCATAGAGCGAAGCATGCGAAATTGGTGCTTAAACTGCACGTATTTCCATCGTCAAATGTTTTGATCGTATTGAAGCGTGTTTATGATCTTGGATCGAAACTTGGTACCGGGGTGTATATTTTTATGGGAAACTCGAATTATCACTCAAATTTCCGAAATTTGAATAATGTAGCAGACGAGCCTAAAATGCCATCTTGGCGACTTCGAAATCATTCAACCTTCCAATAGAGATGTGTATTCTTTTTCTGTTCAATGTTGTTCCGTTCACAATTCTTATTGTTCTGATCTGTTCTTTTCCAAAATCAATTCACCCTCAGCTAATTTAGACCTCCATTTCGATACCGGCGCGCTCTTCAACTATTTTGTGCTGAAACTGCTTGTTCTGATTTCGATTATTTGCATAATTCTTTCCAGTCAAAATTCCAAATTGATAAAAAATATTTTGATCGTAAAGACAGCCGCTTAATTTTGTCTACAACACCGAGTCTCACGGAGAAATGAAACTTCAAATCTCTTTCTCTCGGTTCAAACTTGATGCGACTAGGTGCGTTTTTATCGAACAGTGGCGTGGCGTGCTTTGCTATATATCGATTGATCTACCATTTAAACCTGTGGAAAAGGGTCGATAACAAGGTGTTCAGAATGAACGCCTCAAGAAGCGATTCTTTACCACAGCTTCAAATGGGGAAATCTCGATAATCACCATTCACGCCGGGCCACTGCTGCTAAACTCAGTCCACTTGATGAGAATTTTCAATTTTTCATTCGTTTCTCTCCGCATGAGACTACCCTGATGGCGACAAAGAGAATAGGCAAAAGTGATGATTTTTTCCAGCGAGTCGGCATTTGCGCTTGAATTTTCCCGGCCTTCGGCGTCTCTCGTTTCCAATCTTGCGGAAATTGAGTTGGCGTGTACCACCTACTCCTCCCTCCTTCCCCTCCCTCGCGACTCCTGCGCCGATAAATATTGTTTCAAAATCAACAAGCGTCTGCACCCAGCTCCTTTTCATCCCTCCGAGTCGCCTACCCCTCTTTCCGTCTGCGCTTCTGCGTTCCTCCCTTATGAGGAGACGTCAGTGAGACTACATGATGCACTTACGGCGCAGGGGGTAAGAGGGGTGTGGAGATTGCGTTCCGAATGGGTTAAAATGGGTAAAGGAAGAACCTCGAGACACATGATAATCTCTAGCGCACAACCGCGGAGAATATTAAAATGTGCCGTGCTGTAAAACCCATTTTAACCACTCTGAAACAGTTCCGAAACGAATCGCATAACCGTACAGAGATAATATATTTCACGCGTAGATTAGCCTGATGAGAGATGACCAAAAAGTTGGGTAATTAGTTTATTTGTCTCAATCTAATTTGCAAAAAATCGCTCAGCAAAGTGGGCAACTCGGCATTTGTTGGTCATCAAAGGGCATATTTTTTTGCTCAAATAGTTGCTGATTCATCGACTGATCATCATTTTAGGCAGTGTTGACCTTTAAATTTAATTTTTGCTTCATCCGATTAAACTGCTCAAATTGGTAGTGCGCAATCTCTGAAACTACATTGTCTCTGTAGGCAGAAACCGGAAATCAATTCGGTTCAGCAGACCAAATATAGTTTGGCTGACGAACTTAAGGATTAATTTACGTTCACCAAACAAAAGTAAGTTTCATATTACCAGAACTGACCGCTATTTTTATTTTATATTTTCAGTGCCAAATTTTTTATTTCAGTGCCCCTCCTGGTTTTTGTTTATATGTATGAACTTTATCACAATTGCTGATAGAATCCCTGATACCTGATAGATATACCTGATAGAATCCCCGGGTTTAGTAAAATATTTTGAAACCAATGAATCTAAACCCTAGTTTTTAACACTTACTCGAAGTCCATATATTTTAAACTGGTGGTCTCATTGTATAACAAGAGGCTACAACTGAATGTAAAAAAGAGGTTACACATCCAAGTTTAATGGAAGAGGCCAAATCTATAAATCTTAATTTCTGTATTCTAGATGAAGTTTTTTCTCAGCTCAATGTATTCTTTTCTCAACAGCCTTTCAAGCGTGTTAAGGAGAATCAAATCAAATAAAGGACAGAAAAAAAGTAAAAAAAAATACATTCAAAAGATCTCATCATCATCATGATAATAATCACTTGATAATTTCCTGGAACGAATTATAATTCAGACAGATCGTTGGGCAAAGAGATTATACGAGCATATATGTTCGTCGCAATAACGCTATAACGTCGCGATTTTATGACTCGTAATATTTAAGGCAGCGGTTTTCTTTTGAATGAAAAGCTTATACTCCCCTACGAGACGCGGACCTGATGGGTGAAGTCAGCGACTCGATTTTATCCCTCGGCGTTTGCTTGTATATTAATTTCGAATTGGGATGAGCATTTTATTCGTGAGCAATTGCTGACTTCTGAGGGTCGCATTTAGACCGGAAGGGAGAGAGACATATAGGGTGACCCTCAAAGCGCTCGTCGGCGCCAAGAAGGGATGATCAGAGCTCATAGAATGCGAAGTACAACTAGGCCGAGTTTAACAGAAACTATCTTGGGNGGGGGGGGGGGGGTGTGAGGTGAGATTTGCCAGAAAAAGGCCGAGATGAATAAGTTTTTTCATATCCACTCCTTAGTTACGTGAAGAAATTTCGTCACTACCGTGATTTGAACCAGGGATCAAGGAATTTAAGTGTCAAAATCTTGCAAAGGGTTAGTGATTATAACGTCTATTTGCGTGCGTATATGAGGTCTTATCTGTAACAATGGCGGATTTAAAAATTCCTTTTTCGAAACACGCTTAAAAAACTGTTTTGGTCATACAAAAATTTAATATGTTTGCCTCTGGCGTAATGTACAGATCTCGAAGATCATCACAAGTATTTTCTCAAGATTTTCTCGATGCCGAAACATTTTTTTGAGCGTGTTTCAAAAAGGTAATTTTTCACATCCGCCATTGTTACATATAAGTCCTCATATGTCCCCCTGTCAAAGTTTCTCGGGTTCCGGAATCTTAACGAGAATTCTGGGCTAAAATTCGGGGGATATTTCCGATTAATAATCGCCTGTAATCCCGAATCCGTGAGCTGACCGAAGACTCAAGCAAAATCTTTGCGAAACAGCCTGTGAGGAGGGAGAGATAATCGTCAAGATGAGGCGAGGAAAATAGTGAAAAGCAACATTGCCGCTTCTGATTACAATCATCCCGTTAATATCCACGAAGGCGAATAAGAATTCCGATACGTCAAGCCCGACATTGCAACTCGGTCTCTCCTCGAAGGGGTCCAAATTCGGCATCGGGAACTGCATTGAAGCGTCGGAACGTCGAGGACGAAATGCTGAGCGAGAACAACGTAACTGCAATGGAAAATCTAATGGAGATACGCGGTTTTCGCCGAGGACGTAAGAGCAGGGTGCGGCCGGAGCGACATTAATTTCTCGTAGTCCATTATGGCGCATTAGTGCGCAAAATTCAAGGATCGGAGGCGGTCTCGGCTCCCGCGCCCGCGGCCAATAAACAAAACAAGAGATTTATTGGTCCCTTTATTAGCCACCCTATTACTGTCTCCTTGCTTTATTGCATTCACTCAACTTGCGCATTTTTACAGCTCCGCTTGCCGCAGACGCGGACCTCGCCGAGATTTATCGGTTCTGTCGACGTCCGCGCGGGCGGAGGCTACCGCATTTTCACCATCCACCGAAAACTGAAAGGCCCGCATTTCTGGAATCGCCTTGAGGGCACACTGAAAAAAAATATCTCGGTGTATTTACCAAGAAAAGGGTAAAATTACCAAGAATTCAGGGTTCTATTTGATCCCAGTTTTTCCTTGGTAAAATTATCATTTATGGAATTGGTAATTTTACTGGACCTTGGTAAAAACGCCAATATTTTTTATCGACTGTGGTAGAATTACCGAGATAAAATGGCAAAGGTACCGTGAATTGATTACCAATAAAAGTGGTATTCTTACCTGAAAAAACAGTAAAAATACCGGTTTTTAGGTAAGCGTTCCAGTCTGTCTTGGTAAAATTACCAATAATTGGTAAAAAAGTGAGATGGTAAAGGTACCAACGGACTTTGGTAAAAACACCGAGAATTTTTTTTTCAGTGCAGATGTACAAAATGAAATTTCATTTTCCAGTGAAATAAAATTCTATCTTCCGTGAATTTTTTTTCAGGGGCTACGCGCGCAACTCGCAACAAGGGACAGTTGCGCTGGTCTCAGACTCGTGTTTTGAAGCTTAATTCTTGTACTTTGGCTGAAAATAATCAGATCTGTTCAAACCGCAACTTTCTGCGTTCAATATTAACTGAGATGTCGCCCATTGATAAGTCGGGTTTTCGACGTCGTCCATCGCGGTTCCTTCCTCCTTGTTTTCATTCAAGTCCCAAGTTTAGTAACCAGTGCGTCACTGACTGATGGAAGCAAAGTGGAAGAAACCACGGGTGTCACTACCGCGGTGGATGACGTCAAAAGCCCGACTTTTCAAAGGGCGATATCTCGGTTAATATTGAACGTGGAAAGTTGCGGTTTGGACGGATCTCATTACTTTTAGCTAATCTACAAGAATTAAGCATCAAAATACGATTCTGAGACCAGCGCAACTGACCCATTATCCAAAAATTTGCCAGGAAACTTCGAAGCTTAACTTCAAAACGCACGGTTGAAAGCAGTTAAATATGCAGCGATTGAAATGTTGGGGAAATGTGGCACGATAAAATCTTACCTGATGAGGAAGGTATGGCGGGGCTCATGAAGTTGAGTTTGGTTGAGTGATGGTAGAAGAAATCCGATTGGTATTTGTAGGCGGTTGGGTCCGTCGTGGCTGGTTGTGTAGCCGCCGCAAGGCCCTGGAAGTCGAATTTGTACGCGTACCTCTTACCATGAACTTTGGTCATTATATTCTTATCGTAGTAATACCTGCAACAGAATACAGTTTATATAGATTACGAGTTCTCAGCCTGGAATAACCGAATCTCTCGGTTCGAAAACGACCCAACTCGGGTTTTTTACGATGTTCATTTTTTGTGCGTAGAAGCACGCCTTTTCTGGCTGTCCCACAGTTTTTATTGTCTCGTAGAATTTTTCATTTTCCACAGGTGAGTCGATTTCGACCTGGAAGATTCAAATACTGAAATTGGATACGTACCCGCGACGGTGAAACTACCAGACCACACATGCATCTCGCTTTGCGACGTTGTATGTAGACTTCCTGTCATTTATTTTTTAAATGGAAAACTACTCAAAATCAATAAATTCTTGAAAATTTCCCTGTTTTTTTCCTATCTTTGAAAATTTTAAGAGAAGGCATTACTTTGCTCTCCTTTAAAAAAATAAAATGGGAGCGCTGATTTTTTAACACCGCAAACGAAATACGTGGTATGGTACTTTCACTATCGATATGTTTGATGAACGATAAACATGATTTACCCTTAAATATTCTCCAGAACTAATCTATTTTCGCAAAATTTAATGATGACTTTTACACGGCAATCCCATTTCCAATCTAATTTTACAGGAAGACAGGTGTCTCGATTCAAACCTATGTTTAATCTATATAAATCAATTAAATAGCGATCAAAACCTTCGTTTTGATTTTAAAAAATATATCCGTCCACCTCTGGATCCGTCACGCTCAGCGCTAGAGTGTTAAATCCGTTTTGTTTCAATATTCCATTTGCATACGGTATCAGTGCGGCATGATTCCCCTCCCCCCTCCCTCCTTCCCCCTTCCAAATACACTCGCCGCGATCCCATGATCAACTATCGAAAATCTCCCACCCAACCCATCACACCGAAAATACAGAGGCGTGGCGTGATTTGCGATATATCGATTGTTATGCCATTTAAACCTATGGTAAAGAATCGATTATTAAGGTGTTCGCTGCGAACACCCTGTTTATCGATCCTTTTCCATAGGTTTAAGTGGCATAACAATCGATAAATCGCAAAGCACTCCACGCCTCCGCGAAAATATCGATATTCGATGACTCGGAGGAGCCCGCATCAGTAGCCACTTACCGAACATTCCTATGCACTACACGCAATATATCGAAATTCGATATTTGGAGTCGACCGATCCGATTGATTGGATTCTGATAACGCCGGGAAATTCCTCCCGTGCTTTCCGCCCGCTAATTCGTTTGACTAGATTGAACGCAGGGCTGCCGGATTCATCAGATTTGCCCGTCGGTATCGGGATGAACGGGGTAATTTTGCGTTAGGCTGTGGGAAACCTGGCAACGTCGAAGCGGGGGTTGTGGCGGGGGAGGGGGAGGGACCGGAAGCCAGGCCGCAGTCGGCTGATGCTAAGAGAGAAGAGATGAGCCGCCGAGCGGCGCGCAGACGGCACGATTGCGAGGCGTAATGCGATTTGAAACCTGAAATGTAATAATTACAGACGTTTCAGTCAAGATTTCAGTGCTTGCGGCTGGGAGGAGCTTTTGGGGAAGCTGCGTCCGACGTGTAGAGATCCTTGTTTGGGTTCGTTGGGTCGAGTGAAATGCGTTTGTTACAGAATCGTATTTTGATGGTCGAATGTTAGACGTCAAATGTATTAATTACAGACGTTTCAGCCGAGATTTCAGTTCTTGCGGCCAGGAGGAGCTTTTGGGGAAGCTGCGTCCGACGTGTAGAGATCCTTGTTTGGGTTCGTTGGGTCGAGTAAAATGCGTTTGTCACAGAATCGTATTTTGATGGTCGGATGTTACACGTTAGCAGGAGGTAGTGAGAATCATCCTCGTTGTGAGGAAGAATATCTCCCGCGCAACTAGGTCCGTTTTCGATGACCGAGATGGCGCGATATTGTGAGTTGCTATTGCTGTTATTAGATGGACCTGAGGAAAGTAGGCGCGCCTTCAATTTTTAGCATATGCAACACGGACATCCTTAAAGCACGTTTAGTTGTATCCAAGCGATGGTGTTGCCGTTGCCAGCAATGGAGTCGATGGCACTAGAGTATCTGTATACGGGAGAGTATTACCATCTCTGTGCCGCCCCCTGATTGGTTCATCAGTTTTATGAAGCTCCAAAGTTGGACCAATATAAACAAACCCGACCTAGAGGAATACGTATTATCGGCTGAGAAATGAATGATAATCACATCTAAAGGTTAATTTTTGGCACAAATATCCATTAAGGGTCGATTCGAACTCAATTCAGAGGTTGATCATAAACAAATTTCAATCACACCCAAAATGACGCCTAGAATTTGAAAAACTTTGTCGCCATTTTGTTTATTTACATTGGGTAAAACTAGGAGCGGAAGAACAGGGGTTTGTTCACACTGGTCCAACTTTGGGGCTCCATGATAGCCGACCAATCAGAGACCGGCACACTTTTTCTGTGGTAAAAGGATTGAGATGACAATACTGGGACTAGACACTAGATTCGATAAATCTTGATGCGGAACCATCAAAAAAATTTTGGTTAAAGATTATCATTTGGACGTATTTCTGTTAAACGGAACTAAGCGCCATAGGGTGAGGAAGGAAGAGGGGGGCTTGGATTGGCGGCGGAATCGGGCGTCGGGCTCATTCCTTCCTATACTCGCAATGCTTTTCCATGGCGCATAGTTCCGTTTGACAGAACGCGCTATCCGGCATGCTAAATTCCTCAAAAGGAACTCAAATTGGCGCTTAGTTCCGTTTGACAGAAATACGTCCATTTGGAAAATAGGATGACGACTTACCTGAGCGCTCTACTTAGTTTATCGTAGTTCATATTAGGTTTCGATTTCCTCTCTCCCCAGCGCCTGGCCACCTCGTCCGGGTCCGTGAGCTTGAACTCGCCGTTGGTCCCCTCCCACGTGATGCAGTTGGCGTTGGTGGAGTCTGATAAAAGCTCTAATAGAAATTGCCACAGTTGAATTTGTCCCGAACCTGAAACAATCATCACACAATCGCCCTTCATTAATGGCGCTATTGGGAATAATGACTGAATAAATCAGGAATATAATGCGCGATTCATCTAAACGGCCAGATTGTTCCCGTTGAAAGCTCGAGTTTTGTCATTACGTTTAACTTCAGCCCGGGATTCATTGCTTCCATATCGACGCACAGTGGATCGGGTCAATCGGGGAGGTCGGACTTGGAATTTTTGACTAAAACTGCAAATTTTCGTGTTTATTTCGTCACATTTGGAATTTCAAGGGGTGTTTCCAGAGGAAAATTTCACGAGGAAACTAATGAAACCACTTTCAGAACCTCAAAATTGTGTATAAACGGAGTTATAAGCTTTTAAAGTTTCCAAATTTTGTCCGACCTCTCCTATTGACTCGATTCTCTGTGCGACGGTGAAACACACGCGTACCTCAATTGCAGGGTTTCAAAATCTCCGCTCTCAATTACAAATCAGCCGTTTTTACAGGACTGCTTTGCGCTCTGCGACACCAAAGCGCCATTGCCCCTTTATCTCCCCAGAGATCAGCAGACAATTGACACCTCCTGATCTCCTTCTCCACTCTTTGTTGCCAATCCTTCACAGGACATCCACGCCGTCTCCTCCCATGAGGAATCCAACCGAAAACCCGCTTGGGCAACCGATCATCTGCCATCCTCCGCACATGCCCATACCAGACCAACTGCTTGAACATGATATCGTGCAGAATGAGCTTATAACTCCGTTTATACACAATTTTGAGGTTCTAAAAGTGGTTTCATTGGTTTTCTCGTGAAATTTTCTTCTGGGAACTCCCCTTGAAATTCAAAATGTGACGAAATAAAGTAAACATCAACATTTGCAGTTTGGGCACGATATTAGGTCCGCTCCCATTTTATTTTTCAAAAGGAGACCGAAGGAACATTGTGGCTTGAAATTTTCACAAAAATTACACCACGAACAAGGCTCGGACGCTGTTTTTCCATATAGGATCTCTATAAAAAGTAAACGTTTCTAATATTTGCCAGGATAGTGATCGAGGGTACCTATTTATCTCTATGAAAAGAGACAAGAAACTGCGAAGGTGTCAAAATGAACGATTTCACCGACTCCATGATTTATGCGTTTCACAAACTAAATTAGTTTCCCGCGATGCAAGTGGGATACGATAATGAGGGAAAAAATCGGCGTTGCGGGTGGGTGGAAGAGGGTGAATAGACAAAAAGGGTTGAAGTCACCAGACAGAATCAAGTGGAACCCGGAAATTTCCATAAAAACGGCTCGTTCGTTATCTGTGTCCAATTAATGCAGCGGAGTGGTGGCGCTAGTGTCAGCGTCAGAATACTACTCTCTCTGTCAAACAACAGGAACTACCCGAAAATACCAAATAGAAGTCAAGCACGCACTCATACGTGCTAGTACAGGGTGTTTGCGTGTTACCCGTTTAAAAGAAGGACACTGGAAGCATGTTTAATTTATGCATTACCTATACGCCTTATTTGTCATACCTATTTTCAATAGTTTTGAGATGTTGGAAATTATGACATTGACGAAAACGTGCTGATTAGGAAACAATAAATCTTTCTGTGATCGATCATAGAAAAGTTGAAAGGCATGAAAACTTTCAGTGACATTTTTTGGAAAATTTTGATTGAGCTGTTGATCATATCAACAAGAGACAGTCTTAATCAGGAAACATATAAGGATGCTCAAATTTGTACCTAGTAATACGAAGAACAGAGGAATCGTTCGATAAAATTTTCCCTTCACACGTAGTTCATTATCTCAAAACTTCATTTTTGCACTCAGTATACTGCTTCGGTAACACTGCAGTATTCAACCCCAGTTTTTAGTATTCAGTTTTACTATTAACTTCACTACTTGTACCTGCTTGCAGGAGCTATTAATATATTATTAATGGATCGTAATTTTAATAGGTCTTATAACAGTTAATATTACGATTTTTAAGTTACCCTGACTTTTTATGTAAACAGAGTTTTTGTTACAATTGATATTATTTTCATTATAGCTTTTATTTCTGTAAGTACTATCCCTTTTTCTGTTGTTTTATAAATAATTATAGTTATGTGTTTTTTAATTACTACTTTTTTCAATAAGTTTAAATTTTTTTCAAATCATATATCTTATATCATTTGCTTAATTTTATTATTTGATTATTTTTTTTATTTTGATTGTCTCTAGTTGTGAGGGTTGAAGAGCATCCTGTACAAACTAACTTATTCCGAGCTCGGCGGTATGTTGACTGTGAATTATGGTTAATGCTGGCCCCCGGGGTTGGCGAGAGGGGGAGAGGGGGGTGGACACCACTCGCCACCGATTCGCACGCGATCGTCGCAGTCGTGTGGCCCCGTCCCTGGAGGAATTGAAATAATAATCGCGTGAATTACTCTATGGTCTTTTAATTACTCTTCGCTCCGCTTGCAGCTCCAACGCACCCGTAATCGTCCAGATCTCGACCTCGCTTTTCGGACACGTGAATTGAATTACCCACGTGATTTGTCCTCCGCACATGGGTCCGCATTTCCCATTGCAAAGGGAAAGCGCCGAATGAGCATTCCACGGTTGCCGAAATTTAGAGTACCTATGTGTACGGGGGAGTATTGCCATCCCTGTGCCGCTCTCCGATTGGTCCATCAGTTTTAGGCTATCATGGAGCTCCAAAGTTGGATCAATGTTTTTGTCAATTCGTTTTCGATGACCGAGATAGCGCGATAATTGTGAGTTGCTGCTATTGAAAGAACCTGAGGAAAGTCGGTGCGCCTTCAATTTTTAGCATATTTAGCACAGACATCCTTGAAGCACGTTTAGTTGTATCCAAGCGATGGCGCTGCCAGCATTGGAGTCGGTGGAACTAGAGTACCTGTATACGGAAGAGTATTGCCATCTGTGCCGCTCTCCGATTGGTCCATCAGTTTGAGGCTATCATGGAGATCCAAAGTTGGACCATTGTAAACAAACCCGACCCAGAGGAGCACTTAATATCGGCTGCGAATTGAATGATAATCACACTCAAAGCCTAATTTTCGGAAAAAATATTCATCGAAGGTCGATCAGAACTCACATCAGAAGTTGGATATAAAAAAATTTCTATCACACCTAAAATCACGCATAGAACTTTGTGGAACTTTTCCGACATCTTGTTTGTTTACATTGGGCCAAACTAGGAGCGGAGGGGATGGGGTTTGTTTACATTGGCCAACTTTGTTGCTCCACGATAGCCGACCAATCAGAGAGCGGCACACTTTTTCTGTAGTAAAAGGATTGAGATGGACATACTCTCCCGTATAGGTACTCTGGCCGAAATTCTCTTGACGAAATGTTTTTTGTTTTTCCGAGAGTACAGTTATGAACGGTTTAATCAAAAATTTCAGACGCTTTATATCGAATGGCAATGAAAATTCACGGAAAATGTCCGTGAATCATCAAGGGAATTTGATTTTATACTATCAGAACTTTGGCGACGGCTGGTCACACATACGGCATTTTTCCTCGGCACGGCATGCGGCTGCATTCTCCGGTGTGTTAACCGAAATTATTTTCCGCCGTAGGGTTGACATACGGCATTCTCTCACGCATCTGCAATTTGCGATGTGGTTGTCGTATTTGCATAGCGTTAAGCACAAGGAACTTATTTACATTTCGATGTGAGTGATGGTCGAGTATTTATGTGAAGTTGAAGAATCATGAGGTTTAAATCGCTGCCACTTGCACTTTTATGGGGTGAGAGACGGTGCATATCTGACATCGGAGTCTATATAGTGCCTAAAAAACCAGAGTGTTATGAATTTGCTGTACCTACAATTTTCAGAAAACTTTATTCATAATTTGATCTTCTGGATATATCAAAATTTCCACACAAAAAAGTGCTCGTAACTCTAATGAAAAATAAATATTTTTTGGGGGAAATCTGACACATTCAAATGTTCATTGTTCATACTACTTTTTTTCACACGAGTTATATGACATCACGTAGGTTTCTTTTTTTCCTTTCAAATTTCTCAATGAAGATATGTATGACTGATTTGCTCAAAGCTATTTCCATTTGCTCTTAGGGCTCTGTCAACAAGGATAATACAGGGACAAGGGCCGAATAAGATCAGAGAGCAATCCTGCCGTGCTAAGGAAGAACGCTGTATGAACATCCGAGAGTTGCCAAATTTCTTTCAATAAAATGTTTATTTTTGAGGAGATTCGTGAATATTTTTCCTCGAAATTTTCAAGAATCTTAGGTGAAATTACGAACGAAATTAACTGAAAAATTGGAATAAAAATCTTCATAGGTTTACCAGGAAATGCTTGTTATGTTAAAGGAAATGTGGCAACGCCTGAAGGTTCATACGGCGTTTTTCCTCAAGAATTGCAACCCCAAAGAGTTAGGCTAGAGGCCGGGGGCGTGAGGGTACAGCCGCGCGGCACGCGTCTACTGTTTCGTGATCACCTGTGATTGGGGAGGGGGGGGGAGGGCACGCTCCACATGCCCGAACACCCAACCCCCTCACCATGCGTCAGTGATCGCAAGTTCCTGATCAGAGACACTGATTATATCGACGCCGTTCTTTTTTAAATCAACTTGAGTCATTTAAATGAGTTTTCATGAACATAACTGATTGTGAGAGCAGATTTGAGTAATTAGAGATTGACTAGCCTCGTTGAGAAAAAGGCCACAAAAGGATTGGAAATGTTTGTGCTGCTTCTTATAAATTATTTTATAAAGGGGCTTATATCAGTTACACGGTGCAAAAAAGATACCTAAATCCGCTTCAACCGTTTCTACGATAAGATAAGAAGGAAAACCTGCATTGACTCCAATGTAAATCGAAAATTTTAGAGCTCTGTGACCTTGTGCCCGGGTAGGGCGCTGTGGATAGGGCGACCAAAATCGTTACACACATTGAACTGTAATTAGAGAGCTCTGACAACACTAATAACTCAATTTTCCCACGATGTGAATTAGGCGCCCCTCCGCTCTTGAATATTGGCAGTGTGGGTTAGAAATGTTTATGCATACGCCCAACTTAGGTCCAAATCGCGCAGTTCATTCAAGGAAAAAATTAAAGTTCTGATTCAACAATTAAAAAGCTAAAAAAAGTGACTGCGATATTTCAACGTAGGTTTCACAACACAAAAATGATACTTTAACCACTATTGTAAGCTAATTTAGCCACGGGAGTGGTTAAACTATAAGAGTGGTTATAACATGTTTGTGTTGTGGAATCTACGTTGAAATATTGCAGTCACATTTTTTTAGCAAATGAATTGTTCAATCAGCAATTCAATTTTTTCCGTGTTGCTACTGAAGAAATTATATTCTTCGCTAGGAAACGCACAAATGTTTGGTAAACTTTTATTGCCATTCGCCGATGTCAATAAGAAATAGATACATCTAACATTGTTACTCTCTATATGATCAGTATGATACATATTAAGTTTGCATGATACATTGGCATTATTTAACGAAAATGGTCTTACCTGAACTCGCTAATCTGCTACTAGTTGGTCCAAACATCTGATAGGGATCTGAAAAATCATGAAAAAAACCATCTAAGAGCCCATTTAATGATATCGCTAGGAACAACAGGATAATAAAATATTCCCACTTAAGAAGCGAGATTCAATGACACGTTTTTTGCGGAAAAATTAGATTTTTCAGCTGCAAACCTTACGTACAACTTCGAAAAATATTTCACGAGGCAAATTCTGAACTAGAGACAGTCACATATTTTCTCTTCAACATCTTACGGAGAAAACGATTCTCACAACGGGAAGTTCGAAAAACAACTCCTGAATGAAATATGAGGAAGTATTTTGAACACATTATGATCAAACGGATTTTAGATTATGTACTTACAAATGACGTTATTTGTAATTTTGCCATTCATCAAATGTCAATTATCATTAACGCTTATGTCGACGGCGAAAATGCAGAAACGCGCATCTCGGTTTACACGGGTGCATAATTCATTTTCTACATGAAAAATTACTCAATATCATTTCCGGAAAATCACGGTGACTTTCTATCTATGTGAAGAATAAGTACACTTTGAAAAATTCAAGCCATTATCGTAGTTTGGTCTCCTTTTAAAAAATAAAATATGGGCGGAAACGTAGAAAGACCGCAACTGATCTAGCAGTTACACCTTCGATATCTACAATGCAGACCTCCATTGGTGCGATTACTTTTTCTCGAAAAATTCAAAGAGAAAATATTTTCAGATCGTATTTTGCAATAAGGAAGTAAAATTTCTGGCTCATTCATAAAAACGTTTATCTGCACTCGAAGACTATAATGCGACACGTAAGTTTTTCCGACAGTGAGGCAAGGAATAATAGTTCCATATTGCAAAATGTAGTCCAATATTCATACCTTGACTCTAGTCAACGCATCTAGGTTTATTGCCTAAATCCTCAACTCATTTACGCTCCCTTCGTTCTCTAAATCTTAATTATTTGAGAAATAAATCTCACTCCCCACTTTCTTAGTTAAACCCATGGCGTCCTCATACTTCCATGCAGCACCCAGTACTGTCATATATGAGTGGAGCTAAGGGAACCGCATCCAGACAATTTAAGTGTCATAAGCAGAACAAATGACCATCGTATGCAGCACAAATGATGCGTGTACCGTGTCCTCTAAACGTACTCAACTTTGGCTTTTTGAACTGTTTTAACCCGCGCGATCTTAGGCCCATGAGCAATTTTGAGGGCAACATTGGTTGCGTGTCAGCAGTCCCTTTCCTAACCACTGCCTCTAACGACTCCTATCCTATGTCCATCTATTTCTATCCCTTACTTCAGTCAGACGTTGCCAAATCGAGATTGAAAATCGTGATCGCGATTTAAAGCCAAAAACTTCAGGATTTTTGGCGGTTGTAATGTAGTTACACACATATCGCAATATGATGCTTCTTGTGTTTATCTGTGTGTAGAGGTCTTTCAACGTAGAGCGTTTTTCTCTTAAGCCAGCCAAGAGAAAATTACGGGTCCTTTTTTTATTTTTTTTAGCTTTACCAAATGATACTCTTACTTCCGTCCCAATATTTTTGGAATGCCGGCGATTGCCCTTGTCACACAATTAAAGTATAGAGCCCTGAAAAAGGTTCATCGGTGGCATTGTTGACTGTTGGCCGTTAGCTCGACAATCTTTGAAAGTGACCTATGTGTTGAGGCCGGGATACTAGCTCAAATTTCCGTCAATTTCCGATCAAAATTATTACAAAAATGGCGGCCGAGAGTCATCTAAATTGTTATCTAAAATTAATTAAAACAGCGTGATGATTGAAATACGCATGAAATTAGCACGGTTGTATAGAGATCAGATGACGGATGAGACCCAAAGTTCCATCATCTGCCATCAAATTTTTGCAGGTCGTAAAAAATTGATGGTAGATGGTGCGCACCAGTCACTATTTGATCGGAAATTGATGAATATTTGAGCGTGTATCTAGGACTTTTGTGGCACACCACAGATCAGATCTAGTGGCGTGGCGTACTTTGCGATCTAACGATATTTCCCCATTTAAAGCTGAGGTAAATAATCTATTACTAAAGGTGTTCGCTGCGAACATCCTGTCTATCGATACTTTTCCATAGGTTTAAATGGTCGATCAATCGATATATCGCAAAGCACGCCAAGCTACTGATCAGATCTTAAAATTTTCGAGGAATTTCGTGTAGAACTGGCTAGAAAATTAAAGAATTAGCGCCACTTTGAGAGTTCTCCTATAATCATGTGATATGGGCTTTTCGTTTTGAGAATTCTTGTAGATTTCATGCATGCCGATTTGAATGTTTATATCTATTTTGACAAGAGGGGCGGAGCCTAGATCCTTCATTTTCCATTGCCATACTCATCGCCATTTGATCGCGGCAACAGTGCTTGACCAAGACTCACTTTTTATTGCGTTGCTTATTGACCGCTGACGGGGTCGAGTAGGGGGGAGGAGCAGGGGGCCGAATATCGACCTGCGTGGAATGCAGATAACACGAGAAAGGAAGGACGGCAGGAAGGCAGGAAGGAAGGAAGGAAGGAAGGAAGGAAGGAAGTGAGGAAGGAAGGAGGGCGGAGGGGAACGAAACTGAGCGTGGAGTGGCCGGGCAAGAGGGCGGCCATCGGCTACCGGTCACGCCAGTTTCGTGCTCGCAACTTGTAATCTCGGTGTCGGGATAAAGAGAGGTGATGGATAGGGGTAGGCGGTAGGGGGCAACGTGGGGGATGAGGGGAGCTCCTGCCGCGCCACTGGACACTGGGCACCTGGCGCGGCACGTGAGTATGGCGGGTGGCCGGCCGCTAGCTTTAGGCGCTGCGTTAAGCACTACAGCACTACTCTGCCGTGCTAAGGAAAAACGCCGTATGAACATTCAAGAGTTGCCAAACTTCCTTCGATAAAATGTTTAATTTTGAGGAAAATAATGAACATTTTTCCTTGAAAATTTCAAAATCTTTAGGCAAAATTGTGAACAAAATTATCCAAAAAAATTGGGAAGAAAATATTCATAAGTTTACCAAAAAATTCGCGTTTTATGATAGGAAATTTAGCAACGCCTGAAGGTTTATACGGCGTTCTTCCTCAGCACGACAGTACAGCACTACACTGCCGTGCTAAGGAAAAACGCCGTATGGACCTTCAGGCGTCGCCAAATTTCCTTTGATAAAACACGAATTTCCGGGAAAACTTGTGGAAATTTTCCGTCCAATGTTCCGAGTAATTTTGTGCGCAATTTAACTTGAAATTCCGGAAAATTTAAAGGGAAAATATTTATGACGTTCCGCAAAAATAAACATTCCATCGAAGGAAATTCGGCAACTCTCGAATGTTCATACGGCGTTCCTTCTTAGCACGGCAGTATATTGGATTCGCTCTGGAATAAAGAGCAATTGTATCTATTTACGCAAGAAAGTTTATCTGATATATCCTTTCTAAACCCATAGATTCTTTTTGCAAAAGTCCAATATATGCATTTTGAGATACACGATAAATGGCAACTTAATACGGGGAAAAAGCTTCGAGAAAAAACCGGTACGTTTTGAGGTGCCACAACTTCTGATCGGCTTATGAAGAAAATGAAAGGACAAATTATTTAATATTTTTTTTTAATTTTTCCATGCGCGCGGGGGACCTATACCGTATTATTGAGTCAAATAACCTATTTTTGAATATAAATATGCGACCCACCCCCCGTCTCAGATCTCCTACTCAGAATTGTAACTATGTAGGCTGCGGGGGAAAAGATCTGCTTCAGAATCAACTTTGAATACGGCCCTTGCGATATCAGGCAAGAACATATGAATACTGGTGCGCCTTATTCAATCTGTTGCCTATGCAACACGGACGATCGTCGAGTTCGAATAGTTGCATGCAAGCGCCTTCATCCTCTCCGCACGCGTGCTGTATCGCATTGGTCGAGTCAGATAACCCGAATTACATTTCATGAACAAGGTTCTTCAGACCATTTTCCAATATAGAAAGTAAAACTTAAAAGGAAAGAATCAGCAATCGAAGAAAAAAGTACAATCATATTGCATTGATTGTTGATTGTTCGTAAAGATCACTGGATTTTTCATAACCGTATTTTAATTTTTGGCAATGGCCAATCTTTGTTACTCCTTGCAGTGATATATTTGCAAAATTAAACCGTTGAATTTTCCTCGAGTATCGTCAAAATTGTCTTTCTCAGATGCTGTGTGACTGTATTAGTATTGTATTCATCTCTGTATCGTTTAAACCTCCCTGTATCATCATGTAAACTCTTGGGATCTCCCAAAGAAGGAAGCTGTTGCTTTTAAACTTTGACGGTCCTGAAGTTGTTTTTTCTGTGGACGGTAAAAAATTTCGGTCCTATAGACTGATTATTGAAAGTGATAGACAAAGAAATAAACAGTTATGATAAAAGGAAAAGGGAGTTATCCAATTGGTTGAAATGGGTGGTTGTTTTAGACTAATTAGGAAAATGATTGACAAACTTCAGGATCTCTCGTCGGTTACCGTTTATAGTACGTCTATTGCGTACCTCCTAAGTCCATTGCAACCACTCGCTTCCACAAATAGGATAGCTCCTTATCATCCTTATCTTTTTTTTCGATAACTTTGTCCATCAACTTCAATAATCAATCCGCTGGTAGATGACAGCTTTACTACAAGGAGGCAAGAAAAAACGCTATGCGAGCACCCTCTTCTCTACGCAAAAGAAGGAGTATGTAACTCGCGAAGGGGATGATTAGGTATTAGATCCCCGGAGGCACGAGATCCGAAGGGACTCCAACAGGTGGAATTAGAATCTGGGAGCAGAATATTGGGATCGAGTGACAAAAGGCCTTAACCCCGGCCCCGGGGCAGGCCCTGGCGGGAGGGGGTGGCGACCCGCTATTAACGCATCATTAAGGTCGGTAATTGCTCGCGCATCCCTCCCCTACTCCTCCCTCCGCCCCGCCCTCAGCCAAGCATCGATCGTCCCTCAGGGATTCCACCGATTCGTCCTGTTTTGTCACCCGCGTCACAGCTACGGCCCAATACCATCTACCCATACCTGGCCATGGGTTTGAGGTTAAATGTTCGTAACTCCCGAAAACACACGGAATCGTATAGCGGAGGACTTGTAAAAGTTGATTTTTTTACATGAGAAAGTGAATTTATTCTGGGCGTGGAATTTTCAGTTGAATATTTTGGCAAGTTTTATCGAAAGAAACAAATTTGTTCGGCAGAATCACATTTTAAATTAAGGAAAAAATTATTAAATGCATGTCACTATACGGAATAAGGGCAGTTAACCGGGAAACGTATGCAATCCGCCAAACGTAACCCGGCGGCTTCCCTTTGTTCTTGGGAGATATTACTCACACACTCTCATACGTATTCTCCAATGGCCAAGAATTCTAAGTAGGAATTGTACGGCCCCGCGGGACCGAAGTGGTCTTTTTCACGGCAGTGCCGTGTGCAGGAAAAACGTCGTAAGGACATTCGAATGCTGACAAATTCCCTCGATAAGATATTTATTTTTGGGGAACGCTATGAAAATTTGTCCTTGAATTTTTTTGTCGCAAAGTTTGGATTAAACTGTGGATAACGTTTATGAAAAAATCTGAGAAAAATGTGCAAGAATTCCCCCCAAAAATTTGATTTTTATGAGCAAAGATTTTGCAACGTCTGAATGTTTGAATGACGTTTTTCCGTTCCACGGCAGGGCACCAACAGGTTGTGGAGACGCCCTGAAACTACCGAGATGATATGGCGTTTAATACCGAGGTTACGAAGATCATAATTGTTGTTTCTCGTCATGAAAGAGCCAATATAAATGTTTCTGCTCTATTGGCTCTTTATGTAACATTTTTCTCCAAATTATGGATGAAAGAATCGGTTGCAGAATCTAGGCAAACCCATTGACACCCATCTAGTTTAAATTTTCAGCATTCATAGCTATAACAAAACTGCAGGAACGTGTATCTCAGTTTCCAACGTTGCACACTTACCCTAATAATTAATTTTTTTAAATGGAAAAACACTCAGCGTTATTTCTTCAAAATTCTCTGAGTTTTCTGTTCTGTGTGATAAATATTCAGTGAACATTTCAGGCAATAGCGTCGGTTGGCTCTCATACACGCTAAAATACAATAGGAGCGGCACTTTCGAATCACAGCAAAGAGATACGAGATTTTGCAACTACACCATCGACATGTAGTTGCCTTCCTAACAAAAAGGCGTAACTGTACTCTACGATGAACCTTACCGTCCATAAATTCAATGCTTTTTCGGGCTCATCTTAATGTGTTGTTACGCCCTTTTGTCAGCCGGGCAACGATGTGACCGTTCACGGGCAAAGGGACCTTCGGAAAGAGACCATAATCCTCAAAAGCGGAAAAAGAGTAATTTATACCATACAGAACAGAGAGGTAAACTGGACGTTTTTATGCTAAAAGGAAGTATGTCACATGCAACTATCCATTTATAGTTCCTTCTAGCATAAATAGTCCAACTATTCAATCATTTTGAGACAAAAAAATATCAAACCTAAACTGCATTATGGCGATTTGAAGTTAATAGTTTTAAAACTCTAGTTTCGAAAAAGACAGTACCTAAGGTATTAATCTATTATGTGAAGCTCTGATCGTAAAATTTAAAGAAGCTACATTCATAATACAAGCATTAATAAATTATATTTTTATCTGCTTATTTTTTATGCTGAAACTTGGAGTTGGTATTTTCTTACACTGATCGCCTTGCAATCGTTTTCGGGGTGAGATAAAGAGGGAGGAGGCTGTTGGAAAAAGTTGCCGAAAGCTGAGCATAGGGGAGAGCCACTGAGGGAAGTCATCAACTTAACAAATTTACGGATCAACGAGGATCTCGGCCAACTCACTTAACTTTCGTTTGATGTTTGCTGGGTCGGAGAAGAGGGATGAAAGAGGGGCAATGGGCATGCGTAACCGCACAGTGATACTACCGCATCATAACCATGTTTCGTTCTTTCCTCATGAGTAGGATAAGTCGTATTTTGTTCGGAGGAACACTCGTAACATGTTGGAAAAACAAGCAACAATCGCATTTTGTTCGAAGTTGTTTTGTGTCGTGGGGGCGGGGCTTATTTTCGCGCTCAAAATTTGGGAGCCCCTACAGCAACATTGTCGTTCAAAACTGCGACGTGCTCAGAGGCAAGTCGTTTCTATGTTGTTTCCCAAGACGACGCTGTTTTCGAACCTTGAATTGAAATTCGCTTTTCTCATTGGTTGTTCAGAATCACGCAAAAGAAACAAGAAAAAAAAGAAACAATTTATTGTTTCGAATAAAATACGACAAAGGCATCTTTTTAGAGGAGGTTTCGAATCTTAAAGATTAAGCCCAAGCCATCTAAAGGATATTTACCTAAGAGGTAAAAGGTACTCTGGAGGAACCGTGCATGGAAAAAATTGAAAGTAGATTTAGCATTTATATTGTTAAAAAAAATGTGCAACAAAAATCAAATGCTGATTTTACAGTAAAATAAATGCTAACTCAACATTAAATTTGTTCATATAACCGTGGACGTTGTCAACGTAGCATTTTTAAAATTGTAAAATCAGCATTTATACTTGTCGCACATTTTTTTAACAATATAAATGCTAAAGCAACAGTTAATTTTTCTCCGTGTGACGTCACCGTCCGACAGGCAGGCCGGAACGCCGGCAACTTCGTTGACGGTTAAGACTCAGAGCCGATGTTCCGATTAGAATCGTGGTGATGAAGGGTGAGGGACGGCAGAGAGGGCGGTGGCGGGTAAATTTTATTTCCAACGGTTTTGATTGCTAACAAATAAGGTTTGCTCCCCCGGCTGATGAAGCAGTTACATTCGAGGGACGAGGAGTCTGCTGGGCAGGGAAAGAGCCAGATTGTTTCGCGGTGCTTGACCTCAATTTTTTTCTTCTTCTTCTTTTTTTTTCTTTTTTTTGGACACTGAGATTTGGGGAACATCCTGTGTGTTGGAACTTTTTACCCACCTGTTTGTTCTTGTCTTGTTTTGTTAGATACCTGCGATTGGCTGAATCAGAGACTACGCACTTTTTTCTTTTTCCTTTTTTTAAAAATTAAAGTTTGCAGTTAAGATTCTAGAAATCGTTTTTCAAAACAATAATTACGGTATTACATACCAATAATTTCAATAATAAGTAGAAATACTTATTATACGTTTTCCTCATTATTATAACTTTAATCTAGTGTTATAGCCATGGCCGGATGTTACCTACTTGCCGCCCATGGGCCGCCTGTATTTTTCCGCCCCCTTCTCATTCGTTTTGAAACTCGATAAAAACCGTCAAATAAACGAGTCAGCGGGAGAGGGGTGCATACGACGCATTTACTCGTGTTGAGCACATTTTTTGGGAAAGTCCTGTCAACACTACTAGCAAAAGTTCCCGGAACTATGCGCGAAAGTTAAGTTCCGTAAACCTATCTCTGTGTGGACAAGGCCTTCCATTCATAAGAAATGAACGAAAAAATTATGAAAGAACAAATATGCATGTGTATCAATGATTTTAACTTCCGCCGCCGCGCCGCGCAGACCGCACTGTGTTTGGCGCAATGCGTGAAGTATTCACGCAGTCTTGTAGGCGCTATGCGGTTCACGCTGACCGCAATGACCGCACTGTGTTTGATGCAATGTGCGAAGTATTCGTGCAGTCTTGTAGGCGCTAATATGTGTTACATGCCGATCGCCGCGCCGAGGGCTTACCCTTTTCATCTCAAGTCCTCGTTATCATTTCTCTCTAAGTCGCGCCGTTCCAGGCCAAATTGCGTGTTTGGTCTCTCTCTTAACTCGACTTATTGAAGGTGCTGTCTCTTGTATCATTAAGAGACGACAAAATTAGAAATTACTATATTCTCAGGAAATGAGAGATTCTGTAGATTTTTTTATACCTACACTTTAAAAAATTGCAAATTCTTGCCGCCCCTTAGATTTGCCGCCATGGGCCGCGGCGCATGTGGCCACCCCCTTAATCTGGCCCTGGTGTTAGCAATAAGTCAATAGATACCTAAGTTCAGTGTGGTAGTAGTGACTTTACACATCATTGATCTATATCAATAAACAAAAAAAACAAAAAAAAATCGTTTTTCTGCGACGAAGCGAATTTTTGAAAATTCGAAAGTCTGGTTAGTTTCGAATTCAACTAAAATAAGCCCATAATTTCATATTGCCGTTTCTTTTCGGGTTTTATTGTATTTTAACCGGGACAGTTAGCAAAATAATTCTTTGGTACTTTCTGTGAATTTCTTCGAGATCAAACAAAAAGCAAGGGATTACGCCTCCTGACCGCTTTTCGATCCAACCCTCAGAAACTTTTCAAGCCTGCGGGGCGATTATTGAAATGATATCGACTGTATGTTGCCGCTTTGTCGTGTCG
>NW_017547183.1:2916785-2990908 GCF_001854935.1 Bemisia tabaci
ATTTTTTTTGAAAATTGGATGAATCCTAGCGTGACGGTGAAATGGTTAATGAAGCGTGAGTAATTGGGGTACGGGTATCGGCCGCGTTGGGACCCAAGGCCCATTGTTCTTCGTGACGCCGACGCAGTGATCAGGAGCGTGGGGACGAGAGGGCTTAGTGGACTCCTGTATGAGCCACGTTTAGCAAATGGTCTAATGAGTCTCGAGGCTCATCACAGATTGCACTTACCACTATCCTGGTGGCCCCGGCTATCAGAGCAAGGAGTACCAACTTTTGAAAAGGATAACAGTGTTGTGGAGATATGTCAAAGCAACGTTGTGAACAAAACGGAGTGAGTGAAATTCTCATTCAAGGAGTGCCGAACTGGTCAGCCATCCTCGAATCAGTTCGCTTGCTTCCGCTTATATATGCATATTTTAAATCAGCGCGCCCCATTCTAAGGTTTTTTTAAAAAAAACCAAGAAACGTAGACTCTTGGTATTCATTACACATAAACTAGCGAGCCCCAGAATGAGAAACAAATTTTAATCATTATTATTGACGGATTAGTAAACTTTTTACACGCTTTGGAAAATCTCAGAAGTTCGCGGTAGTCACTTTTCGGTAAGGAACTAGGGGACTCGGTTATTGTATCGAGGGGGGGGTCGAAACGATCGCAAAGGCGGTATACTAGTATACGCGCCAAAAAACAGAAACAATTTATAGTTTCGAACAAAATACGACTATACAATCTTTTCAGAGGAGATTTCGAATCTTAAAGATTAAGCCCATCTAAAGGATATTTACCTAGGAGGTAAAAGATACTCTGGAGGAACTGTGACGTCACCGTCCGACAGGCAGGCCGGAACGCCGGCAACTTTGTTGACAGTTAAGACTCAGAGCCGATGTTCCGATTAGAATCGTGGTGATGAAGGGTGAGGGACGGCAGAGAGGGCGGTGGCGGGTAAATTTTATTTCCAACGGTTTTGATTGCTAACAAATAAGGTTTGCTCCCCCGGCTGATGAAGCAGTTACATTCGAGGGATGAGGAGTCTGCCGGGCAGGGAAAGAGCCAGATTGTTTCGCGGTGCTTGACCTCAATTTTTTTTCTTCTTCTTTTTCTTCTTTTTTTGGACACTGAGATTTGGGGAACATCCTGTACATTGGAACTTTTTACCTTCCTGTTTGTTCTTGTCTAGTCTTGTTAGATACCTGCGATTCAGTGGCGTGGCGTGCTTTGCGATGTATCGATTTTCATGTCATTCAAACCTATGGAAAAGGATCGATAAAGAGAGTGTTCGCAGCGAACGCCTTAATAATCGATTCTTTACCATAGGTTTAAATGGCATAACAATCGATATATTTCAATTCACGGCACGCCACTGCTGCAAGCTGCAATTGACTGAATTAGAGACTACGTACTTTTTTCTTTTTCCTTTTTTTAAAATTAAAGTTTGCAGTAAAGATCCTAAAAATCGTTTTTCTGCGACGAAGCGAATTTTTGAAAATTCGAAAGTCTGGTTAGTTTCGAATTCGACTAAAATAAGCCTGATTTCATATCGCCGTTTCTTTTCGGGTTTCATTGTACTCGTATTTTAACTGGGACGGTTAGCAAAATAATTTCTCTGGAACTTTCTGTGAATTTCTTTGAGATCAAAAAAAGCCAGGGACTACGCCTCCTGGCCGCTTTTCGATCCAACCCTCAGAAACGTTTCAAGCCTGATGCGTTATGCGTTATGCGCTACTCAGATGATTTTATATTATAGATCGAGCAAGAGGTAAGATATTCTCACAAAATCAAGTCTGGATGTCGCGTGATTTTCAATTGAAAATATATACTACGAGAGTAAATTAGACAACGTCTGCTCCCGTTAAAATCCAGATCGTCCAAATCTTCTTCAGACCTTCTCTTTAGGTTATAGAAGACCCCTTCGCTCCAAAGCAAACATAAGCAATCAGAAACGAAAATCATATTCAAATTAATACTCATAGAGTGCAAAGAATTGGACGATTTTCTGTCAAACGGAACTAAGCGCCATAGGGTGAGGAAGGTAGAGGGGGGCTTGGATTGGCGGCGAAGCAGGGCGTCGGGCTCATTCCGTCCCATACTCGCAATGCTTTTCCATGGCGCTTAGGTCCTATCGACAGAACGCGCTATCCGGAATTCTAAATTCCTCAAAAGGAACTCAAATTGGCGCTTAGTTCCGTTTCACAGGAATACGTCCAATTGTCTAGAAGAGGAATACTTTATTGGAGCCAAAACTCCAAAAATGTCCTGAAATTTAAGGAAATCGGCATAAATTGCCCCTTGAAAGTTGAACAATAAAATGTATGGGGGAGGGGGCGAACTGGCGAACTGGCGAACCCCTCCCTTCTCAAAATAACCCCCCTGGTCCCTGGCGTAGATTAAACTTTAACTTAAAAGGGATTCAAGGCAAAGAGCTTAGATAGGAAGGACAGAGGCATGTTACTGGAAATCCAAGACGTTTCGTCGATTTGTTTATTCATTAAATATATTGGGACCCCTCCCCTCCCCTTTGCCCTCCGATCGGTAAACAGAGGCTCGGCGACGATGCGTCAGGTCATTAGAGGGGCCGATTGGTCGCGCCACACCCCGCTGAAATCTTAATTTTCTTGCCTCAGCTCATTAACAGCCACCCCCTCCCCCTCAATCCAGTCACCCTCCAGCGCCCTCCCACCCCGACGCTCATAATCCTCGTTATTAGCCCTATTTATTTTACATTTTAGATCCATTACTGTCCTCGATCATACGTTCGCTGCCTCCGCCCGCTGAATTATCTGACTTAATCGTGATTCAATTCGTTTTGTTCGTCGCGCTTTTGTGGACGCCTCGCCCGAAATCGGCGACTTCTCTTCGTTATCGGATGTTTCTTACGCCGAGGATTATGCTCAAGCCTGTGTTTACAAGCAGATCAGCGTTTTAAATTACTTTCCCTTTTAATGCTGGTTTCTGATGTTTGTTACTTTAGGTTGGTTGTTGCTGATTAAAGGACGCATCCCATTTTTATTTGCTTGCATATCGACGGCGCGCGGCGTAAGACCGCAATTGCATATCGACGGAGTAAGTCGGCAATCACATAACTCGGTTTGCGAGTCACCGCTTGAGAATCGTTTAAATAATTATTTTGTCAAATTCTTTGTAACTTACCAGGTTGCCTTAAATGACTATGTGGGTCTAATGATGATTTGGTCATCGAACTTAACGTATTCGAGTACCCTGAAACAAACAAAAATAATTTTACGATGAAATCTACGCCATAGTCTTTAAACAATTAATATAGGGACTGCTAATTTTTTCTTGTTGAAAAAAAGGGTTTGGGCACCTTGATTCTCCTTTTCCTATTGAAATATGGCCCGGGGTTTTTCTGAACAACCCAACCCAAAGTACCTCAATTTACGCGTAGCAATGGAGGATACGCACGAGTGTAGTTCAAAGGGTTTTAAACTTTCTTCCCGAAGAATCTATAAACTTGAGTGAACGGATAACTGATAATATTTATGAGCTTCAACGAAATAAGGATTAGAAAACTACATTAACTTTGTGACTTACTTCATGCTAAGAAACAAAACTTTGGGGGCATTGTAATACCTGATCATGAGTTAATTCGATCACATTTCATTATTTGACCCAAAAAGGTTGTCAGAATCGACAACTTTTTAAGAGGAATAGATTTTGAAAAGATGCTCACCCGTTTGCCTTAGATGATTGTGTGGATCTAAAGATGATTTTGTCATCGACGACAAGGAATTTGAATAGCCTGGAACAAAAAAAAACACCCAATGAATTATTCATTATCTGCATATTTTCAGGGAAGAAGTAAAGGGGCGCAAAACGTTTTTGTTGCAAATAAAAAAGAAATGTTTTTCTCTGTTTTTTTTTCAAAAATATTGATCATAGGAATCAGAATGTAGCAAATTTCATAAGATATCTCTATGTGCCAAATTTTCCTCGATAAAATGCTTATTTTGGTGAAAAGTTATGAATATTTTTCTAGGAAATTTCCAGGAAATTTTCAGGAAATTCAGATGAAATTGCTAACAAATGATCTGAAAAATTGGAAGGAAAACATTCATCAGTTTACGAGAAAATTTATGTTTTATCAAAGGAAATTTGGCAACGCCTGGAGGTTCACACGGCGTTCTTCCTAAGCACGGCAGAATTCGTATTTACCTTATCTTCCTCTTAAAAATGAACATTTTATCGGAGAAATTTGGCAACATTTGGATGTTCATACGTCGTTTTCCCTCAACTCGGCAGATCTACCCCGGACGGTGGTTGCTGGCCATCGGGCCCGATTGAATTGAGAGGCATCTCACGTAGCAGGTGGGTGCCCGGCCTGGGCGTGCGATCGGATAAAGATCCCAACCCCTCCGCACCACCCTCGCCTCCCTCTCCTCCCCCTCCCCGTCGGACCGAAAGAGAGCGGAATTAATAGCGGGCTGAATGGGAAGGAATCGGAGCGTAATTAGAGCTCGCAATCGGGAGTTGAGCGCATTTAAATTCTCGCGCCTCGCATCTTGCGCCTGCAACCCGCGGCCCCGCAACCCGCACGTCTCTCTCGTTACGATTACTGCGTCGCTGTCGGATCTCACACTGTATGCCTAAATTGTCAGGAAGACAACTTGGTTTTGAATCGTAACTATCAATCATATAGAGGTAGGTCCAGATTTGATGACAGTTTTATGATATTTTCCACAGAATATATTCTGTAAAGACGAAAAGAAGGAAAAATTAACATCCCTCATTTAATTTTGTGGTTATTCCAACTGGACTAGAAACTTTAATTTTGACTGTACTTTTATTTTGGGGGGGGTGTTTTCTCATTTCTAGCCAAGAACATTTACCTACAATTTTTTCTTATGAGAACTATGCCCAAGATATCACACCCTACTGATGAACCTCTTATGTTAATCGTCCATAAACCAAAAATGAGTGATAATCACGTCGTAAAATTGGAAAAGCTCATACATAGAACCTCGTATCTGAACAGGAAAACTAATATGACATGTGCTGTTTCTACATTGAGCATGGGATGGTAGTTCCTTTACGCAAACTTTAATCCACTTTATTTCAACCTCGCAATCTTAGCTTCTGTAAAATATAATCTTCTCAACTGCTTTCTTCCTAATTCTTATTCTCCGTCGAAACCGACTTGACGGATTGAGTCCATTGTTTCAACCTCTCTTTCATTGCTGTCGAGGCCCCCGGAGGCACTCCGGCAACGAGGATCTGTTGAGTTGAAGTCACAGTCTAGGTGCGTAAAAAAGGTTGCGAAGCGGGCGGGGCGGAAGGTTAAAAGGTACGGAGAGCGAAGGCACTTGAGCTGGTAATTGTTAGGGTTACATTGAAATGCGAACGGGGGCGTCCGAGAGAGGCGAGAGTGGAGCCGGAGGAAAGGAATCCCGTGTTCGGGGCACACGCTCCATCGAGCAAGCTAAACACGCCAGGCGCCCCCTCGCCCGGGCCCCTTTGTCATACGCACCTTCCGCCCCCTCCCTAGCGCCCTCCGATCATCCATCATAGGGTGCTGCGAAAGCTCACGACCTTTTTCAAAATTAAGTAACTCATGAGCAGCAAGCATTGGACTGAAGAGGGGTCAACCGGCAGGTCAAAGGTTTTGAGGAGGTGGTTGGCCCAGAGTGATCAGATGGACCAGCAGGCCAATGGAGATGTTGCATGTGTGAGGAATTTGCGATTTGGCTGTTGATTCTTATGTAAAAGTTCGCGAGAAACACGATGGTGCCACTAGTTTTCTCTAAAATCGACTCCCAAGCTCAAAAAAATCTCTCAAGTTGAGGCCAAAATGGAGGGATATCCCACCCTACCCTGAGAGTCCACCTCTACATCAAGACAAATTATCCATGCAAAGATAGGGAGCAAATACATTGACAGGGCTGCCACTTCATTTGGGGACTCTAAAACTGAAAACACGGCATCACTGCTTATGTATTTGCTCCCTATTTTTGCATGGAGAGTTTGTCTTGATGTAGACGTGGACACTCAGGGTAGGGTGGGATATCCCCTCCATTTTGGCCTCAACTTGAGAGCTTTTTTTGAGCTTGGGAGTTGATTTTAGAGAAAACCAGTGGCACCATCGTGTTTCTCGCGAACTTTTACATAAGAATTAACAGCCAAATCGCAAATTCCTCACACATGCAACATCTCCATTGCTGAAATTATGTGTTTGTTTGTAGGACAAAATAGACTAATACACTTGGTTGGTTTGAACTATTTTATTAGTCGGCTATGTTGATTGGACGACCGGCAAGTGCATTACGAGGCGCACTACTTCTTCGCTTATGAGTTTCCTAGTCAATTATTTAGACTGATGAAGAGGTCGCCACGCAACCTGCAGTCGTTGAATCGACATAGCCAACCAATATGTAGCTTCAATCCTCTTAGTGCAGTTTTACCCATAGAGAAAAAGAAGGAGGTGTTTGCATTTCGGGCATCTCCTTTTTTTTCTCTGTGAGTTTTACCCACTAGACAAATACATAATTTCAAAAATCGACCCGCAGACCACTAAGAATAGGAAGATACAATGTAAAGAAGCCATCGCCGAGTTTAATAAAGTTCTATACGACTAGGAAATCCCTAGAAGGTAAAAGAACGGTTTACGATGTAATCTTCAAGACTGTCATGGATGTAAAGAGCAGCCGATTAAATATCGACCTAAGGAGGTTTTAAGAGAAACTGAGGTGGATTTCTGGCGTAAATGAGTCGGTATTGCCAGAGGAGATCGCGCCCAGAATGAGGCGGCACATGAGGCAATGGATACATAACTACCCGTCGTTGTAGCGGACAACTTTCAAACTGTTGAAAATTTAATATTTGGGACAGTTTGCGGCTTTACGGAAGCCTAAAACGCGAAAGCCAATTGGAAATAGATCTCGTATTTCGACTCTTGTTCGTATAAAAACGCTATGAAATAAGGTCTCAGAAATGCATGCGGGTCATGTTTCTTCGACACCCTGTGGCCCGACACCAGCGCTCGGAGCTCCCCTCGTGAAAATGTAAAATGTTGCGGAAAATCTAGATATCGTGTTGATTGCTAATGACAAAGCACACAAGTTTCTTGACAGCGGTGACTGGGCCGGCATCGGGATCGGCACAAGTGGAGGAGTGGTCCGGGTCTTTCGGGCTACTCGTGCAGAAGGGCGGAGTGGCGCGGGTGGACGGGGGTGGCGGGGCGAAAGGGTGACATGTAGGGCGGGTTGCCGCCGCGCCCCTGCTCCTCCGCATGAGCGCACAGAGACATCGGGACACGAGACCTATGTTTGCTCCTCGCCCCGCATGGAGAGATGCCCCCGATATGCTCCGAATCACGATATGAGGTTGAGAATCTTTGGGGTGTTGGTCCATTCGCTGAGAGGAGTAAAGGATCGAATTTATTGTCGTTATACTTTTTTCATGACTATGCCTTTGGTTATTGGTGGGTTTGGTAACTGACTTGTTCCTTTAATAATTGGACGTATTTCTATCAAACGGACCTAAGCGCCAAATGGTGAGGAAGGGAGAGGGGGGCTTGGATTGGCGGCGGAATCGGGCGTCCGGCTTATTCCGTCCTATACTCACAATGCTTTTCCATGGCGCTTAAGTCCGTTTGACAGAACGCGCTATCTGAGATTCTAAATTCCTCAAAAAGGAACTCAAATTGGCACTTAGTTCCGTCTGTTAGAAATACGTCCAATTGGTGCTCCTGATTTGGCTTTTCCTCGTATAAACAACTTAAGTTTTCGACTTCTTGTCCCTTCCTTAACTTGTATATTAATTATTATACTTGTTAGGATACGAGCTGCCACTGGGTGAACTGTTACTTGATTACCTAAGTTATACCGCTTGACTAAAGATTCAAATGTTAGGTATAGAGCATTATATACCTAACACATACTAAAATTAATAAAATAATTAAAAATGAGAAATCGTAAAAAAAAAATGTTATCTACTCTCTAGTAAAACTAGCACTATTTTGAAACCTCATATTACTCCACACACCTATTTCTAAGGAAGGGTTCAAATCTTTTTTATAAATCTTAAATTTACTGCACTTTCTGCCCACATACTGCGCACTGTGCACTTTCTTGGCGGTTTCAGGAATTTTCGTCCAATTGGACACAAAAGCATTGGAAACAGTTTTTCATAACCTTGGCACAAATCAAAATCCTGAACTGTTGCGAATATGTGTCTCTTCAAAGTTCACTATATAGGGGTCTAAAAGACCTAACTCCATCGCACTGAAAAATAATTCTCGGCGTTTTTACCAAGGTCCATTGGTACCTTTACTATCTCACTTTTTTTTACCAATTACTGGTAATTTTACCAAGACAGACTGGTAAGCTTACCTAAAAACCGGTATTTTTACTGTTTTTTCAGGTAAGAATACCACTTTAGTTGGTAATCAATTCCCGGTAACTTTGCCATTTTATCTCGGTAATTCTACCACAGTCGATAAAAAATATTGGCGTTTTTGCCAAGGTCCAGTAAAATTACCGAGAAAGTTCAATGATTTTACCAAGATTTCTCGGTAAAATTACCAATTCCAGAAATGGTAATTTCACCACGAAAAAGCTGGGATCAAATAGAACCCTGAATTCTTGGTAATTTTACCCTTTTCTTAGTATGTACACCGAGATTTTTTTTTTTCAGTGTAGTTATAACCAGGAAACGACTAATATCTGCAGCTAGCGCAGAGCTATTCCGGACGACGCGACAGTCGAGATGACGAATGGCCTCAGTGGCGTGGCGTGGATTGCGATGTATCGATTGTTATACCATTTAAACCTATAGTAAATAATCGATTATTTAGGTGTTCGCTGCGAACACTCTACTTATCGATCTTTTCCCTTAGGTTTAAACGGCATAACAATCGATATATCGCAAAGCACGCCACGCCACTGAATGGCCTGGCGAGTGCCGGAGGCTGGGGCCAAATGACGCCTCGCCAGTCGGGGCCGGGGCCGGAGCCTGCGGCGGATCATCCAATTGGGCCGCAATCAAAGCTCGTCGACGACGGGAAGGGGAGGGGGGTGGCGGGCACCACAAAGACGCAGGTAATTGGAAAGTTGTCGTGCAATGATGCTCACGCCGGAATGTAAATTCTCGCTCCGTGGATCGGATCAAAGTCCGCGTCGAAAAAACAACCCGCCAATGCGCTTAACAGAATCAACTCCTGGGCGGCTTCGTCAGGAAGCGCTGTTGCCGCTTCTTCACGAAATACGGTATTTTTGAAAGCAAAATTTGGAGGGGTGGCTAAAACTTTAGGGTCCAGCCTTACAGACTGTATAGGTCTCAGCAGTACTGCCATATCAGCTGGCTCCATTTGATCTAAACAGTTAGTGATCACAGCACTATATCGTTTTTTCCGTGTACATCAGTGGTCATTCGAATGGACCTTCGTCCAAAAAAACTTGAAATTGCATTATCCTATCCAGAATGAGATACTGTTGAACCTTCTTTATGCAGTTCAGAGGTGGCTGCTCACAGAACAGAAAAAAAAAAAAAAAAAAAAAAAAAAAAAAAAAAAAAAACCTATTATAATTTACTGTTTCAGATGCTACGGAGAATTTTCTGTGGAATCTTGAAATCCGATTTTTTTAATGCTTCTTTACAAAAATCACTACATAGAAAATTTTGCCTTTGCGAACAAAAATATTTTATCACATAAGCGATTTTGATCGCCCCGTGGATGTTCATGCTCACCAACATATTACACATCATTTTTCCCAAATACTTGAATTGAATCAGTGAGTTCGAAAACACCAACTCGGTAACTCGAAATTCCTAAATTTTCATACGAGACGGTCAATTTGTATAAAAGTCATTGAAGCTAGCGCATCTGTTCCAACTTGGACCTTTAAAATGCCCTTAAGTGCTTGTATTGCGGCACCAAAAATCTCTTTCTTAGACTTATTTCTTCATTTACTGTTCGGTTTCGTGTGTGTCTTGATTCTTTTAATTTTTCCGAGTTAGTGTGTTTTCGTTCTCACTGATTCAATTTCCAGCCTCCTTACAACTAGAGTCCCTTTATACTGAGAGTCAAGACAATGTGAATCCATTTCTGATTGGTTCCCGTACTTTCGGCCTTCACAGTGTCACAAACGGAAATAAAGAGTACATTTTCATTGATTGCAAAGATTATAATCTGGAATGGACCAGGGAATTACGGGTTCGGCAAGGAAAAAACGGAATGAGAGAAGGGACGGAGAAAGGAATTTGAGAATGGGCCGATCAGAGATTACAAAAAACGGTCAGTTTCTGTAATCTTTATTCCCGTTTGTGACTCCATGAGGGGGTGTTGTCTTGACTCTCAGTATAAAGGGACTCTACTTACAACCCGGCATTTGGCCCGAAACGGCAACACGGTAAAGGGGCCACCGGTGCGGACCGCGGGGGCGGCGGAGTTCAAAGGCGCTGGGCCCCGCGGCCGCGGGCTTTGTTATCACAAACGGTGCACGGATCAGCGCGCATCAGCGACACTTTGGCGCCACCCCCTGCCGCCCTCCCGACACGCCTCGGGGCGAACCGCAATCACTTTGTTGCTCAATCCCAGCGCCCCCCCCCCAACCACACCCACACGTCAGTCCTCACTCGGGTGCCTCGGCACCTTATTAACCCCTCAGGTTTCAACCGCAGATCCCCTTTGACTCACCTGCGCTCCTGCGACGTGCTAATATCCCGCCTTTGTTTGTCGT
Organism: Bemisia tabaci; assembly: GCF_001854935.1. Classification (NCBI taxonomy): domain Eukaryota; kingdom Metazoa; phylum Arthropoda; class Insecta; order Hemiptera; family Aleyrodidae; genus Bemisia; species Bemisia tabaci. Next base: position 2,927,479 of record NW_017547183.1, read on the forward strand.
CCCTTGAGTCACTCGTCCGCGCGATCAAAGTCCTCGATTCATCCCTCGATCCCTGTGATTGCCGTATCTTGATTCTGTTTTCCTACCGTGGAAATTTTGGCGATGAAGGAATTCTATCAGACGGAGAAAAAAATTCCATGACACGATACAAATATTGCTACAACACCAATTTTCAGATGTACACCCTTTCGGGGACTTGAGAGACCTTTAAAAATGTTTATACTTCTTTTTCAAAACGATCAATTAATTCACTCAAAACGATAATAAATATCAAAAATTAGAGACACCTCATCGCGCATTAATGTGGAAATAAAGCGAAGGAAAGGATGCGAGTTGATGACGGCGCAGAGATACAACTATTCGTACTTGATGGATGTCCGTGCGGTATCCGCCAAATTGAAGGCGCGATGGTGAGAGACGTGAACTCGTAAAGCTCCGTTCTCCGTTGCCAATTAGGTTTCCCTTAGACTCGGGAGAAAAATTAAAAAAACGAGGCTCGATTACTTCTTTTTTATCTTCGACTGGGTTGCACGCGTATAGCTTTTGAAAAGTGATCCGTATAAATTAAAGTTTTGTTTTTACCGTGGCGGGATTTCCATGTTTCACGGAGAAAAAAACTTCGTGCTTAGGACCCGAAGTTGATGTCATATGGATCTCTGAAGTTTTCGGATCAAGCACCTAAAAACTTGAGGTCCAGCTGTCGAAGTTCGGGTCAGACATCGAGGCACTTCGGTATATATCGAAGTACTTCAGATATCTGACCTGAACTTCGGCAGCTGGACCTCAAGATTTTACATTCGTGATCCGAAAACTTCAGAGATCCATATGACCGCAACTTCGGATCCCACGCACGAAGTTTTTTTCTCCGTGAAACATAAAAATCCCGCCACGGTAAAAACAAAACTTTGATCCACACGGATCGTCAAAATTTCAAAAGCTACGCGAGCAACCCAGTCGAAGATAAAAAAGAAGTAATCGAGCCTCGTTTTTTAAATTTTTCTCCCGAGTCTAAGGGAAACCTAATTGGCAACGGAGAACGGAGCTTTGCGAGTTCACGTCTATCGCCATCGCGCCTTCAATTTTGCCGATACCGCACGGACATCCATCAAGTACGAATAGTTGTATCTCTGCGCCGTCATCAACTCACATCCTTTACCTTGCTTCATTTCCATATTGTCTTTGACACCGTTTGTCTTTTTGTGTTGGTACTTCGAGGGCTACGTGAGCAACACAGCCGGTGACAGGAGAGGTGTATTCGGGCCTCCTAATTTTTTTCACTTTTCTCTCAAATCCAAGCGACACCTCATCGGTAGCAAGGAGTGGAACGTTTCGAGCTCTTCTTGCGCTGCATCGCGCCTTCAATTTTGTAGATACCGCACGGACATCCATCAAGTACGAATAGTTGTATCTCTGCGCCGTCATCAACTCGCATCCTTTCCTTTGCTTTATTTCCACATTAACGCGCGATAAAGTGTCTTTAATTTTTGATATTTATTATCGTTTTGAATGAATTAATTAATCGTTTTGGAAAATAAGTATAAACATTTTTAAAGGTCTCTGAAGGCCCCGAAAGGGCGTACTTCTGAAAATTGGTGTTGTAGCAAGACTTGTATTGTGTCATGGAATTTTTTCAGACGACTATCCTAAGAAATTCCTAGCCACGTCAAATTGGCCCGACTTTCAGTTCCGGGGGAATCACAATGGTGGGTGAGGAGTATATTACCAAAAATTTGAAATTTAAAAAAAAAAAAAAAAAAAAAAAAAAAAAAAAAAAAANAAAAAAAAAAAAAAAAAAAAAAAAAAAAAAAAAAACACCTATATTTCTTACCTTCAAAAACTTAGAAATTACATAAATTCTACTTCAAAAACTATCAAACTTAATATCTCTAAATAGGGGTCGATCTGACCCGACTTAGAACTTGGCATATAACAAAAAAGTCTCAACCACTCAAGGGTCAACGTGTCAATCATGGTCATGGTGCATTTGTTCGTTCAATAACAACTGGCAAGCAGAATGAGGTCATGGCATTCACTTTAAGTTTCTGCATTGAATTTTATTGAAGTAGCACGGATTGCTCTTAAGCTTAAACGCGAGAAAGATAGGCAATAGACAAACGTGAAAAGGAAATTGCAAAATTGAAAAGGATCGATTCGCAAACAGACAAAGTAAAGGACTCCCGGTAGACAAAAGGTGAGGGGGAGTAGTTGACGGACGGATTTGACGGGCTCTGATGGGACTTGAAGGCCTCGTGCTCCACACTGTTGTCAGATCTTTGAATGACCTACTGAACCGCAAAATTTAACTCCTACCATTAACGCTAATTTTCATTTGATGACTGATCAGTCACATGCTAAGCAATATTTTTGATATTCAAGACTCGGTTTGACAAAGTCTCTGTGCCTAGTTCTCATGGGAGCGTATAGCGCTCGCCAGTAAATGAGTCACTGAGGGGTCAAAACAGGTTCAAAAATCCGACTTTTAGTTTCAATTCAATTTTCAACTTCTACTTCCTACTCAATACTTCCTTTGCTAGAGCCGAAGTTCGGTTTCACATTCCACCAAAAATTTTCTTTGGCTGGCGATTGGAACCAAAGGTGCTAACTGAGCTATATCACTGTTACTGATCAGTCTTTTGTTAAGCAATATTTTTGACATTCAAGACTCGGTTTGACAAAGTCTCTGTGCCTAGTTCTCATCGGAGCGTATAGCACTCGCCAGTAAATGAGTCACTGAGGGGTCAAAACAGGTTCAAAAATCCGAATTTTAGTTTCAATTCAATTTTCAACTTCTACTTCCTACTCAAGACTTCCTTTGCTAGAGCCGAAGTTCGGTTTCACATTCCACCAAAAATTTTCTTTGGCTGGCGATTGGAACCAAAGGTGCTAACTGAGCCATATTACTGAAATTTGTTCCTCGTATTTACACGGAGAAAAATGATTGATATATTTAACCATATTCGTAGCTAATTTTTGCGTAAATCGAAGAGTATGATTGAATCAACGATATTGTGTATGGTGAAGTATGCTACTTTTAAGTTGTTGAATCGAGAAGATGGCATAAGTCTAACCGCAATTTTTGGGCGGCGCCAAAATCAGCTGTCGGTATAACCGTGCCGCACGGAGGAAAAAACTTCGTGCATGGGAGTCATGGGACCCGAAGTTGAGGTCATATGGATCTCTGAAGTTTTCTGATCACGCATCCGAAAACTTGAGGTCGAGCTGCCGAAGTTCGGGTCAGACATCGAGGCGCTTAGCGGGTTCACGTCTATCGCCATCGCGCCTTCAATTTTGCAGATACCGCACAGACATCCATCAAGTACGAATAGTTGTATCTCTGCGCCGTCATCAACTCGCATCCTTCACCTTGCTTTATTTTCATATTGTCTTTGATACCGTTTGTCTTTTTCTCACAAATTTTTTTTCTCCGTGCCACAATCCTTAGACTATAAACTAATACTATCAGCTTTTCAAGCAAATCTATCTGACTAAATTTAAGCTGATCGATGTAACCAACGCTGTATTTATTCCGAGACTCAACCGAATCTGTCATTCATTTTTTCTCGCGTACCCCAAGCAAAAATCTCGCGATTTCCCATAAATATCGGCAGCTCCGAGAGGGCACCGCGAGGGGTGGGGGTTGGGGGGCTGTCGGTGGGGGGATTGACGCGCGGGCGAAAAGACGGTGGAAGCCATTAAGCTCTCTCAGGATGTGAAACTCATTGGTTTTATCAGTCAACCGAATTAGACTATCACACTCTTCCCTGGCGAAGCGGGAAGGAAGACGGAGGTGGAAAGCGAACACACGCGAGCGATGAGGGGGGCGCGAGGTGGGGGGCGCATCCCCGACGTGTGACGTCCGCGCCCCTCCCGCGCTCTTCCTTCCTGTGATTCGAGGATCCGCCCGCGCATCCGACCAATGACGGCTTATCCAGCTTTTCCTGCCGCTGCCGCCGCCCCCCTCTACGCCGGCCGCCTGTCGCGAGCCCTTTCTTTGCGCCGCGAGCCTCAGGTAATTAATATTCGGGGCTAATTAGAAGTTTGGAGACCCCAACATGGCGCCCTCGGTGCCTCCGAGCGTTTCCTTCGCGGGGCGCTAGGTGACGTTACACCAGACACAAAGGCTTTCGCAAAGCGGCTTGGATATTCTACGGAACAAGGCCTCGGCGGTCTCGATTGTGGACTGCTTTCTGAATTTTTCTTGAGTGGACTTCACGAGAACGGGCAAAACACGATCTTGTAGGTGAATTTTGTTGAGAAATTGGGGAGACAATTATTAATTGGACGTATTTCTACCAAACAGACCTATGTGGAGGTGAGAAATCTGGGGTGTGCTCGTTAGTTCTCTGGTCGTAAGAGTGAATGAGAATAATAAAGCGCCAGTGACGTCAGCGGCAACGAAGCCGCCCGCCTCCGCATAAACTCATGAACCCTGCCACAACGCTCTCTTGCCATGCCCGCGGCTCATGAATCCCCCATTCAATTAGCACATAGGTCTGTTTGGTAGAATGTAAAATCCCGCTTTGCCAATTCTTCAAAAGGAATCACGTCCACTTTTACATTGTTTCTTATGCAGCTTCGACGAGCATACCCCATATTTCTTACTTCCACATAGGTCTGTTTGACAGAAATACGTCCAATTGGACGTATTTATTCGAACACATAGGATCAGTAGGATTCTTCACCGTGGAAAACAATACCAGTCAGTTTACTTGCGTAAGTGCGCCTTCGTTTTCGTCTGATACTGTGCAATACTTCTGTGGCGGAATAGTTGCTCAGAGCGCCTTCAACAATGTCGCTTCAACTTGATAGCAAAAGATCTCGATTGCCGCTGATAGTACTCTCAAGCATAATCGCAGTTACACATTTTCCCATCATCGACGGTGTGGTAAAACACACTCGTACCTTAATTTGTGACTTTGCAAGTTGTTCACTGTATATTGTCAGACAAAATTTCACTATAATTGTTTCTCGTGAACCATTGAGACGACGAAGGTCAGAGACACAATACTACCTACATTACTTGCACTTTTGAAGGTGATGTATTCATGCCGTGCTAAGGAAGAACGCCATATAAACATTCGAGAGTTGCCAAATTTCACTTGATTAAACATGTATTTTTAACGATATTCATACACAGTTTTCTTTGAAATTAGATTAAATTGCGTACGAAATTGTCTAAAAGTTTAGGAAAAAAATATTCACAATTTTCCCTGCCGATTCGGTTTGTATCGATTGGCAACGTCTGAAGGCTCATACGGCGCTGGTCCTTAGCACGGCAGTATTAATCATGCTTTTTAAAGGGCAATATGATGTATAAAATTAGGGCTTAAGAAATTTCGTGACCCGGTTTGGGCAAACTTTGAGAGAATGTACCTCAAAAGTGATTTCGAAAATATATTTTCGTATTTTATTTTTCCACAAATGACAACTTGCTCCATTTTTCCTAACTTTTCTTTATGTTTCTTACATTCTGCTACGATTTTCGTAAACATTTGAAGCCGTGGTACTGGTTGGTTCCTCTATAAAAAATAAAATATGAACAAAGCTTTTCAAAAAGCTCTAACTGAGTTACGTGTTTCCAAAATGTAACTGTTTGTTTTGGTTCTCGACATATTTGCCTTACAGGTGAAGTCACCTCTTTCAGAACGCGGCACACTTCAAAGGACCAGAGCGAAGCATACAATATGTTTTTTTTTTTTTTTTTTTTTTTTTTTTTGAAGTCAATCTGCTGAGCTCCAAATCTTACTGCTCCGCCTACAGTGTAAAAAGAAGGACCTGTTACGTGGGAAGTGACTTGGATGTAGATAATTGAGATATCACACATGATTTGCTGTGAAAGCCGAACGTGTAAGCAATGAATGGGCCCTAACTGGTGTTGGGATTTGGGAGCGAGGGTGAATATTTTAAAGCCACGTTCCGCCGGCGAGTTTCTTAAGCGCCTCACGATTGTCGCACGCCAGCGCCAGGCCACGCCTTCAGTTTTCATCTCGACCGTTTAGGCGTGAGAGGATTGCAAACTGCTCAACTTTTCAGCAACTTATGCATGATCAAGTCTTACATCAATCTTGATTATCAACTTAAAACATGAATCAGATGTACTTGCCATAAAGACGGAATTTAAATAGAAATATTAAGATGTGATGCAGTGACAGATGTAATTTTTAGTGATAAAAAAGAACAAACACTAAAATTAATAAGAAGAAAATTCCTCTGTTGTGACATTGGCTTAAGACTTAACCAAGTCTCATAATTGTGCGCTAAAATGCACGATGCAAAAATAACTGTTGCGGTAATTTGGATCCAAATTTACCGCATCCAACTATTTTCATGAACCAAACTTTAGAAAAAGTACACGTTTTTGAAGGTCATGATTCCCTCTCCTTTCTCCTAGATTCTCTTTTTAACTATTGAGTGTCTTATGACGACGCGTCAAGAAAGAATTATCGCCTCTGACGACTATAAAGCGTCGTAAAGTTCAATATATCACTATTTAAACACCTAGGAATGCGGTCTACATACCTATTAAAATGAAGGCAAACTTAGAATGAAGGCCAAACGCAAGGAGAATTTTCGATTGGTCTGCGAAATTATTTAATAGTTAGTGTTGCGCGTGAGAGTGTAAAATTATTTTATTGCATCTTACGGTCAAAAATAGCTCTCGAACTAAATTTAAACATCTGTTCAAATGAAGAAAACAAGGTCCTTCACCTTATTAATAACCCGTAAAAGCATATTTCCCTCGTCGTAATGGTATTTATAGAAAATTCGAAAAGGTAGATTATGGGCTCACTGAAATTAACGGAGAAATTCCCGTTCAAGGTAGATAGAATGAACCGTTTTATAGGTTAAGAAAAGAAGCATTTCGATGTTTCGTCATGAAAATTTCACCAGAGTGAGGCATGAGTGATCGATTATCGATATTTCCCCATTTGAAGCTGTGGTAAAAAATTGATTATTGAGGTGTTCATTGCGAACACCCTATTAATCGATCCTTTTCCATATAGGTTAAATGGCAGATCAATCGATATACCGCAAAGTACGCCACGCCACTGAATTTCACGTACACGAGCAATAGGCGGAAACATCATAAAAAAATGTCTGAATAAGCCGTGTAAATGGCAAATATGATTGTGTACATAGGTTGCAACTTTCTATGACTTGTTCATTTTGAAATTTATCAGTTTAATTCATTGAAATAAACCGCACTCTACGCTTCGATTTTGAACATTTTAAATAAAATTCGCTTTGCATTGACTGTTTTTGCAATGACGCATCGCCGTGTCAAAAATTTGATTCATCTCTGCATTTGTGAGAGTTTTTAACTTGCCATTAGTTATCCGCACCATCCGACGGTTCATCTGAATAAATCGAGGATCAAAATTTATAGACAAACTAGCCAGTCATCTATGCAAATTAAAAGCAGTAAAAAACGCACTCGAGGAAAATTTTTATATTCCAGCGTATCAACGAGCATCAGGCCAGTTTGTTTTCCCCGCGAAGATTTACGGGGCTGAGGGGTCAGAAGCCATGGAGGTTCCACAGGGGGGAAATCCGAGTGAAAAAAAAAATGCGGGAAAGGGATTGGTTGTTATTTAGGTGATTGCAGACAAGCGGACAAAGTTGGAGCAAGCAGGATAAAAAGCACAATTTTTCACGGCTGGTTTAATGGGGGGCGGCGTGGAGGGGCTGGCCGGTAATGTTCGGAAAAAAAGGGTGAAAGGGTGACCTTTGACAAACCTAACCCCCCTCCCTCCCCCCCAATCTCCTGACTAGCCACCATTCCTCGTTTTCCCTCTCGTTTGAAGGCGTTGTCGGATGTTGAAAAAAATGCATATTTTCACAAGGTATATGGTTAAAATATGAGGACAAATCGCAAAATCTGACAGATTTGGCTATCAATCAGATTTTTCGAAGCGTTCGAATTACAAAGAGGTGCTGTTGAAAATGAACTGATTTGACTTCAAGTGATAGACTATGAATGAAAGCAATAAATTTAAACAACAAAAAAGTAGGTCTGAAAATAAAATCATCAATCGGAGGTTTTGAGTTGATATTGACCACTTTTTTTTGGACAATCGCGCTTGATGTTGCATTAGCACACTTTCGGTTTTTTGGTGTGGTGGAAGGAGAAAAGTTTTAGACTCTTACATCAGTTTACTTTCCCTGTGTTTAGATGTATTCTCTTTTCTAAGTTTTTCTCTGAAAATCTAAAAAATTTGGTTTTCTTCCCCGTTTCTTCCTCGGCACGGTATTTTTGAAGTAGAAGTGAAAAACCAATAGATTATATTCTGCAGAATTTTAGCCTGAAAAACGTGAAAAATTATCAACTTTGAAACTGACGTTACATTTATTTTGTACATGGTTGTTGGGACAAGAACGGATAATCCAACCAGCCTGGTCAGAGAATGAAGCATACCACATATCGCGCTCATCAGTGTTTCTGGAGGTATCATGAGCCTTTGAAGGTGAAATGATGGTCCGGTGCAAGAGACATGCACGCCTTCTAAGTTTTCGTGAAAATATCACACAATTTTTAAGGAGATGTTCCTTGTTTCGTAATTTTTTTTAAACGATACTTTTCGATAGTGTCGGATTATTATGCGTGTAACTTACGTCAAACGCATGCAGTACATGACGAAATCCATGCTTCGAATTTTCTATCAGAATATTGTGAAATGAATTGAGGGGAGGGCAGATAATCATTTTTTTTTTCGTTATAATTTCCATGTCTGTGAATTTGCGATTTGGTTTAGAATGTCGAATATTTTTTAGATATTGCCTATTTGGAGGTTAACGATTCCAGCTTTCAAAACAGATTTTCAGATCGTGATTCATTTTAGACGGCGCCTACTACGTGACCATTTGTCTTGAAGAATACAACTTCAAAGCAAACTGAAAATTATTAAACCCCTGGTATAAGACTGCAATCCCAATTTTTGGGGGTTTTTATTCTCTTTTTTCGTTATATCTACACTTTTTCGGATTTCATCGTGTTTTATCAATATCTTGAGAGCTCTCAAATTTACTTTACTGCCTCAAAAAACGAAAGGTTTTGCGATCTCGAAATTTTAGACGTCAACTCTTAATTTTTTGCAACAATGAAATTTGAAAAAATACATGTCTTTCCTTACCTTGAGATTGAGAGGGAGTATGCGTCGCCCATGAGCCTTTGTACGACGTATCTGCGAACAGAAGAAGTAAGAACAGTAAGAAAAGACCGAATCAAAAAGTTGAATTATAGTATAAAAAAATTGAAAATGAAAAATTGGAAACAAATAAACAAAAAAAAAACGATAGGCTATAATTAAGTAAAGCGTTTTTCAAAAGTATCCGGAACTCGCCTACATTATTCTAGTCTGCAGTTACTTAAAATTCAAAAGAGGAAACAAGTTAGTTTGGCGCAAAGCCCTGGCTTAGTTATAAATTCTCCTGAAGATATGATAAAAAATCAAATCTGACAATTGCTATTCGCAAAGTGCACAACTCTTATCACGAGAGCTAATTTCATTGAATTCATAAAACAGCTACGGTCGGATTTTTTATTTAAGTTTTTTTTTTTACTCCCAGTATTTCTGTAAGTATGTTCCATGATTAGACTGTCCCTAACTTTTTGGCAAGCTGTCACAAAAAGTGAGAAGATAGAAATTAAATTTTTGAAAATGTTCAGCTTAAAGAACCCGATTATTAAAAGAGACAGGGGGCGTATGGGGGGGGGGAGGGGAGGAAGTTGACAGCTGTGATGTCTGTTCCACCAAGTGTCACTGCACTTCGTAGCTCATCTCAGATTCAGTGAGACGCTTCTGCGATAATTTTCGAACGCCATGCTTACGATTTATGCTGTTTGAGAGGCGCAATCGATCGATCTCATACAAATAAAAAATATGTAGCTGAATCTGGACTACAATTTGACATCAAAATGAAAATGAACTTGAAATAGTTCACCTGCAACTTTTATGATTTCTTTTTCTTATTTTTTGTTCAGGAAATTGATGGATGCTATGCGATAAAATTTTCCTCGTCAATTTGATGTATCATTTTCATTTTAATACGTATCACGATAAAAAGAACAATGGTTATGACCCGTATTTTCACTGAGTTTGTTCATATTTAACCTGTGGATTTGCTAAAAGCAATAAATCTACGATTTAATGCATCAATGAATTGGCTTACCTTTGCATTGATTTAGTTACATCGCATGAATTTATTCTAATATAAATTAATATTGTGACATCTCTACCTTTTTCACATTAATTTGAATTTTGTAACCACGCACAAAAGTCAAGGATATATTTTTGATCGAGCGGTATACAGGTAACTGTTGGTGTACAAATACAGATACTTAAAAATCTTATAATTATTATACTAGAATATTCTGATAAGAAGAGTAATATAAATCTAGTTCTTATATATTCTATATTAAATCCTGAAATTAATTCTGATTCCCTCTCTGAAAAATCAAAGGGTGTTCGGTTTGTCTCTGCTGAAATTTTAATCATGCCTCATGGATTCTCTCATTAAGAAATGAGAAGGAAAAATGTTTTGAAAAAATAATTTTATCGATTATCCACTTAAAACAATCTGGAGAAGGTTTGCTCCCAGAAAAAACGCAAAGTATCTAATGGAACGTTTTTTCAATAATTTCCTTATCGGATTTCTATTTGGGACAACCGGAAACCCTTGTCAACAATTTGGACCAAACGTAAATTTCTCTTTTGTCCCTCCTTCGTAAGTTGTTTTGCCCATTTTTCCAATCTAAAAGTATGGATCAAAATCTTCTACCGACAATCATATTTTTGAGAGAGAATTTATTTTCATGGTGCCTTAGATTTAAAATATTTAAAAAACTACGTTTTACACATTTTGTAATTTAAGAAGATATTTTATCGTGGGAATTATAACGTTTTGATTAGAAGTTTTCACAGGCTTCTTCATCCCTTCTCTCAACGGAAAAAAAACCCAGAAAATTTCAGAAATTTGTAGAATTTTTCTTCTTATGATGATAACATTTAGAAAATTATCAAGAGAATGCAAGTCACTCTCAAAACGTATAGCTTTGCTCGACTCTTTAAATTGTTATGTGCTTATCAATTTTTTATTAGCCTGCGATTCGAAGTGCATAATTAGAATAAATTAAAATTTTTAGCTCATATATTTACAACAATTCCAGTTCAGTAGCAGTAAATTAACTATTTTAACGTATATGTTACAACGCTATTGGTCTGTTTTTTTTATATGTGCGTTTGAAACGTCGATTAACTAGTGTTTTTTGGACTAAAAAAAGAACTTACAAATGCGTTTAACCTCGAAACCATTTACGGAAAAAATTTACGTATAATTGAATCAGGCAACTTAAGAGTAAGACATATTACCTTTTTTAATTTTTGGAATTGCCGCTTCGACACATCATCACTTTTGACTCAATTACTGGCCGTGGCCAAGGCTAATCTAAAATTTAACTCAAAATTAAGCACTTATACTTTCATTTTCAAATATTGACCCGCAGTCATCCTTCAGGAAGTTTCTCTCTCACGACCCAAAACCACTTGTTTTCGCCATTTTCGGCAGCCATTTTGAAACAGAGATAACTGAACCCTTCTGATCTAAACAAATATACCATTACTAATTTAGCGAGAAAAGTGTTTGTCATTGCTCCTTCTATTTTTGGTTCCAAATTCCGGAAAACGTTGGCTTCAAAGCCCGACTATCACATATTTTTAGAAGAAGATTACTTGATCAGTTTAAATTCGCATTATCCGGAGAAGAAACCTCATTTAATGGGACAAAATTATCACTGGGGTGATTTTTCTCGACCTGGGTTGAAAAATTGGATTTTGAAATTTCGGCAGAGACCTCCCTTTAGTGTCCTGGAGAATACTAAGAGTGGTTTACCTTTAGAATTTTAAATAATTTTTTTCCTGAGCTACATTTTCGAACTGGATACTGCAACCCGACATAACTCAAGTTTAGTTTAACATTACTAAACGCTTTTTGTCCCGAAATGTTTGTTGAATTCATGCTCAAAGGGCAAAAGCTAGAGTTTGAGTTTTTTTTTTCTACACTGAGGTCTCTTTTCCTGGTGGACGCTTGCATAATTCAACGTGTGTACCCTGTGTATGCTACCTGCTAATTAATAATTTAGGTTTTAAATGAGCTTTTTACCTGCAAATAACATAGAAAAGTTGGTAAAAGTGCCAGTGCGGCTCAGGTAATCCGCCGAAGTCTTGATGTCCAGCATGTTTACTTTATAAAACTATTTCCGCCCTTCACTAACACTAGGTTCAATGCGACACTCAAGGGTCAGACAAAAATGGCTCGCATGTCAATCTGGCCACATTTTAGCGGATCGAATAGTACACGCGCACAAAGCACAACTTTCCAACATCGTGACTTAGATCACATCAACTATTTTCGATAATTTTCATGCACTGAGGGATCAATCTAAATCTCTTTCATTATTTTAAGCCATGAGTCCTAAAAAAAATCTGTTAAAAAACGTGAACAACTGCGCACCGAACTGAAGGATCAAATCATGTGCTGAGCATTAGACTAAAACCAGGTGAAAGTTCATACACCTCGAAAGGTAAACTGAAGATTGATGGTTTGAAATGAATCGGAAGTTCGAAGCGTGACCGGAAACGGGAAATCCAAATACCGGATGTGAGGGGATCCAAAAGGCAAAGCTAACCCCGAATTTGAACCGGTTGACCGAAATAAACTCGAACCATCCCCGTGCTAAGTTACATCATCGTGCACAAATCCGACAGCTTTTATCACGGTGACGGCAATTATCACAAAGATAACACTGGGTCAAGCTGACATATTACGTCATTGACCAGGGATCTGAAAACGCAAGTATTGCAGATATGGAGGTCGAACGTAGAGCTGACCGGAAAAATCGGGGTCCGAACCCGGGAGATAAGGCCGGGATGACCGGAGCGTTTTCACGGGGCGAAAAACTGGGGTAATTTAAATGAATTGTATTATTCGGCGTTTCCGGTGAGGGTCGACAGGGACCGATCGGAAAATCAGAGTGACTGAGTACCACGTATCGGTCGGAGAGCGACCCTCGCGAGGGGCTGGAATCAGGGGCGGGCTGCGCTGAGGGGTGGAGGGGCACTCTGGCCAATAGGAGGCGACCTCCCCTCCCTTCGTCCCTTCGAGGGGGCTTTCGGCAGGGCGATCGACTGGGAGCCGAAGTTTTCTGTTGGGGCTCCGAGGCGCTGAGCGAGGCTGTGGCATATGGACGTATTTATGCTGGAAGAAACTATGTGAGAATGATTTAAATCAAAAGGAATCGTGGGCATAGAATTCGCGTGCTTCATAGCTCCTTCGGATTTCATTCATTTGTGCATGGTTCTTTTTGGCATAAATATGTCCATATTTGGTCATGAGCAGCTCTTTTCATTCTGCAAGAGACCTTGAGAAGAAAAATCTCCCAATTTTTCACATATTAATTCGACCATTTTTATTTTTCAGTCGTTGGCTTTTCGCCTACACAGTAATAGGAGCTTCAATTTATGTAATCTTTGAATTTTAACTTTGACGCCCGGCACACCGAAAAAAAAACCGTAGGTAGTGTTAATGTGAGAACCAATGAAGTTCTGAAGTAAATCTTCGGTCGAGGAGACTATGCCGTCACTGTTACAAGGCGACCTTTCTAATCATGTTAATCACACCCTCGAACCGAAATTCGGATACGACTGTCGGTCGGAAATTCGGTCGGTTCACGCGACTAAAAGCTCCGTCTCTGTAATCATAGAGCAGCAACTTCAAAGGCTTTTACGAGTTCAAGTTACGAAAAGTGGCTTCTGACCACTGACTTCCATCAGTCTTAAAAATATCGCTTTTCCTCGATTTAAAGGCCGGACTTCTTCTAGAGGGCAATCATAGGTGACTTGCAAGTACGAAAACACTAGTCAAAAGTTGCGTTGGTCTTGCAGTGCTCCACCTTATGGTACACTGACGTTCAATGGTTTCAAAATAAACTAGAAATTATGGCTACCATAGTTTTGCGCGAAAGGAGGAAATATTAGAAATATTTAAGAGTCCAGGATTGCGCGAATGGTGATATATGGATTGCGCGAAACGAAAATTGTAGCTTTTAACTGCACCTTCATTTCACACAGATCTGACAACTCTGCTAATCGGAAGATTTTAGAGGACACCGAAATGCATATTTTTCTGATAAGACTCGGTCCGCTGGATGCCTTTAAGTGTGCACCAAACCAACCCATATTTATAGTAATGAAGCCGCAAGTCTTTTTTCAAGCTTTTCTTTCCGGTTCTTTCGTCGGCAAGCTACGTTCTTATAACAAGCGGCAATTAAAAGGGAAGGGGGAAAAGGAGGTTCTTAGACTGAACTTTTGGTATGGAAGCAAAATTTGGGAACTTTCTATCAACCCAAAACCCAAAATCGTCAATATCATCAATATCACCGGTCCCTCTCGCCATAAAAATTGTTAAGAGGGTAAGCAATGTTGTCATAATAAAGTTTAATTTTCCCCTCCAAAAAATATGATGTCTTTTCGCGCAATCCTTGACCTTTTTTCTTCGCGCAATCCTTGCCATTATTTCGCGCAATCCTTTAATAATATTTCGCTCAATCCTGCCATTATTAAGGGATATTCGCGGAATCCTTGACCTGCCGAAATTACGACTTCAAATTCCAAAATCCGTAATGATTATTTCATGGATTCGCTTGGTATGAATTTGTCATTAAGGGACAGAGCCGGATTTACCTACTTGCCGTCCATCGGCCGCCAGTATTTCCCCCTTTTCATTTGTTTTGAAACATAAATGAAAACCATCAAATGAGCGTGCCAGCGGGGAGGGGTGCATAAGACGCGTTTACTGATGTTGAACACATTTTTTGAGAAAGTCCTGTTAACACTACTAAGAGTTCACGGAACTTTGCGCGAAACTTAAGTTTCGTAAACCTATCTCTGTGTGGACAAGGCATTCCATTCACAAGAAATGAACGAAAAACTTATGAAAGAACAAACATAAATGTGGATTAATGATTTTAACTTCCACCGCTCAGACTGCACTGTGTTTGACGCAATGCGTGAAGTATTCACGCAGTCTTGTAGGCGCTATGCGTTTCACGCTGATCGCGTTGTGTTTGCCGCAATCCGTGAGGTATTCATGCATTCTTGTGGGCGCTATTCGTTTCACGCTGTCCGCAATGACCGCACTGTGTTTGATGCAATGCGTGAAGTATTCGTGCAGTCTTGTAGGCCCTATTATGTGTTACATGCCGATCGCTGCGCCAAGGGCTTCTCCTTTTCATCTCAAGTCCTCGTCATCATTTCTCTCTAGGTAAGTCGCGCTGTTCGAGGCCGAATTGCGTGTTTGGTTTCTGTCTTAACTCGACTAATTAAAGGTGCTGTCTCTTGTATCACTGAAAGACGACAAAAGTAGAAATTACTATACTCTCAGAAAATAAGATATTTTGTCGCCTTTTCTCGTTTGTAATTTTTTTTGAGCTCGCCCACTCGGGAGAGCTCTTTGCGATCGATTTCTTTTAGCATTGGTAGTGTCCGTGGCGACAAATGGATGGTTCTCGTTGCCGTCGGAGGAACGGCCAAAATCCCATTGATTTCAAGGTCTAAAAGTTGAATTTTCGCGGGTTACAGTTTTCCTCCGTCGAACATTTCCGTTCCCTCATTCAACTGAGGATTAATTGTTCCTCGTTTGCTACACTAGAGAGCATCACTTTCCGGTGGCCGAGCAGACTTGACTCACACCAACACGAATTTGTTTGTGTATGTGTTCACCTTTATGCTAAATTATTTATATGTATTATTTTCCGTTCACATTTTCAAAAACTGAAGTCCTATTTTTTTGCTGTTCCGTTGCGATAAAATTATCAGCTGACTGNCCGTATTTTGTAATGATGCTAGATGTACCATGATACTGTTTTCCCATGCTGAGGCATATTGATGGTGAAACTAACGGACCACGCCCCTTGTTTGCGGTGTTTAAATCTCTCTGCTTTCATTTTTTTCTTTTTGACGGAGAACAAATCAGTTTCATTCCTTGAAGTTTTCACAGAGTTTTCCTCGCGATGAGAAGAAAAATTATGGAATTTTTCAAAAATTGATGTTGGGTAGTTTTCCATGTAAAAAATAAAGTATGAAAGGAAGTCTAAATCGTCACAAACCGAGATACGTGGTCTGGCAGTTTCACCGTCGACATTCTAATCGACTTTCCTGTAAAAGGTAAAGAACGTGAATTTTACGTTTTAAGGATTTGCACATTGGAAAAAAATTACAAGGCTAAATACGTAACTTTTTCGGTGAAGCTAAAAAGTATGGCATTCTTTAATTTTTGAAGTGATGACCTTTTTCTCTCCTTTTTGTTGTGTATGGTCTTATGTGTTTAAAAGAAAGGAAATAAAAACTACTATCGTCTGAAATAAATGTCGAGCCTTTGGCCGCAGCCCATACAGCCCCCCCCCCCCTCAAACCCCNCTCTAACCGCGGGAGGTTTTGTTTTTTTCCATTGAAAATTCTTTTGTTGCAAACACAAGATTTTACCCTCTATGAGGTTAGACTTTTTTCATCACAAAAAAAAAAAAAAAAATGAAATGTCGGGAAGACCCCTAAATTGGACTGATATTTTAATGAAAAATAAATGAATCTATGCCGAGGAAAAATTGAGTTATGAATACTTTTAGGCCCAACCAAATCGTGCATTTCCTTCGTTAAAAGTTAGGGTCGAGAAATTGTTTTAATAAGTGAGAGTTAAAATGTAAGACTGTTATTTCATTAATAAAACTGTAAACTCGTTTTTCTCATAGTTATAACTTGATATTGGTTCTCTCTGTCAGCTTTGGTCTAACTATGGTTTGAACCTAGAGAGCCCGGTTAAAATTTAAAAGGAACTTTAAACTTTCATGGTAATTTTTTTCTCCAGCACCAAGATGCCTCTTAAGACGGAGGAGAACCATGATAAAAGAAGAATAGACATGAGCAGCTCTTTTCATTCTGCAAGAGATCTTGAGGGGAAAAATCTCCCAATTTTTCACATATTAGTTCGACTATTTTGATATGTTAGTCGTTGTCTTTTCGTCTACACAGTAATAGAAGCTATAATGTATGTAATCTTTGAATTTTAACTTTGACACCTGGCACACCGAGCAAAACCGTAGGTAGTGTTATAATGTAAGAACCAATGAAGTTCTGAAGTAAATCTTCAGTTGAGGAGACTATGCCTTCACCGTTATATATAAGGCGACCTTTCTAATCATGTTGACCACATCCTCGAACCGAAATTCGGATACGACGGGCGGTCGAAAATTCGGTCGGTTCACACGACTGAAAGCTCCGTCTCTTTAATCATAGAGCAGCGCAACTTCAACGGCGTAATACGGCGTATACAGAAGTTACGAAAAGTGGCTTCTGACCACTGACTTCCATCAGTCTTAAAAATCTCGCTTTTCCGCGGTTTAAAGGCCGGACTTCACTGAAAAAAATAATATGCTGTTTTAGCATCCAAGATGTCAAAAATGTTTCGGGTGATCCCAAGATACTACCTTTACTGCCCTCGCAATTAACTTTACATCCTGTGAATGCAAATTTAACTGGATCGATGGATGGAAAAGAATCGATAAACAGGGTGTTTGCAAGGAGCACCTTAAAAATGGATTATTTGCCATAGCTTCAAATGGGGAAATATCGATAATCGAACATTCACGTCTCGCCACTGGTTACGCTTATCATAACCAAGATCAGAGATCCATCAAGCTCCAAAAAGTTTAGTTGTGAGAGATGCTTGGTCGCATTTGACCATCCTGGTGTAAACACAATGAGGTCATGTATCTGTCTACATTTGAACCGTCGAAAAGTGATATATATCGAAAGACGCAACCACTAAATCAGTTCACTCGTGCCCATCCCTCTTCTTCCTTGGGGAGAGGCGTTCGGTGTGGGTATCGGAAAATAGAAATATTTCTTTCGCGGACCGTCCTGTTTGAACGAAGTATTGAGTAAGGGGACGTGAACCCCCCCCCCTCCCTCTCTCCCCGGTTACATGTCCGAAAGTCGAAACGGATCGTATAAAGTGGAAAGGAAAGCAAGGCAGGGACCGTGCAAGGATCTCAGTGACAGGTCTCGTGTCTCCTGTCGTGCGTCGTTCTGGCTCGAGAGCGCTTTCGCTATCTAGCATATTGTTATTGTAATAGCCACGCGACCCAGCCAATCAACAGATTATCTACCCATCACGCACCACTTCATTGTCAACTTTTTTATCGCCCTCCCACCGCTGTTGCCAAATCGTCAAGTTTCATTGCTTTTCGCTTAGTGCCCTCAAGGTCGGTCTCGTTCGGGGATGCAAAATTGCATTTAATGTTTTAGACTTACAGTAAAAGCTCGCTGAGTCGAACTACGGTTAAGACGAAATGCTGATTAAGTCGATTTTTTTTCGGTCCCTAGACACGTTCATAAGTTAAATGGCGAACCGGTTAAGACGAATTTCCGCTTAAGTCGCATTTTTTTTCGGTCCCGACACAATTCGACTTAGCGAGCTTTCACTGTATATCGTGAAGTCATAATACACCTAAAGGTATTAAACTTAGTTCTCGTTTATCATTCTTGAAAAAAATGATGGCTACAAAGTTTCCTGTCGAATTCGTGGAAATTTTTCCGCAAGTTGTATTTTCAGCGTTATGCTTTGACATTTTATGAAACTCTATCGGCAAGAACATTCTTAAAATTTTGAAATTTCGTGAATCTGTATTTAAAAAAGTGAGGCAGGAGGTCATGAAATTTCCGGAAATACTGAAAATTCATTTTATAATTTCGGGTGGAGAATTATCAGGAGTTTCGCTTATCCCTCGGACCCGAGGATTTTTTCCACACAAATTTTAAAGCACGATGATGCTCTTTCTGCCAGTACAATTCATAAAGAAACGCATATTTCTGACCTCAAATATATTAGAGCTAATTCTGGTGCATTCCGTTAAATTTTCAAAAATAGAGATAAACGTTTCCAAGAAAAGTCAAGCACCGTAAGAGATAACGGGGCCGTTGCAGTTCCTCTTCTACTTGTGAGTGAGCACTATGCCTCTCTATATATGTTTTTCACTCAGAGTTTCGGGAAAGTCGGGAAAGTTTGGGAAAGTTCGGGAAGACTCGGGAAGACTCGGAACAGCTCGGGAAAGCTCGGGAAAGTCAATTTCAGGTGGAAACTCTTGGGTAAATCCCAAGGGACCAGGAAGTTCCCACTCAGATCCTAAGTCAAAAAACTGGAAAACAATGTTTTTCACTCAGAGTTTCGGGAAAGTCGGGAAAGTTTGGGAAAGTTCGGGAAGACTCGGGAGACTCGGGAAAACTAGGGTGGATTTTTCAGGAAATTTCAGGTGGAAACTCCTGAGTAATTTCCAGGGGACCAGGAAGTTCCCACTCAGATCCTACGTGAAAATACCGGAAATATTGTCAGGAGTGCGGCAACTATGGAACGGAGGGCGCCCCCGCGGCGTCCACGGTGGTTGTTCCCAGCCACGGGGCGCAGCGTCACGCTCCGGCGCGGCGAGGGCGAAGGGTGCGCCCCCTCTGCCCTCCGCCTACCCCTCGCCCATTGTTTTCCCGTAACGTTATCTCTTCGGGTGTCAGCCGCGGAATGCCTCTTCATCCCGGGAGTCAATTCGTCTCCTCTCTGTCGAAAGAGAGTAACTACATCGTGAGTTGAGCCCTATCGTCCATAAAGCGTCATGCTGCCCAGGGTTCACACGGATGTAGAGATACGCGATTATGTGAGACGGACGATGGATTCACTAATTCGCCGATCCGCCGATTCCTGACAATATTTATACATTTATACCAGTCACTAATTGTTTAGCTCTTTCTCGCCGGGCGGACCGACCTGTTTGCGGCTCCGGAGCCAATAACTAGCGCCTATTGTTCGCCCCTTCCCCTCCAGCTAACGTATCGCACACAGAGAATATGCTTCCGTGGGAATTTGAAGTTCCTCCTCCCCCCTCTCCCTCGCCGTCCGACGAGGCCTGAAGTCAAAACGCATTTTGAGATCATAAAAATTGAAGTCATTGGGCTCCAATGAGATACAGGGTTATTCAAAAGTCACGCACCCCCTCGCCCGATGGGAAAACTGAAAAGTACCTAAAAAATTCTCCCTCGATATGAGGAAAAACTTCTTTAACGGCAAGTCGATATCATAATTAGAACTAAAGTTATGGCCAGTGGCGCGTGACTTTTGAATGACTCTGTATGTATAATATTGGAGAATAAACGGAGGCGGAGAGGCTCACAATTTTACTAACTATTTGTCTGAAGAATTCGGGAGGGTTTTCAATATACTGCACAGCGCTAGGGTACAAGAAACGAAGGTATGCTTTCTCCATGCAAACCATCGAAAATCGACGAAACGCTCGGTCACTTTGGTTTCTCTTTAATCTTGGCGGGTTTGTCCACGGGGAAAACAGAATTTTACATAATTGTAGAATTGGAATCCTGTTTCAAACTTCCCGCCGACACTGAAACAAAACGAACGCAACTAAGTATACTCTGTTTTTTTAGTTGCTTGAATAGTGGAGGAGCATACCTTCGCTTCAGTTACCTTGCTGCAGCGCAACACTTTACCACAGCAAGGAACCGGTGCGGTGCGCTCCAGTTCGCCTTCAATCAGGGAGGTATACCTCACGCGCACATAGGTGCTCGTTAAGTCGTATCACGCCAAATCGACCAGATCCCGTCCGTTTTAATTGTGTTGATTTGTTTGGAAACGGGGCACGAGCCGTCAGACGTTGCCAAATTTCTTTTTATATAATTCAAATTTTTAAGGAAAAAATCTCTCTCCTCTAATTCATCGTAGAATTTCTTTTCGCGACTGATCTAAAGTACCGGAAAATTAGAAAACGATTGTTTGCCATCCTCAGAAATTTTTTTGTGTGATTTGGGAAGAAGTGATCGCAAAGGAAAAGGAACTAAGCCAAATTTAAAGTACTTATTTTGGGAGGATTTGAGGATGTCCTCGAATCAGACCTCGAACTAGTTGGCGCCTAAAAAGCAGCCCATTTATAATTTCAAATGACCTATTCTTATGACCAGATATTTTATGATAGGTATCAGAAACAAGATCCGTTCATGAAAGCCTAAAAAATTATCCAAAACACCAAATTGAATTCAGTATTTGCACTCTTCCTTTCGAGAGTTACGTTCTTTCATCTACGAAACGATCAGTTTTTCCGTACTAAAAAGATTAAGATGACAATACTCTCCCCGCACAAGTACTCTAACACACAAGAAGTTCTCTTCGGCTCCGAAGCCCTCATACATGAGTGACAACCCATAAAAATCGACTCGCAATCAAGCCAAATTAAAATCCCATAGATTACCACGCTGACAGCACCTCGTTGACTCCATCGATGATTTTACGAACGTCCCGCGGGGGAGTGACAAAGGGCGCCAACAACCGGGGCGGGGGGGAGGGGGTCTCACGCCTGATTGGAGGCCTTGTATCGTCGTGTCGTGGTCCCGTTCCATATATCACGGGCACCAACAAAGAGGTAAATGGGCCGCGAGGGTAAGCCATAACTCCGTTCCTCTGCGTAACAGCTCTCGGGCTTGAGCCCCGCCGTCCGCGTCGGTCCATGCTTTTCAGGGGTCACGTGGGGGTGGAGATACGCCTTGACGTCGTAGGGAGGACGATAACTTGGGCTCGCTCCTAAGTAGTCGCTCGCCTCGCGTCACTCGCGTCGGAAAGAGGATTTTAAAGCGTTTCCCGAGTCGACTCCCGCGTTCCTGCAATCATGCCCCGGCCCCGGCTTTCTTTCCGTCATCCGCTCACGTTTTTCTTCGTATTGTAATTTCTCTCCTCGCTTTTCCCTCTCCTCCATTTTTTCAGGTGGTGCAACTGGAGGCAAGGGGGGACCCTCCGTTAAAGTCTTGACGACTGGTGGGAACGTCCTTCGGGGACTCGACTTCGGGGATTTGACCTCTCCTTATTTAAAATTGGATTGCATTTTGTAATTAATTAGGAGCCACAAGCACTCGTCGATATGTTGACGTCAAAGGTGAGAGGAAGGAGGAGAAGGAGAAGGAGAAAAAGAAGAAGAAAGAGAATTCAAATAAGAAGAAGATGAGGAGGAGGAGAAGGATAGGGAGAGGGAGAAGGAGAGGGAGAGGGAGAAGGAGAGGGAGAGGGAGAAGGAGAGGGAGAGGGAGAAAGAGAAGGAGAAATAGAAGGAGACAATGAAGAAGAAGGAGAAAGAGAAGTAGAAGAAGAAGAAAAAGAAGAAGGAGAATTAAAATAAGAAGAAAATGGGGAAGAGGAGGAGGAGGAAGAGGAAAACGAGGGAGGAGAAGGAGCAAAAGAATAAGAAGAAGATGAGGAGGAGAAGGAGGAGAAGGATAAGGAGAGGGAGAAGGAGAGAAAGAGGGAGAAAGAGAAGGAGAAGAAGAAAAAGAAGAAAAAGAGAAGTAAAATAAGAAGAAAATGGGGAGGAGGAGGAGGAGGAGGAAGAGGAAAACGAGGGAGGAGAAGGAGACGTAGAGGATAAAGAAAGAGAAGTAGAATCTTTCTGCATAGGAACATTAATAGCCCATCACGGATAAAAAAAGCACGAGTTTGTTGGATGATTTGGACATTTCCAATTAATTGTGGTAGTACACGAATTAATCGCGGTCGTACCCCAATAAATTAGGTTACTAACCCAAATGTTGCCGTACTACCCTAACTTGAGTTGCGGTTCTACCACAATTAATTAGAAGAAACTGACGTCAGGCTGATTCACTTTTACCAGGGAACCCATGAGAGACCCTACAGTTTATCCATCATTTTATCTCTTAATCGATAGGAACCAATCATTTCAACCAATAGGATATCTGCATACTCCCTATGTCTTCTTTGTCTATCGCCTCGTCTGTCAGTTTCAACAATCAGTCGTCCTTGGTAACGCACGGCGGCATAGATCACGGAGGAATATGCATACGGCCTCCCGTATTTCAGAAGAACGAGGCCACGGAGAAAGCCAGCGAGGGCGTATGCCACTTCAAGGGGGGGGGGGGGGGGGGGCTCTCTCTGCCGGGAGGGGCGCAAGTGATGAGGTGTGATGCACGAGACGTGTGGGCCGGCCCATGTTCGACAAACAAGTGCGAAAAAAGAGGGCCTCGCAGGAGCGACAGAGACCCCGAGAGGAGCGGCGGAGATAAGTAGATAAGTTGGCGGTAAAAAGGTCTTATCGTCCGTTTGAGCTTGTCAGCGGTTACCGTCACGGAAACACGTAGCGCCAGTTACAAAATCCGCCTCCTCCTCCCACTTCCAGGCCCAACGCCGCCCCCCTCCCCCTCCCCCTCCGCCGCGCGATCGCCCCTTCCGCCTGTCTCTCGACTTGAGCCGAGCTGAAACCGGATGCGTCGCCATGGCAACACATCGATTCCCGCCCGGCGATGCCGAGTCGCGACCGGGATCAGCCTGAAACGGGTTCGTTTGCGGATCAGGTGAGGATCGGAAACGGTATGGATCGATTTCAGCGAGAAAGAACCAATTTTCGGGTGTATTTGAGGACTTATCTGTAACAATAGTGGATGTGAAAAATTACCCTTTCGAAACACGCTTAAAAAACTGTTTTGTTCACACAGAAATTTAATATGTTTGGCTCTGGCATAATGTACAGATCTCGAAGATCACATCTCAAGTATTTTCTCAAAATTTTCTCGATGCCAAAACAGTTTTTTTAATGTGTTTCGAAAAGGTAATTTTTCACATCCGCTGTTGTTACAGATAAGGCCTCATTTGCCATTGATCTCTGGAATATCTAATTTTTGGCAGCCGCGTCTCCGTGTTATTTCCTTTTCTTTTCTGTGTACGTCATTAAAATGTAGGGCTTCTGCGGTGTGTTTCAGTTCCTCGATAAAAATAGGTGCTTTTAGAAGGGAGTCTACAATGGCTTTATTTTTGTCCGACTAGGTCCATCTGAACACAGTTCAGTAGACGAGTAGATTCCTACATGAAATTGAAACGGAGAAAAATTAGAACGAAGTTCCAGTCATACTCAGTTGTATAAAGTAAGCTTTATCTCCCACCTTTACCGGTCAAATTTGCAATGAAATCAAAGAGGCACGCATTTAAGCTTGGAGACTTCCTGCATTGTTGTATCTTTAGATACATATATTTATTCAGTTTCATTTTTGAAATATTTCAGTAAATTTTCTTCCTGTTTAAAGTTAGTGATATTAAGTAACAAAGCGATGAAGTGAAAAGCTAGGTTGTTTTTTTCTGAAGAAAGTAAAAAAAGCGAGAACTTTGTAACATCCAAATGTGTAAATGCGTTTTTCCGGTTAGCTATCAAAAAGGTTTTCTTCGACTTCGTGAATTTTAGGTATATGATCATATGTGATTAGTTGAGGGTAAAATTATTTTTTATTCATTTTTTTTCCACGGAAATCTGCTGCGCATGGTAAAATACTCCTTAAGCCATGCGCTGTGTAGTACATTCGCTATTCAAGCAATATGAGAGGGAAAAGAAAGTCACTGCTGAAGATTCATTATATCCTAATTTTCCGGTTTCACGGAAATTTGACAACAATGCTTCCACCGACCATCTCAACTTTTACCCCTATCTCCCTCTCTCTACTCCTTTATCGCTGTCTCTTTCCCCTTTCCCCCTTTGCAATTTAATATCCATAACTAATGTATTTTAGCCAAAACTTAAGCTCTGTTTCTGGTCCGCTATCCCCGCTCTGAATGCTAATGCTCAAGTTTTAAATCCGAAACTCCAGTGCCTCTGCAGATATCCTCCGTTAAAAGATGACTACATCACTGAAACTTCAATTCATTTGTACTCTAACATTATGTCTCAAGCAAACATGCGACTGAAAACTGTGTAAGAACTTGAGATTTCATTTATCATGTGAATTGCGAGACAAGAAAACTGAATATACTATCATTATGGTCCAAGAGGTCGCTATTATTTTAGTGTCACGCTTCAAAATGGACAAACTCTTGAAAATACACACAAATTTTCTTCATAATCTCAAAACCCGTCGTCAGCCTACCCGGGACCGGAGTATTCTACTGCAGTAAGCTCTAAAGGTGCGATAATGCCGGAAAAATATCACATTTCAAAATGAGGCAGACTTGTTTCCATAAGCAATAATAACTCCAGATCCTGAAAAATGTTGTCTTAAAGAAGAGCGTCAAGGAAAAATCTACCAGAAATACTCGACATTCGCAGTTGCATCAGCTAAATGCCGGCAGCCCTCTATGATTGCGCGCGAAAGTTTATGTACACAGAGTTAAGTGAATATTCGCCGGAAATGCTGAATATATCCGTTGTGCCGGATTTCGAGTTCATTATGCAGATTTGCAATTATTCTTATAATTTTTTTCATCGCGTTATATTTCGATAAAAAAATTTTATAGTTTTTCCCTCGGAATTTTATGATTTTCAACGCGAAAGTTTTTATTAATTAAAAAAAGAAATTTTAAGTTTGTTCGAAAGTAAACAAGTTCTATCACGGTAGTCTCAAACATCATCGGAAAAAAATAATCGGAAGGCTCACGTTTTGCTCCACGCACGTGACTGATTAGACGATGCTTGCAAGTTGGCATAGTATATTTTCTCCATTTAATTGTATTAAAAATATCGGCTAAAAATATCGATGTATTGAAAGTATCGATTATATTGCAAACATTTAAATTGAGTAAAAACAGTATTCCCAACTTTCGAGAATCATCACCGATCCGCAGGTAATACCACTGTGCTAAGGAAAAACGTCGTATGAACAATCAGGCGTTGCCAAATTTCCTTTGATAAAACGCCAATTCCCCGGTAAATTTGTGAATATTTTCCTCCCAATTTTTCAGATAATTTAGATCGCAATTTCACCTTGAGATTCGGAAAATGTTAAGGAAAAATATGCGTAACTTTCCAGAAACATAAACATTTAATCGAAGCAAATTCGGCAACTTTCGAATGTTCACACGGCGCTCTTCCTCAGCACAGCAGAATACGCAAGAGCAACGGATAGGACGAGTGTTGACGACGGCGCAGAGATACGACTATTCGAGCTTGGTGGATGTCCGTGTGGTATCTGCGTAATTGAAGGCGCGATGGCGCGAGGCGTGAACTCGCAATGCTCCGCTCTGAGCTGGCAATGAGGTTGAAGGACCGTGGTGAGTATCTATCATGGCAGTGGATTATCCTGCGTACTTACCTGATTTTAAAAGGCGATCTCTCGTTTATTTTGGACGAGAAATTCTGTCTCTCGATGAATCTCAGTATTGTGTCCTAATCTTTAACCTGCGATTCTATGATATAAACAACTGTTCGACCCGTTTACTAACTTGGGCCAAAATCACTCGAGACACGCCTCCCGTCATCCTGCTCCTTAAGATTCAACAACACCCATGACGCTTACTCAGGGCACTTATAAAGAAGGATTTGACCATTTGGATCTTCTTAGTTTACGATAGTTTTATCGCTTACTGAATGGACCTCATTATGCAAAACGGAACGAAATCATATTATTATAGAATTTCATCGGATGATTCGTTTTTTTAGGGAAAACTGTAGAGTAGATTCTTCTGAAAATTTTAGGAGACTTTTTCTGGGAAGCAAACTAGACTCCCTGAAATTTTCAAAGTAATCCGCACAACTATTCTTCCGTAAAAAAATTAATCATTTGATGAACACTGGCAATGGCTGATGTGACTTCGTCTCTTTCTTTTCAACGCGGTAATGCGGTTCAAATGGACGTATTTCTGCCAAACGGAACTATGTGCATTAAGATATGAGCCCTAAGACCCATAAGAATATATGCATAACAGGGCTCACGTCATAATGCACATAGTTCCGTTTGACAGAAATGCGTCCAAATGGTCTGCTAGTGTGAGGTTTTCATGGAGCTCTTGCGGCCTCGAGTTAACAAACGTTCCTATTGGTCGATAGGATTCAGCGAGTTTATATCGAACCTCACACAAGAAAAAACTCCAGACTTTACCAACCTTACTCCATTCATCAATGCAACTGAAAGTTCTCTTCAAACAAAAATGTCACTATCACACTAAATTGGCTCAAAAGCGTTTTTGTTATTTTTTATTATTGATCGAGTTCTACTTTGAATCTTTAATTGACACTTAATGATACTCGTAATTTCACTGCAATCCGTTTGGAGTCGATCCGTAGGTTGTGACTGGTCGCCATCTTGTTTTTTTACTTAAAGTCGTTACAACTCCATGAAAGGTTTTTTTTTCTCCGTGACGAATCAAAACAAGGAAGACAAAATGACCACACTCTCCTTTAAGGATAAGTTCTCGGTACCAGAATAAATCTTTGCCTGTTTCTTTGGAGCAATTTTTTTCCTGTGATCGATAGTCATTCTGTATACTGCTCTTAGCTGGATTTTTGCTTCAGATGCGGGCACTCATAAAGCAAAACCGTTGACTGGCGAGAAAAAAAGCCAAGAGGATGGCGGAAGAAAGAGGAAGAGAAAGAGATGAAGGAAATTGCGAAGCGATTTAAAGGAACTTGGGGTTAAGTGAAGGAAGTCGTAACTTGGCCGCGCAACAATCGTAGACGCGAGAGGAAAAGGCGAAAAAAGCGAATAATGGCGCTCTCATTCGGCTATTATGCGAATCAAATGAGATGTAAGCACAACTAATTTGCCCTGTAAAAACATGCACTGCCCGACTCTCTCTCTCTCTCTTTATCGCGATTTCTTTGCTCCGCGTCAAAACTGTACAGCTGGAGTGTTTTAATCCCAAAATTTCTGTTAAATTCAAATTTTGGAGAACTTAGATGGAGATGAAACTTTGAGAAGGCTTGGATACTTCCAAAATCTTTATATTTTCTTAAAATCAAAAATTGTATAAAATATCTACACGGAAAAAAAACTTCGTGCATGGGACCTGAAATTGAGGTTAAATGGATCTCTGAAGTTTTCGGATCACGCATCCAAAAACTTGAGGTCCAACTGCCGAAGTTCGGGCCAGACATCTGAAGTATACTTAAGTATGCACCGGATACTTCAGATGTGTGACCCGAACCCTTCGATATGTGCCTAAGTACTTCAGATGTCTGACCCGAACTTCGGCAGCTGGACCTCAAGTTTTCGGATGCGAGATCCGAAAACTTCAGAGATCCATATGACCTCAACTTCGTGTCCCACGCACGAAGTTTTTTTCTCCGTGAAACATAAAAATCCCGCCACGGTAAAAACAAAACTTTGATCTATACGGATCACCACAATTTTAAAAGCTACGCGAGCAACCCTGACGAAGATAAAAAAGAAGTAATCGAGCCTCGTTTTTTTAAGCGAGTTCACGTCTATCGTCATCGCGCCCTCAATTTTGCAGATACCGCACGGACATCCATCAAGTACGAATAGTTGTATCTCTGCGCCGTCATCAACTCGCATCCTTTACCTTGCTTTATTTTCATATTGTCTTTGACACCGTTTGTCTTTTTGTGTTGGTAATTCAAAGGCTACGAGAGCAACACAACCGGTGACAGGAGAGGTGTATTCGGGCCTCGTGTTATTTTTCTTCACTTTTCTCTCAAATCCAAGCGACATCACATCGGTAGCAAAGAGTGAAACGTTTCGAGCTCTTCTCGCGCCGCATCGCGCCTTCAATTTTGCAGATACCGCACGGACATCCATCAAGTACGAATAGTTGTATCTCTGCGCCGACATCAACTCGCATCCTTTCCTTTGCTTTATTTCCACATTAACGCGCGATGAAGTGGCTCTAATTTTTGATATTTATTATCGTTTTGAATGAATTAATCAATCGTTTTGAAAAGAAGTATAAACATCTTTAAAGGTCCCTTTCGTCTCGGATAACATCTATCGCATGCATGGCGCAATAGATCATTTGAATGATCGAGATAAAAGTTGCTACATGCTTGAGTATCTGTTTCCTTGAAAACAGATTGAACTTGCGCTCTCTACCGCCTGATCTTAGCGCTTGCCTATGCGACGATTATGGAAAACCCATTCGATAGATAATCAAAAGATAATTTTTTTGGCAAAATGAGGCTCCGTTGATCATGATCATTCGATAGAGGGGCATTTAAGTTTCGCAATGATTAATCCTCTAATTTTCACCATAGATGCAAAATCCGAAGTAGGTAGCCCATATTGCATATAGGCATTGAAATGGCGGAATTCCTGTTTTCTCGCTTCATAACATTCTTTTACATTCAAGAACCTCTATACAATTATTGGTAATAACAGCCCCCCTCCCTGAAAGGAAGTCGGAAAGGAATTTCGCGAATCAGAACGCACCAAGTTTGAGAATTATGCTACATGAATTTTATATCTACTATGAGCTCTTTGATCCGATGATCGGCTTTTCAATTAATGAACACGATTAGTGATGTGCTGAGAGGTACGATTACCAAACAAAGCATAGTTAGGCAAACTTTCTCTCCAGACTGTCCAACTTCAAATTCACCTATGAGCAATAGACGATAAAACTGCTCGAAAAATCTCTCATCCAAATCGCAGGCAATAAATGGTCAGATCGGAATAACTGACTATAGCGTCCAGCCCACTTACAAATTGGAGGCTTCAAAGAGACTCATCGATTGCCCCGACTTAAACCGCTGACCAATGAGAGGGCCAGGAAAGGCACCGATGAACCTCTTTGAAGCCTCCAGTTTGTAAGTGGGCTGGACGCTTTTCGCTTCAGACGTTTCGTGCTGACTTGTGATCCATTCTGCACGGCATTTTGACCATTCGCGGCGTCGCGTCATTGTAGCCATTCCGTGATGCAGTCGCAATTTGAGACCAGCGCCACGGAGTGACTTCTGAACGCGGATTGGAGGTCACGTGTCCAAGGCGCCACACACGTGCTCGCTGATGGGTAACATATTTTCTCGACCCACCGCGTCGCGACAGCGCACGGCACTACCCTGAGTTTATACTCCTCCCTTTCGGCCCTCGCTCCACACCGATAAAAGTATACACTCAATTTATGACTTTCCCACTTGCACGCCTGATTAACCTTCCTCAATCGGCGAATCGACGGACAATCAGTGCATGAATGTAGGGACATCCTAACGCTCAAGGGGACAGACGTAGCGTCGAGACATGCAGTGCAATATTTCTCGTGAAATCGTGTATTGCGTGTGTGACGTCATACACGCAGCTAGCAAGAAAAAATCGATGGATTTCAACAGCTTGATTGTTGAAATTTTGTGTTTGTTGGGTAGACATAGATGACATGGGTTAAAAGGTGGAGCGTGATTGGTCGGCTACGTCTTATCGCTGCTTTGTCGTGCCTATGTCGGGTGGAACTCACGACAAGCTAAAGGCATCTCTTAAGTTTCCGACAGTATGTCGTCCATTCCACCCAACATAGGCACGATAAAGCAGCGATAAGACATAGCCAACCAATTACGCTCCGCCTTTTAATCTATGTCATCTATGTCTACCCAGCAAACACACAATTTCAACAATTAGGCTGCAGGTAGTTGTTCTCCTATAATAAGCCTTGTTACCCGCTGTGTAATTTGTTTTATTATTAGTCTCCTAAAAGTTGCCTGGGGAATCCAGACGTGAAACGCTGCCTTCATCCCAGCGGACTGATTATTGAGATTGATAGACAAAGCGATAGACAAAGAAGACATAGAGAGTAAGAAGCGATCCTATAGGTGGAAACGGGTGGCTCTTATAGACTAAGGGAGAAAATGATGGAATAATTATCGGGTCTCTCGTGGGTTGCCGTTGGTTAGTCTATAACCCACGTCCTTTGTCCATTGCAACCACCCGCTTCCACCAATAGGATCCCTCCAAATCCCTTTTGTTTTCTTCGTCTATAGCTTTGTCTATCAATTTCAATAATCGACCCGCTGTATGACCATAAGTCATCGCCTTTTTTCATCGCTAGTTTTAATGTCACTATAATAATCAGGGTCAGTTCCGATTCCGTGACCAGCGCAACTGACCCATTCCTTAGCATAAGTGCTCTAAAGGTCCAGTTACACGATCAAATTGAGCCATCAAAGTGGGCCTCTCATTGGTCGCATCCTCACCTCAGGTCTTTTTCCATCAATCAGAGCTCCCATTTGATCGTGTAACTGGACCATAAACTGGACTTTTACCAACCGCTGTCAGCATTTTGCTCGGCAGCGCGCAAACGTCTGGCGCACATGTCGCTACTACAACTGCGGGTGCGTCTGTCACCGGTCTCGGCATCGCAGCACTCAACAGTGTTTGATGAGTGGTGCTTGCGCGGTGCACGGCTCAGCGACGCAAAATGAGTGTTAATTGTGTTCCTCAAGCATCCTTCGCGCCCCTACCGAGTCCACTCGACACTCGAGCAGTGTTGCCGAGGCTTGCGGTAAAATTAACCTATTCCCCATCGGTTCGGTTTAAAATTGGGGTATTATTTCATATTTATCGATCGTGAATGATTGCTAAGTGGGCAAGTGCGTCGCCGCGGTCGCACGGCGGGTCTGGTTTGAAATTCGCCGCAAACACTCGATCTGTTACAGTTTCTCCACTCCTCCTTAATTCTTGCCTGATTGAAAGCTCCCGCACTCGCCCTCTTGTGCTGCACTTTTCAAAAACAGTCTAAGTATGTCAATTGTGATGTTGCGAATTTTCCGTAAATTCCATCATTTAAAATCGAGCACAGGGACAGTATTGACACACTGAAAAAAAAACTCCGGCCGTGGGAGCCGCAATTACGGGCTATGTAGACATACCGTCCATTCGGGCTCAAAGGCCGAAAATTCCGGCTGCTGGAGCGGTAGCTTCGGCCTCTGAACCCGGAGCAATCGAAGCTACGCCTCCAGCAGCCAGAACTTTCGGCCTTTGAGCCCGGAACGGACGGTATGTCTATATAGCCCGTAATTGCGGCTCCCACGGCCGGATTTTTTTTTTCAGTGCAGAGACCCCGCTCGACTATTTTCCTTTCAGTAGAAAAGGTGCTTTCCAAAGTCAACGCTCAGATTTTCATAATGAGTGCTGATGACAAAAGAGTTCAGCGATTAGTTAATCAATCCTAACTTAATTTGCGAAAGCTATAGCTATGGCCTGTGGAAAAGTGGTCACGCCGACAATCACCATTCATCATTGGGCGAAATTTACTTGATATTTTGCTCAATAAGTTGTTCTAAAGGAGAATAGTAGCGATGGTCTTCGAGCTTTACATATTGTATCTGATCGAGTAGAACAAAGAATAAAGAAAATACGCTGCGCAAAGTTTTGGCGAAGCTTTTTGGAGAGAGGCTCTCTCAGAGAATCTCGGCTCCATATGCCCTGCAGCTTTATACGGGGGGCGAATATTGAAAAAAAATCCATGAAACAATATGTCAGACTTGATCACACTGATTGGTGACACAAAGCTTTCTGACGTCAGTCTGCTACGGTGGCAAGGCATGAATTATCGATTGTCGATATTTTCCCCATTTGAAGCTATAGTAAAAATCGATTATTGAAGCGATCGTTGCGAATACTCTGTTGAATGACAGATCCAAAGCACGCCACGCCACTGGTCTGGTACCGGTTCAGGTTATTTGAACACAGCTGGATACAATAATGGAAAATTTGCCTTGTTGCGAGCCGAACGACAAAATGTACTACATGTTGAGACAAGGAAATACTATTTCTGGCTCATTGCAGGAACAACATATGTGACATTATTTTCCCCACACCGATGTGTACTTTATGGATGAGCCAGAAACAGTGGCTCATAATTGCAAAATGTAGTCATAAGATTTTCGGTTTTGGTGAGTAACAAGCGCATCTATGAATTTTAACCGTCATGACCGTTGTAAACCGTTTTTTGTTTCGATAACAGTATAGTCATCACTATAATAGAAAAACTGCAACGCTGGATTAGACATAAGTTCTTTTTGTACGGAGGGAGGTCATGTAACATTCCTCTTGAGCCGTTAAATCCCTTTTAATTCGATTTTACCCCCTCGACAACCGAAGGCCCTCGTAAGTCTCCGCACTATGTGCGTGAATACAATTTACTCATATTTTCGTCAACATTGTTTCCTGAGTCCTTCAACTAATTTCGACCATTTGTTTCTGCTCTGAAGTTCTGCATGCCTCCCTCTCCCACCATTCCCTTATTTCCACCCCTTTTGATTTTTTCAAACTTTCATATCGTTTTTCCATCCTCGAATCTTTATGACAGTCCTATACATATTATTTCATCCCTTCGTCTAAATCTGACTATTACATAGTTTTAAAATATGTTAAGTAATTTTTTTTAAAAACACAACCTATATAATTTACGTTAAAATTATCCAAGTTTCAAATGATCTCTCTCTCCCAATTCCAAAGGACATTCTCGCCCACGAAAAAAAAACAGTATACATCCGTCCAAAAAGCGTCACTAAGAAAAATAAAAATGTTGATGCAAGGTTTATTTCATTGAAGAAGCTAGGGATCTCCTCAAATTAATTGAGATTAAATGAGACAAGAAGTCGGAACAAATAAAATATTATTAGAATCACGCAACGTGCAAATTCTCTTTTCAAAATCACTTTTAATGAATCTCATATCTAACTCTTTTATTGCGAAAAACGACAGACCTTCAATGAACGCCTCGTTAGCCCTGTAAGGTGGACCTAATATGCTTCTCCCTGAATAGAGAAACTTCGTTTTATGGATTTTACATTTATGCGCAACGCGTATTACGTCATCTGGTTGCAGTCGCACTGAGTCTGAGTGTTAGGAATGCCAGCGCGCCTACAGTTTTCAAATATGCAGCACGGCCGACAGCTGAACACGAATAGTTGTATTCAGGGGCATCATGTATCGGCCATGCGTACATACATGGCGTACAGTCCGAGATTAGAGTATTGATTGTGCCTGATCCAAATTTTTCCGAATCCTAACCTAGGCTGCAAAAACTTTTGAAACTTTTGAATTACACCCGAGATTCGTTTAAATCGTCCTTATGATGATATACAAATAGGCGACCAAAATGCAGACTCATATATTTCCGTCTGCCACGTTGCAGACATCGGAGAAGTAGTCAACTCAATTCCTTGAAAACTTCCATGACTTTTTTTCTCTATTAACAGAATTTTCCGTAAAAATTCCAAGCCATATGAATGACTTGCTTTTCTTTTTCGAAAAAATAATGTAGGAAATTTGAAATACCGCAACGGAAATATGTGGGTTCGCACTATTTAGTCATCGATATGTTAAGGATCTCCTTGAACCCCTCTTAATCACAATTTTAATCGAATACAGTCCACGGAGAAAAACTGTTTAGTGTGCTGGTTATACGCTCAAATTCCCATCAATTTCCGATCAAATGGTGACTGGTGCGTACCATCTGCCGTCAAATTTCTGCGGCCTGCAAAAATTTGATGGTAGATGATGGAACTGTGGGGCTCATCCTTCATCTGATTTCCACACAACCGTGCTTATTTCATGCTTATTTCAATCAACACGCTGTTTTAACTAATTTTACTCATCAATCTAGATAACTCTCGACCTCCATCTTGGTCATCATTTTGATCGGAATTTGACGGAAATTTTAGGCCATATGAGGAGATGTAACCAGGCCAAAAGGACGATTATGGCCCGAAGAAAAAGTGCTGTCACAATATCGGAGGCTTCCGCGAAAATTTACGACGTATTTTATCCAACAATTTGCAAGGGGACGACGCTCCTTCCATCCAAATACCTCCCTCCATGACCGACTCGACGGGGCCGTCTTTCAATAAACGCGAGACCCGGGCACCGAGCTTAGCGCGACATTAGCGGCAATTATCGCTTCAAAGTGTCTCGGCGACGCCCGAGCTTGCGAAAGCTGCCACGGCCTGGGTGATAAATGAAAGTCCGTCGCAGCGGAGAGCGGAACCGGCTCTGCGTGGCGCTCGACGCGCGCCAAAAAAAAGGGAACCCCGGGCTGGAAATCAGTGCCGTAATGGTGGGAAGCCTCACGCCACGAGCCATGGGCGACGCACACTGGATCCAGTCAACAAGAGAGGTCGGACAAAATGTGGAACCTTTAAACGCTTATAACTCCGTTCATGCAAAACTTTGAGGTTCTAAAAATTGTTTCATTGGTTTCCTCTAGAGTACCTCTATAGGGGTAAACCATAAATAAAAATTATAACTTTTGTGGATAAATTTAAAGACCTAAATTTAAATTGATTAACATAAAAAATGTTGTAATTTATCAAAACATTGATTAATCAACAAAGCATAGCTACATATCTTGCAAAATATATTAAAAAAAATCTTAAACAATCTTTAACAATATTTAACAATCTTAATCGTATGGACAACTCGAAATATGGATTGCATTTTGCAAAAAGGAACCACTCGCATTGCAATGATGAGATTGTGCAACTTTATCTTTTGCAATAAAATTGCGGAAATCGTGAAAAAACCAAGAAATTTAGATGGTAATTTTTGTCTTAAATTTACAGTTTTTAGCGAGTAAAATAGAAACTATTAATGGATAGTCGGGGTTTTTCTTCTAAGACAAAAGAAGTTGCACAATCTTAGCAACATTGCAATGCTAGTGGTTCCTTTTTGCAAAATGCAATCCATATGTGGCTCTCAGGGCCCAGAAGGGTAGGTAACCTTTGAAAACGAAAAATGTCACTGAGAATCAGATTCCAATATCAAACGAAAATTGACAAGGAAATTCATAAGTAAGCATTCCTCCGCAATAATGAGTAAGTTTATGCAAAAACCAAGTCAAATACGTGCTTTACCAACGACAATTCCCATTACTCTGGATAATTTGAATTCATAGATTGCCTACCCCTTCAGGGTCCAAGAGCTCCATCACCTAACCTCAAAATTTTCGACATGTCCATACTCTCCCTATTGAGGTACTCTAGTTTCCTCATAAAAATTTCTTCTAAGAGCACCCCTTGAAATTTAAAATGTGACGGAATGAACATCAAAATTTGCAGCTTTAGTCAAAAATTTATGTGCGACCTCTCTAATTGACTCCGTCCACTGTGCGACGGGCGACGGGCGACGGACGAGGGGGAAAAATAATAAAGACGCGGGATGAGTGAATCGGGCGCGTATGAATACACCTAAACGAAGATGAACACGCAGTTAAAAAGAGAGAGAGGGGAGATCTCTTGTTTACGCGCTTCAATGACCTCGGCTTCGGTCTAATAATTGAGCTGCCATTATGTCGCCGCTCCTCCGATATTGATACTCTCGCCACTGTGAGAGCGCGACGAGAGAGAGAAAGACAGAGGGTGGAAAACGAAGGGTGGCTTCTGGAAAAATGTTAGGGAGAGAGAGAGATTTTTATGGATTTAAAGGGGGGACGTTGGGCTAGGTGGAAAATTTGAGAGAAAGAAAGAGAGAAATCGAGAAAGAAGGAGTGAGCGAGGCCGAGGAAGATGAAGGAAGGAGATGAAAAGAGGGATGCTTGCGATAGGGATGAAGCGACTTTCAGTGCACGGGCAAAGCACGACAATTTTTTTTATAGTAGTAAAGGAGAGTGACGTATATTGTATATGTAGTGAGTGTAACGTAGAAGGCGAGGGAAAGAATGGGAAAGGAGAAAAATTGCCATGAAATGAGCTGTGATAACCAAAGGGAGTATCTGTGACCCAGGCAGTCAAAATTTAGAACAAGGGGGAGGAGATTGACAGAGAGAAAATTTGAAAGAGAAGGATGGCATAAAACGGAGACTCAAAGGAATGTTGATACTTCCTACTTTCAAAATTAAGAATGCCAAAAATTGAAAATATGAAACATGAAAGATTCGAGTTACTTAGTCTGATTATGGGCCAAAAACTAGGTTATTATGAAAATATTATCACAGGAAAAATCAAGCGTCAAAAAAATTAGTTGCTTTGCTATGTTTTATATTTTGTTATCTAAAATAGTACAATATTGTGTCAGTAGGAATCAAACTGATACCAGCAAATTTTTTACCTGTTCCTACTTGTCATTTGCAGCAGGAACATGCTACATTGTCGAGTTAAAACAGCGTAAAGGCACTGATAGAGCCTCGTAGTTGCGTGTTTGTTACTATTCGCGCGATTCATCGTCAAAACATTGACTACGCGGGCAGGGGATGATCGCCCTTGTTGCTCAACATCGTTTCTCGAACGTAAGGGCCTAACTGACTTTTTATTTGAGCCCTATTGTCCATACAGCTCCATGCTCTCCAAGGCTCGCGCTAAAATTGATTCATGCCCCTACGACCGAGGAGTTACGACGCGAGGGGAGGGGTGCGCGGCTCGTGGGGTCGTCGCAACTCGTCCAGCTCATAAATTTCGACATTATCAATTGTCGTGCCTTTTTATTATCCCTTGTTGGTGTTTGGATAAATCATCGCGCCGTGTCGCATCATCCTCGAGCCGAAGCATATTTTGTCAACAGATTACAGCGCCGGGGGGTGGCTCGCGATCGGTTTAATTGTTATCCGCGCGTGGGATCGCCCCTCCCCCCCCCCCCCCCCCCCNCTTCCGTGATTAAGTGGATTTTTTCGGCGGCGGTGATTTAGTGAGTCGGCGACTCGGCGCACTCAATTGTTCGCAGGTTACGTTCGAGTGCCCGGCCACTTTCGCACGAGTGTAAATAAACGTTGCGGGAGGTCGAGTGTGACCCCGCGACCCCGCGCTTCGCGGTCTTCCCACAACCTCCGCGATTGAGACATCGCAAATTGGACCGTGACTCCGGCCTCACCGCTCTTTTCTGTTCGGATTCGTTCCGAGGTGTCTTCTGGGAGGAGACGAAATATTTTAGAGCTCACAGCTTTCTATTGCTTGAAAGTTGAAAGAAAAATTCTTCCGCTGAATATGTGTTACACGTACCCCGTTGGCGGAATTGCCCAGTCTCCGGACGGATTCGTTTCGAGGTGTCATCTGAGAGGAGACAAAATATTTTAGAGCTTACAGCTTTCTATTGCGTGAAAGTTGAGAGAAAAATTCTTCCGCTGAATATGTTACACCCCGTTGGCGGAATTGCCCAGTCTCCAGACGGATTCGTTCCGAGGTGTCATCTGAGAGGAGACAAAATGTTTTAGAGCTCACAGCTTTCTATTGCGTGAAAGATGAAAGAAAAATTCTTCCGCTGAATATGTTACCCCCCTTTGGCGGAATTGCCCAGTCTCCGGACGGATTCGTTCCGAGGTGTCATCTGAGAAGAGACAAAATATTTTAGAGCTTACAGCTTTCTATTGCGTGAAAGTTGAAAGAAAAATTCTTCCGCTGCCCTGATAAAAATTGGCGATTGTAGATGCGTTTCAAAATACCATAGGAGTTCTTATAGCCGACTGAAAAAGGCGATAGAAAATCATATAGCTGGCTGTAGAAAGTGGAAAAAATCATACGGCCGGGCCACACGAAGCGATAAAAAATTATACAGCTGGGCTATAGTTCCTATCGCCGGGCTTTACACTTTATCGCCTGGCCGTTGCTTTTTCGCCATCGGCTATAAAAGGCTATAAGAAATTGTGTAGAAATTCGTGTGCTTTGTAAATCCTTAAGTTTGTACGGAATCACCTTATTATTTACGAAACGCACATTATTTTTTTTCATCAATTAAAATGAGAATAATCCATACAGGATGTGCAAACATTTCATAGGCATGAGTTGAAAAACGCTGACTCCACGAGATTAAATATTAGAACCTAACAAAAAGCGGAGCGGCGACGCACTGGCGCCTACAAACCTAACAGGGATACTTCACGCATTGCGCAATGCGTAAAGTATCCCTGTTAGGTTTGTAGGCGGCAATGCGCGTTTTGCGCTGCAGTATACCACGGCGCTTGAAGCAACTATTTCACACCAGAGGTATTGCACAGTATAATACGAAACTGAAGGCGCTCCAACATATTAGGAATGGCAGGCATCCTTCAAAAGTACGAAGCTTTCCTCGCAAAATAAATCAAGATACTACGGCCCAAAAAGAGAGCGGTAGTACAGAAACTCACCAAGTCCTAGCATCCGTAATTAGTAACGTTTAGCATACACTTTATCGCCAGGCTGTTGCTTAATTGCCATCGGCTATAAAAGGCTATAAGAAATTGTGTTGCCTGCTATAGAAGCTATTGGAAATCTTACAGCCGGCTGGAGGTCTATGGTATTTTAGAACACAGATTCTACCGTCAATTTTTACCAGGGTGAATATGTTACACCCCGTTGGCGGAATTGCCCAGTCTCCGGACAGGACTATTTCCGGGCAACTTTTTTGTCCCGTCCGTGGACAAGTCACCCCCGTTGCCGTTGGACTCATGAGGACTCTTGTTTCAAGCAGATTTAAGCTTAAATTAAAAGGAAATTCGCTCAAATTAAGAGGCTTGGTTCTTGATTAAGCAGGAGCATATTGCAATGCTACTAAGATTATGCAACTTCTTTTGTCTTAGAAGAAAACCCTGACTATCTATAAACAGTTTCTATTTTACTCGCTAAAAACTGTAATATTGAGACAAATATTACCCTGTAAATTTCATATTTTTCAGGATTTCAATAGTTGTATTGCAATGGATGAAATTGTACAATCTTAGCAACATTGCAATGCTCCTGGTTCCTTTTTGCAAAATGCAACCCAATTGTGAGATGGTTGTCGCCACTTGATGCTACTATTCGTGTTCCACGGATGTGCACGTTGCATATTCAAAAATTGAAGGGACTGTAAGAGACAAGATCGACTTCGAAGAACTTCGATATAGTGATACATTATCTAAACAAGCACAGATGCTTGGTATATTAATTGATAGCCTCAGCCAAAAGTTGAGAAAACTCCGATGTTATAATCCGCAAAGCAGAAGGGTTGATTCTGGATCATTCCTCCGCAACAAAACATGGAAAAGTCAAGTGAAAATGCAATTGCAGTGTAAGTTGCTCGATGTTGATGATGTTCCTGTATTAATTCTATTTTAGATCCGTTTTGTGCCTTAAAATCCTGGAGAGAACCATTTCTTTGCGTTAGAAATTTTTTTCTCGTATTTTTTCTCGTAATTTTTTTTTTTTTTTTTTTTTTTTTTTTTTTTTTTTTTTTTGAGAGAGAGAGAGGGGGGGGGAGAGAGAGAGAGAGAAATTATATTAAGAAGTTAGTGAAAATATACCTATGAAGCATTATAACAGGGGTTTAGCTCATAAATTCTGATGTGAAGCCAAGCCATAATTTCCATAGACATTTCGATTACAGTGGATTGATTCAAGACTGGAATAATTATTCGGGAAATGTATCGTTTCATTCTTACCCTCCCGTTGAAAACTACTATTCCACCCTTGCTTTGGTACCGACGGTCAATCGAACTCTTAATTCAGGGGATAACTTTTGTCTCTCTGCATTTCATTTTTATCCTTATGGAAATGACACATAAAATTTGCATTCGGATCGAACATTTGCAAAAACATAAGAGTAATTTGTGTTATCTTTGATTTACTTTGTTTTTCCTCCTCTACACAAGAATTATCCTCCATCCTTTATCTTTTCCTATCGTTTCCTTTGCAGCTATCCTGGAAAGAAAGTTTCCGAAGGTAACCAGCTACAATATTTCTTTAAGACATCAATAATACGATTGCAACGAAAATGTTGGAGGTTTCATACTATATACTTCATTTTGCTGAGATTTACTGATGCACGCAGACTAGAGGGTGAGTCAACCCTTAACTCCCATCATCAATACAGATCACCCCCTCTGACGGCAAAGCTTGGAACTTTTTGCTCGAGGGTTGCGATCGTGCTACGTAAGCACTAACGCCCTCTGCATGGCAGAATCGATATCTGCAAGTCTCCGGTACACCTCAATGTTTCACTGGAAAATTCTCGCACTAAATGATAAAATAAAACACGCGTCTCTTTTGCCTTGATATACCTATGTAAGTTTCAAGACCTTATCAACAAATAGAAATCAAGGAGGAGAAAATTGCGGATCATTATACCATAAAAACTATGAAATAAATGCATGCTATCTTGTACAGAAGATCATAATTCAACGTAGAGCAAAAACGCCCAAAACAACAGGTAGAGGGCTAATTATATTATTGAATTAATGTTTCCAGGCCCTTGGGTATATTTTTGAGTGGGAATGAAAACAAGTTCTCCTCAACGACTTTGAAGATCAATTTTTTTATCATATCAATTTAGATCTTCAGCTGTATGGATATCCACACATATGGCATAATTTTAACCGGGATTTTTTCACTTTCAGCGTAAAGTGCTCACTCAATTTGTAATATGAGAATGTATAGATCCTTCCATCATAACGAAATACTCAATTTAGATTTTTTTTCACGGAAATCCGAGCAGACTAATGGTATCTCCAAGGAATAACCTGACAGCATTACGGTTATCATACATTTCTATCACTCCATGGAATTTTAAGTATGTTGCATTACATCGGCAAAATTTCTTAAAAACTTATAGATTCGACCAAACCTATATTTTAAGTACACGTGCAGGGGTACGAGTGGATGTCAGTCGTTTTTACCATCATGGAATTTTGCACGTGGTCAAAGATTGAACAAATAAAATGCAACCTTATAATATGTCTATACATTTGATACATAATATAGTATATCTTTTAAAATTATAGAGTATGTTTGTGAATTTTTTTAGCGTGAAATTTTTTACGGTGTAAAGTTGAAGAAACGTGAAGACAAGTGATGATTATTTGCCTATTCTTCCCTCCTGAGATCTTTATCTTCATGCGCATGTGGTCTGTATACATAGAGACGTCGACAAAGTTTAAGTCTGAGGATATGTGTCTCCTAAAATTATAAATTCTCACGAATAGGTGAGTTTCCAATAGGGAAATCTAATTTCTCTGATAAGAAGAATGAATGGTTTATGTTAGCCTTTAAAAAGGCAGCTTTGAACTTATCCACACTTAACTGACTTAACTGACTTATTTTTCGCCTAAGAAAACTTTGATAGCTTAAGCCAAAGAATTTCTCTAAACAGTACAGATCAGATACTTTAGTTTCTAGTTCCTTGTATTGAATCGTATTTACTATTGTAAACAAATCAAGCGTCAACTTTTAAGATCAAACATTGGTGGAAGAAAAACACTTAAAATATTTTGATAATATTAGCATGGTTTCAGGGTAAGTGGGAACATAATTGTTTCGTGTCATTTCTCTATTTTTAAATTTTCTGCAATTGAATTATACGATATGCTGGTGAAAATACACTATAGCCTATGATAATTAAGATCTAAAGTATAGCAATAATTGAAAAAAGCGTAATATATTTACTTTTTAACCAGAATCGGCTTAACATCATTAGACGTTGCCTAATTTCTTGATCACGCGTCTCATTGTTCAACCAAAATGTTCTGCCTTGAATTCGGTGATTGCTTTCTTCAT
This sequence comes from Bemisia tabaci, assembly GCF_001854935.1. Taxonomy (NCBI): domain Eukaryota; kingdom Metazoa; phylum Arthropoda; class Insecta; order Hemiptera; family Aleyrodidae; genus Bemisia; species Bemisia tabaci. The sequence goes on from NW_017547183.1 coordinate 2,969,720, forward strand.
TGTTGAAATTCGGGTAAGTTTGACGGAAAATTTCAAGGCGGTATATCGTTTAGTTTAATGTTTAAAGGGAAACACAAAAAGGCATTAAACTATGTGAATGCAGTTACAATGATACAGGCTAAATTCGCCCGACGGAACAACAGTCAGGGTGAGAATTTACAGGGGCACACTGGCATCGAAAGGTTAGGAGGCGACCATGATTTGGGGTCCCTTCTGTTTGGTGTCCCCTCTGAGGGGAGAGGGGGCGAGATTTCCCCCAGAAGGAGAGGGAGGTGCGAGGGTTTATTTCAAATTAGCGAGCCCTGCATCATTCGTGGCATTTGTGGGTTAATACTCCAATCTCATTGTTTGTAACTTGCTCCGACCAGTTCGCCTTCGATACCTCGATAGGCAATGTAAGCGGCTTGAGAACAGTAATGGTTACTCGCAGCATTTTGGCCACGTTTACTTGGTTTTTATAGTATAACTGTTTTTCCAAAAACTCTTTCCCTCGGGGTTACGGCCCCCCAAAGTTGGAGAAAAAAAATCGTCTCTTTAACACCGTGACAATGTTTATCAACCAATATTAATGAAAATTGGTAAATGAGAATAATTTTTAGCGTTTTTTCAGTTTTGACCTCCTAAAAAGGGAAAACGCATTTTAAGGGGGGTTTAGGAGGGTATCGAACCTAAAAAAGGCCAGAATTTTAGGACAAACATTTATTTTTGACGGCACCATTAGATTTAGCGTTGATAAAAATTGAGAAAATGTGTCTTGCGTTTTTTTGTCATGACTCATCATTTTCGAGGTAATAAGTACTGAATGGAGCGTGAGTGGGCAGAAAGGGAGCGGGGGGTGGCCCCCAGGGAAAACGTTATTGGAAAAAATTTATACCACGAAAACTTCTTTTTTTGACCCAAAGAATCGAATTCTTCAATATTTGTACTGAATCCTGGGACACCCTGTATAATAATGTCTCCGTAACCCACTAATGTAGGTACGCTCAATTGTTTTCCTTTTTCTGCTGGTTATATGGCTTCATGTTACACTCAATTTCAATGCGAACCAAACACTCAGTAAACGAATTAAGTTCCCAAACTCGAACGAGTTTCAAGAGACATTGATGATGGCTGGTGATGGCGCGACTCGGTCTGATGAGAGCGTGTCCAATGGGCGACACGCGGCAGGAGTGAAGAGCGGCACTGCGGAGCGTAAACGAGCATAAAAATTGAATGAGCTTTTCATGAACTATCCGCGAAACCGAGTCGAAATTGAAGGGGCATCGGTGACCCACCCCGACCCCGACCTGACTCGCGTTCGGCGGGTAGCTCGAGATGGTACTGTGTCGCCATTCGACGCGCCTACCCTTCCCCTGTTGCCGTTTTGTCATTTACGAGGGAATAATGAGGGAGAGTAAATTGAATTACATCTATTGTTAGAAGAGGAGAGCATTCGTTGAAAAAAGCCTCCATGTCTTAAAAGAAATCGAGGAGATTTCCAAGAAGGGTTACGTGTATAAAACGAACAAAAAAACAGTCTTTTCAGAAAAACACGTTTCAACTTATTATTATTTATTCAAGGAAAATAGAGGCAGGAGTTGTTGGATGATATAGGAATTTCCAGTTAATTGTGGTGGTATGTAAACCAATAAAAATTAGATTACTAACCCAAGTGTTGCGGCACTGCTACAATTAATCGGAGAGGCCTATTTAATCTAACAAATTGGGGTAGTGCCCATGGGCGGAAATAGGGTGGGGCCGCCCCCCCCTCCTCACAATGCAGCTCGTTCACCTGGTTTTAAGTTGATTAATTTGGAAATGAAATTTGACCATACTTAATTATTTTCGAATGTTGTGAGAGGAATTTTTGAAAATTTTCAGGTTTACTCCCTTTTTCTATAGAAATAGTCGGCGATCATAGGTCTTGAAGATTGAAGCTGAATTTTAATGGCATAAGTGAATAATCTCCTATCGATACAGTTGCTAACACAGTATTGAGTATAAATAGGCTAATCAACGGTTTTTTAGAAAATAGGCCCCTGCGTGCATAGGCCCTCCTCCCAGAAATATCCTAAACCCTCGGTCCTGTCATCAAACCAGTGTTCTAGAGCCAAAAGGTACCTAACTCAATTTTTTAGAAAAATCTTGTGAGTGGCGTTTAGGAAATTTCCATTAACGGTTCCACGTGTGCGGAAAATTCGGTAGCCCTGTCTCACGCCGATTATGAGATACGGAACTTCAAAGATTACGATTTACATTGGAACCAAGGGGGCCGACGCGTGGTTTTTCCCTGATATCTCGAAAAGACTAAAATAGAGTTAGGTGCCTTTTAGCCCTGGGGTACTGAAATAATGGTCTGCTGACTCCAAAATTTGAAGAATAACACTGTAAAAAAAAACTTTTTTTAAGCGCCTCATACGAACAGTATTCGCAAAAACGACATCCGACATCACGGCAAATGATCGTAAGCCTCGCGGGCCCGCAATTAGTCGAATCTACGGCGCTCCGAAACAATTAACCCGACTTAATAGACTAGAGACGTCCCCACAACCCTCCACTCCCAACCCGCCGCCACCACCCACCCCTCCAAGCGCAAAAATACGCAAAAAAAGGGCATAACTTTTGTGACAACATGTGACTAATCTAGAGATTTCCGTTCTGGAATGAAAGACACACACGTCCAGGCCATTTCCTGCCTCGGGATGGCGAGAGCGCGACCGCGCGAGAGGGGGTGGGGGGTGGCTGGTTCTGGTATCACTATCGCCGACGGAGGGGATGAGTGGTGTATGTTTTGAAACAATGAATATCTGAGTGGGGTGTTTAGTTCCGGTGGAAGCACGCGCCGGGCGCGGAGTGCACGCTGCCGCCCGGCCGGTTGCATACTGTCACGGCGCAACGCCGCCGGCGGTTCCCTCTTGTTGCACTCAGTCTGTGGAAAAACATATAAGTTTCCTCACCGGGGACGATGGTTATTGAATGAACGGCCCGCGAATCCGCGACTCATGGTCCGTAACGACCGACCCGCTGCGCTGCGGCCGCTGGACTTTAATGGATGGGCCACCGACGGCAACGGGCCACGGGCTTTGCACACTTAGTACGGAAATGATGCTGTGATTGAGGATCCCAACGGGTGTTGCTCCACTCAACTTCAGGGATGAACTTTTGGTCGAGACGATGAACCAGTGCTGCTACTATTGCATGGTGTCAAGATTTGCTATTATACGTGAATCTTACCGATCTATAGGGGCGAGATCCATATGCTGTGCCGCCCCACTGTCGATTTCTATAGCTCTCGATACACGATCAAAGTCCGAACCAATTCCGATTTAAGTAAACCATTTGATGACTGATGTTCACCATTCAACAATTCTCTTTTACGGGCCGTCAATTTTGATCAGAATGGAGTGCCACCATTCATCATTTCTTGCCACATGTTACATTTCTGCCAGGTTTTCATTTGAAAATTAAGCCCTGGATAGACGATCAAATTCCCGAACCAATTCCTATCAAAGTAGCATCAAAGTGTCGGTAGTCATCAGTCCTAAACTCATTGATTTGCTTCATTTTAAAATGAAAACTTGGCAGAAATGTTTCCTTGTGGCAGGAAATGATGAATGGTGGCACTCCGTTCTGATCTTACTTTGAACAAAAAAGTGCGGCCCGTCAAAATTTGATGGTAGATGGTGGCCACCACTATTTCGTTTGAGCTTTGTCCCGTTGACCAACTCGGCTGTACTAGTCTACTTATGCACCGGACTAACAGTCCTATATCCTTGATTTTATCACATGAAACTGGAAAATTGGCAACGCTGTACAGCCTAAACGAGGGGTCACTTCAAGTTGAAACTTTGCATGGAAGTTTGCCTTACCATAGGCTTTCATTTGAGCACTGTCCGGTTGACCAACTCGGGTATAAAAAAAGGGGCTAAAAAACACCACTTTTTGGCGAGGCTCTTTCGTTGCTGGAGGGAGGAAGATCTCAGTTGATTTAGATCATTAATTTTGGGTAGGGTCTGTCGATCTACATTTCCTGAATGATATACTAACAAAATTTAAGTACTTACATTTATTTTGGAGGCTGCATTAGAAGAGAGACTGGAAAAATAGACCAACATCGTCTCTGGCTGTTACAACGAGGTAACGGCTAGCGCAACCAGGCATGACGGACGGCGGATTGTAGGTTAGGTCCTGAGTTTTAGAGTTGGAGGGAAACTACGAAGCACGCTGTCGTACTTACCCGAAAAGTCCCGGAAGAAGCCGAATCGTATGATCGTATGGTTACGGCGCGGCTCGCGTTTTCAAATAAATTAAACCATATTTTGAAGATAAAACTTTCTTCAAGCACGAGCAGATCATCCGAAAACGCGAAAATCTAAAGAAAGGCACCCACACAGGCTAATTTTTTCTTGACAAAGAAATTTTCTTTAATTAAAATTAATATTTTTTTTTTTCATCTAAAGAAACATCAATGAGACCAATTTTTTTCTAAATTTAAATAAAATACTTCATTTCAGTTACACTCAATTTCTTTGACTCAAAAATATGTTTCACCGAGGAAAAAACATCTTCGTCGAGAATCGGATAAGATCGAAAGAGTTGATACGTCGCTGCCAAAGGTCGCTGCATTACAGGAAGATTGACTCGGACTGCCCGTATCGGTGCATAAACAGTGCCCCTTCAAGGGCCTTTGCGGCAACATTATATACAATCGGTCCTTCTTCCAATGTCCACGGCTAGAATAAGAAAATCTACGTTCGACAGCGAGTAACTTTTTATGGACGCGTGCTGTGACACTTGGAAACGTTCACGTAATAAAGTTCTTACACATTACTGAATTGTTAATTTATAATATTATTTGGAAACATATTTAATAAACATTGTTACAATTTTAAATTGAAATATGTTTTTGAAAAATTATTGTATTATATTTCTGCAGTGTTTTTTATGAATATGATAATAACATTACTTATTCACGTTTTAATAATATTGCGTTAAATATTATCGTAACATTATCATGAAATATTACTCAAGTATGTTGCGTTGCAAGGTTTTTGTAATGTTTCTTGTAATTATTTTTAAAACATTGTCAGAAAATGTTATAAGACAACGTTGCAAATACATTATCAACACATTGCTGAAAAATATTACTGTGAAATGTTGCGTGAAACATTTCCATGAAACATTGCCAAAACGTCAACATTGCCGGCTTGCCGGGCGGGGTAATCCCGACAGGGTATCAGTCAACTGTAGTCCAAGTTCATCCAAAACTTGAGATACAATAGTGTCGGGTTCCTCTTCATCGTCTTCATCTCCCATAGCATCGTCTATTGCATCATTCATGACTTCTTCCTTCATGTCCATGATCTCAGATTGTTTTTCAAATTCTTGTAACATTCTTTGAATCTGTGGCAGATTCATTTGTCTGTTCATACTCTGCATAGCTTTGGTGACTCCTCTCATGGCATCTGCCATGGCATTTTATCATCTTAAAGTTTGAACTTTCAAGGAAACAGCCTGGATGTTAGCCTTCATTAGCATGAATTTCTTTGCATAACGACGCGTTCTTACTAGATCTTTTGCCATAATTTTTACAGATTCCATTTGGCCTTCTTCGGCCATTTTCTTGATGTCCATTATGATTTTCTTTTCTTGCTGTTCCATATGAGCTTTTTCTCTGTCCTCGTCTTTGGGCAAAGTTCCTTTAATCTCATTGATTTGCCTTTGTTTTTCTTTCAAAGATGCCTCTGTTGTCTCCAAAGTGGCAGTCAACTGCTCCATCTTAGCTTTTTCCTTCCTTTCTGTACTTAAATAAATGTCATACTCTGACTGTGCTAAATCACACTTTGCTTTGGCATCATCAGCCGTCTTCTTCAAATCAATTTGCTTGGCTTGGAGCTTATCTTTATCATCCTGAAGGCTCTTTGTGTCAGTTCGTAAAGAGGCCAAGATTTTGTCCCTCTGTGCCTCTTCTTTCACTCGGTCAGCTTCCAAGCGTGTTGCTAGAGCTTGCAATTCTGCAATTTCTTTTGCATTTTTTTTCTGGCAACGCCTTTAACTCAGCCAGTTTATTCTCTTCCTTCTTTTTGTCTTCCATCAGCTTTTTCCGCTTTTTGTTGGTCTCTTTTAGGTCGGCAGCAATTGTGGTGTCCACTAAGGTTGTTGTTCCAAAAGTTCAAGATTCCGAAAGTTCAAGATATTAAAGTTGTCACTCTGCCACACAGGTCAAATAGAGATCCGAAAGAGACTTTGCCACACAGGTCAAATAGAGGTCCACGAAGATACCACTAATGTTGTTGTTCCAAAAGTTCAAGATTCCGAAAGTTCAAGATATTAAAGTTGTCACTCTGTCACACAGGTCAAATACAAGTGAAATAAAATACCACGAAGGTTAAATGAATATAAGTTCACTAAAGTTCAAAAAAAAATTAAGACCACGAAGGATAAATTACCACGAAGGTTGAAAAATACGAAATTAAAGCAAAATAAGAGTTTGCAAATTAGGCCCGGATATTGACAAGATCCGAAATATAAAAACAAAGTTCGCCACTAAGGTCCGAAATTAACACCACGGAGGTATGATTTTAAAAGTTTGAAATCTGCCACAAAGGTCCGGAATTCACACCACGGAGGTATGATTTAAAAGTTTGAAATCTGCCACAAAGGTCCGAAATTCACATTCAAAAAGTTGTCAATTGTTACTTTGCCACACAGGCCAAATACTACAAGTCCACAAAGGCACGCACAAACTATAAGAACCACATAACGAGACAACCACGCTCTGCTACCATGTTAAGATTTTGAGGATCTTGGTTCTTATTAAAAACAACTTTATTTTCATAGTGACTCATTTAATCAACTTTCATTCACACAGGAATTACAACAAGTGGTTCAATAGAGAGTTTTCTGTTATCTTGTCGATCAAGTAATTAAGGTTAATGAGAGTGAGACCGATTCACTTGTTGATAATGCTGATACGGTGATATTCCAACAATATGAGCTTTTTCTCTGTCTAGATCACGCATTGCCTTGTTCAAAGCCCGTTGATTTTTCCTCAACATTTCTTCTGGTGTCATACGACGATTACAATTACATACATACATTATAATACATTACAATACATACATACATTATAATACATTATTACAAATATTATTTACAATCTTACATACTTTAGCTAATTCTAAATCTTCTGGCTGAAGAGCTTCAGAATGTTTAGTTGGTTTCGGTAAGGGTATTGCATCAGCATCTGCTTCATCACTGCATTCTCTGTACGTCTTTCAGACTGGAGTCCGGTGCTGGTTCCAGTTCATTCTTATATCTCATGGCAGCTGCCATGGCATTTTGTCATCTTAAAGTTTCAACTTTCAAGGAAACAGCCTGGATGTTAGCCTTCATTAGCATGAATTTCTTTGCATAACGACGCGTTCTTACTAGATCTTTTGCCATAATTTTTACCGATTCCATTTGGCCTTCTTTGGCCATTTTTTTTATGTCCATTATGATTTTCTTTTCTTGCTGTTCCATATGAGCTTTTTCTCTGTCTAGATCACGCATTGCCTTGTTCAAAGCCCGTTGATTTTTCCTCAACATTTCTTCTGGTGTCATACGACGATTACAATTACATACATACATTATAATACATTACAATACATACATACATTATAATACATTATTACAAATATTATTTACAATCTTACATACTTTAGCTAATTCTAAATCTTCTGGCTGAAGAGCTTCAGAATGTTTAGTTGGTTTCGGTAAGGGTATTGCATCAGCATCTGCTNTCTGTAAAGACCACCAGTTCCTACCAATGGGATCGCTCCATACTCCCTATGTCTTCTTTGTCTATAGCTTTATCTATAAATTTCAATGATCTGACGGCTGGTGCCGTTAGGATTTCTGCTAATCAGCATTTTAAGTTTTGCTTCATGAAGATTGAGTTTTCTGTTTTTAAACGCGCCGGTGTGTTGACTAATGGTGGCTAGCAGAAAAATCGGTACTTTCCCGCGCGAATCACGAAAAATACGTCGTACTTACGTCGGAAAGTGATTTTTAAAGGAGCTAGTAAACTTAAGTTTGATGCGTGAATTAAAATCGTTTCAAGTCTTACAATTTTAGGTTCTTCATTGATTTTTAGAACGGAAAACTATGTGATAGTATTATTATATTCCTGTGAGTTTTAAGGCTCTGCATTCCCCCGACGGATTTGTCTTAGGGTTTATAGTCTTACGTTGTTTTGTTTTAATGAATTGTGCCACTGTGTTTTAATAAAGGCTATTATTGTAATTATTCATACATCGTAGCCTCGGAATTCGCATTTCATTGCATTCAGATATCGCACTTCACTTTCCAGAGGAATCTTTTCGGAATGTTATCCATATGAGTCCCACGAGATGTGAGGAAGTGGTGTGGTCCACCCTAGCAGAGCCTCTTACCAGGGTAAGGCTACATACGCTGGGAGGTCGCCCGGTATCCCAGGGCTCCGTTAAGGCACCATTTGCCCCTGGTGCCATACTCCCAACGCACGGGTCGCTTTACAGGCTGGGTATTTGGGGCTTGGAACGTTCTGTCCGCGACCTTTTATTCAGTATATTCAAGGCTACCCTACACAAGTATTACACGACGTCACTACCTACATAGGGAATCCAGCCATCCGCCACCTGCTGACGCGCCCACTAGGTAACGCCCCCAACCCGTGGGTACATAATAATTACTCGACTTATTTTAGAGTGGTTGAGAAACTGGAATAATTTTGTATCTCTCAAAATAACTACCCGAATCAGCAATGGGAAACTAAATATCAATAGTCCGTTTTGAATCCAAGAAATAGACTTTGCTCTTTGTTAAGGCAAAATAGTCGTACATTTCATTTTTGGGCACAGTCGCAATTGTCTCTAGCGGTTTCTTAATATTTAAGTTGATAATGTTTAACATGGCGTTTAGAACATCGGGAGGAAATAAAAATGGTGATGATTTGGATTCGATTGCAGAATTGCTACATGAAAGTTAAAAAATGCGTTCTGAATCTCTATAATGTAGAAAATTAATGACGAGAGTTCTAACTCAATAACATTCTCGTGTCGAAGTCTGTGAAATTTGAGGGACAAATTTTGGAAATTTTCATTAATTTTTTCTTGGAATCCGTTTTTAAAGTAAGTTAGATTATAAATTAATTCTTCAACAAGGTTCAATCCTCCCGTTAAAGTTCCTTCATCACTGTCAAACCTAACTTTCTGTAACTTATTGTCAACTAAAAATTCGAGTTGTATCCAATTTTAATTTATGAATTTCGGAAAATAATTTTTTTCTATCCTTGTGATCCGGTTTGCCAAAAAGAAATTTAATAACTGTGCCAGCTGTATTGAAGGCTCTTTTCCTTCTGCTTATCCGTACGAAGTTTATTAAAGCTGATATTTCTTTATCCAAATTTCCTACTGAAGTGTTTAAAGATGATAATAACTCGTTGAAACGCCCTTCTATTTCACCATCTTCATCAAAACTTTTAATCGTGTATGACAAGTTGCCTATCTGCTGTAATAATTGCAGTTGCTCATTAAAAATTTCGCCTAAATCATAATTTACCGAGACAGTCCACGTATGTGTTGACAAAATAACGTCCGTTTCCCATTCAAAAATCACTCCCGTGTTTAGAGGTTGTATTTTAAAAGGTTCACAGTTTCTGAACATGAGCCACAGATGCAAGAAGAAGAATAGTACCAACATTTCAAAAAAATCACTTGTAGGGGGTGGGTTGTGCAGTTATCCAACTCTAGAAGACACAAACAACTGTGTTTCACTCTAAGATGCCTTTCTTTCATGATAAGATTTTAATGTAGATGGATGTGCAATCTGAGTTCCTGTTTTTTCTGTTCGTAAATCCTCGATTTCGAACATGGATAACCCAATTTTTCGTTTGATCAAAAATGGACCAACATACTGAAATTTCAATTTCCCGCGTTATTCCTTCTTCTTTTCTGGCATATACGATAGGACTTTACAGTTTACTTTGAAGGGCGCATCGGCTAAACGTCGGTTTTTGTACTCCTCCTGCTTTTTTCTGGCCTTTTCTATTAGTACCTCGGTTTGTTCCCTATATTCACTGATCTTATCTAATCTCTCTTGAATAGAAACTTGCTCGTACGTATTGCTGCTTCAAGCGGACTTCTAAAATTATATCCGAATAAAAGTTTATGCGGGGAAATTCCTGTAGCGCAATTTGTTGTTGAATTATGGGCTATCATTGCACAAATTGCGTATTCTTTCCAGGCATGTAGTGACCGGATTGCAGTACTCCCTTAAACAATTGCCTTTAAAAGACAAATTTCTCTCACTCTTGGAATTTTGACATGGGGCATATCCTGCTGAAAAACTGTGTTTGACCCCTACTTGATGAAGAAACTTTCCTAATTCCTCTGATGTAAATTAACTTGCTTTATCCGTCTGAATTTGTTTCGGAAATACGAAAATGAAGAACATTTCTTTGAAGAACTTAATTACACACTTTGAATCAGCAGATTCAACGAGTTTGACATAAACATACGATGTTAAGTAACATGAAGGTAAAATAATGTATCTGTATCCACCTGATAACGAGTTTGGACCTTGGATATCTATGCACAATCTTTCCATGGGCTGCGTTGGAATTTCATGTGAATGAATTGTTCCTATTTCTTTTCCTGATCTTTTCTTTGCATAAGCGCATTTATCACAAGTTTTAACGTATTCTTTTACGTCTCAATCCGTACAACCTTTCCGATAAAAATTTCTGTTTAATTTCTCTAAAGTCTTCGCAATGCCCACGTGACCTCCGCTGTGAGGGTCTGTATGTATTTGTTCCAATATATCTGACGTCATCGCCGTCAACCGGATTTCGACAGTGCACTTTCCAAGGCCATGACACGAGATTCAAAAGAAGGAAATAAACTCAACAGTGGATTTACTGTCTGAACCGATCATATATGTCCGCCCGGAAAAAGCTGGGTTTCTCCGCAACCAGTAACCCCATCTTAGAGAAATTTGCCTCGTTACTTCCTTAGAATAGGTAGCTACTGAAATGTATTTGCAGATAATACTTTACCCGATGGTTTCCCTTTCCGTTACTTTATGAGTTATGGAAGAAAAACAATTTGCCGCTTACCAACATTTTAATACTGAATCCTTACAGAAGGAGCTTTCCGATTTGCCCCGCGAATCATTGATTTCTATCATACATTGTAATCTTAAAAAAAATGATCCAATATTGACATGTTCCGTTCATCATCAGCATGTCTACTTTGATCGGAATTGGTTCGGAATTTGATCGTCTATCCAGGGCTTTTGGGATGAACTTTTGGTTGAGGCGATGAACCATTGCTGCTACTATTGCACGGTGTCGAGATTTGCTATCATAGGTGAATCTTACCGATCTATAGGGGCGAGATCCATATGCTGTGCTGCCCCACTGTCGATTTCTATAGCTCTCGATACACGATCAAATTCCGAACCGATTCCGATCAAAGTAGACCGGTTGATGACTGATGCTCACCATTCAACAATTTTCTTTGATCAAAATTGGACGAGTTGTCAATTTTGATCAGAACGGAGTGCCACCATTCATCATTTCTTGCCACATGTCACAATTTTTGCCAGGTTTTCATTTGAAAATTAGGCGAAGTGCGATTTTAAGACTGAAGACTCCCGACACTTTGATGGTAATCGGTCCGGGAATTCGATTGTGTATCGAGGCCTTTTGAGAGAAAATAATGATCGTAATCCACGCTCTCCACGAAGAAACTTATCTACAGCATTAAAACTGAGATTTACGGACTGATAAACAAAGTTCGGTCGTATACGGAATCCATATGGAATCCATCCAGGGCCGGACTAAGGGGTTGGCCACATGGGCCGCGGCCCATGGCGGCAAATCTATAGGGGCGGCAAGTTTTGCAACTTTTTTAAATGTAGGTATAAAAAAAATTCGGATTTAGAAAAAAAAATTATAAACGAGAAAAGGCGACAAAATCTCTAATTTTCTGAGAGTATAGTAATTTCTACTTTTGTCGTCTTTCAGTGATATAAGAGGCAGCACCTTTAATTAGTCGAGTTAAGACAGAGACCATACACGCAATTTGGCCTGGAGCGGCGCGACTTACCTAGAGAGAAATGATGACGAGGACTTGAGATGAAAAGGAGAAGCCCTCGGCGCGGCGATCGGCATGTAACACATATTAGCGCTAACAAGACTGCACGAATACTTCACGCATTGCATCAAAGACAGTGCGGTCATTGCGGACAGCGTGAAATGGATAGCGCCTACAAGAATGCATGAATACCTCACGCATTGCGGCAAACACAGTGCGATCAGCGCGAGACAGGGAGCGCCTACAAGACTGCGTGAATACTTCACGCATTGCGTCAAACACAGTGCAGTCTGCGAAGCGCGGCGGCGGAAGTTAAAATTATTAATCCACATTTATGTTTGTTCTTTAATAATTTTTTGGTTCATTTCTTATGAATGGAAGGCCTTGTCCACACAGAGATAGGTTTACGAAACTTAACTTTCGCGCAAAGTTTCGTGAACTATTGCTAGTATTGTTGACTGGGCTTTCGCAAAAAATGTGCCCAACACGTGTAAACGCGTCTTATGCACCCCTCCCCCGCTAGCACGTTCATTTGATGGTTTTCATTGATGTTTCAAAACGAATGAGAAGGGGGCGGCAAAATACTAGCGGCCCATGGGCGGCAATAAGTAGGTAAATCCGGTCCTGATATGGACCCTAATGCACTGTAACCTACATCGGTCCATAATACATAGTTTCACATCGATGGCCAAAATGCGAGACTACGTATCTCCATTTGCGACGTTGAAGACTTCCCCTCATATTTTTTTGGTTCGTCTTTCAAATTTCATGGTTCCATATTTTTCGTCTTTCAAATTTCAAGGACGACCCTCTCTGAAAGTTGAGGACTCACGTGTTCAGCGCACTAATTTCCTCAAATTTTAAAAGAAGTAGATACGCTTATCTAAAAGAAAAGCTGTATAACTTTTGCTGTAAGGAAATCTTCGATTCAGTCACTTTATGCAGCCGGGAGAACACTTTTCCTTTTTTATAAGGGGATTGTGTGTAATTTTCCCCACGCACATCACTAATAAAACGAGTTTTTACGACGGCGGACGGCCAGCTCACCACCACTTGACCTGTCATGAGGCGGATGATGTGGAGGCCATTTGCAGGGCCCGACGGCGCTCAGGTGGTGAGTTGAGGCCACGTGCCTGGGCCATCCCCTGCTCTCAGGTGGCCAAACCACTGTTTATCTTAATCATGCTCCCATCACACCGAGGTCAACGCCTAATTGCTTCTCCCGTCTAACTCCTATCCCGCAGTTGGATCTGTTTGCACTCCCACGGATAGCTTTCGACACCCAGTCATGGGTTAAACGCGCGCGACTTTTTAAGCGACCAATCGTCGTTTGTTATCGTTTTTTGTTTGAGCTCCGTCACCGAACAACGTCAAAGCACACGTATAACCATTTATAAAAGAAGGGGGACAAAGAGGAGGTAGAGAGTGGAGGAAAAGAGAAGATGCACGGAAGAAGATGAACAAGTATGATTCCGTATTCTTCGTTTTTTGCCTCCCCCTCTTTTTTCCTTCTTCTTCTTCTCTCTTCCCATCCTCTCCTACTTTCCTTCTCCTCCCTTTATCCTTTTTTACTTTCTTTTGGTCACTTTCCTTCCTATTCATTTTCTTCTTCTCATTCTTTTCCTCCATTTTCTTCTTCTCATTATTTTCCTCCATTTTCTTCTTCTCGTTCTTTTCTTCCATTTCCTCCTTATTTTTCTCCTTTTTTCTTGTTCAGTTCTTCGTCTACTTGTTTTTCCTTCTATACCCTTCTTCTTCTTACCCTCCCTCTCTTCTTCTTCTTCCTCCTGTTCTTCTTCTTCCTCTTCTTCTTCTTCTTCTTCTTCTTCTTCTTCTTCTTCTTCTACTTCTTCTCTCCCGATGTCCAATGCGTCACCGTCTGACTTAAAGAAGAAATCTTAAACATATTCGAGTTTTCTTTTTCTATTTCAAAACTCTTCGTGGTGAAGAGCACCCCATTGCTCATTCCCATCAAATTATAAGAAGCCGCGGATCTAAAAAACCCGAGTCGGCCAGACTGGTGTTATATAATAAACTTTAAATTTCGAATAGCATCGCTGCAAAAAGTGGTACACACGATGCATTCTCCGAGGGTTGGGTCGCGAAGTGGCCAAGGGGCAGACCTCGTAATGTAGTGAGGAGAATCGAGCCAGCCCTGAGGCCGTAAATCGAGTCACAGACACTACGCGAGTACAACAATGTAGTTCCAGGGGGCGCGATTTACATGACTCATGACTTTTTCGCGTGCTCGGCTCGCGGCTCACCCCATCCAGGGCCATCGCCACTCTTTTTATGAAATGAAAGTGTTGTCAGTCCATGATAATTATTCCCGCTCCGCGGCTTATTAGTTTTGCACCGCTGGATTTACAATTGACTGCGATTGAGAAGTTGCCAGAGAGCACCGGAAAACATTCATTTTTCCGAAAAAGTCCTAACTGAACTCATCAAAGAGAAAATAAGTGTGAACTGAAAAAAAAATTTTAACCTTTTTACAAAGGTCCGTTGGTACGTACCTTTACCATCTCACTTTTTTTACCAATTATTGGTAATTTTACCAAGACAGACTGGTAAGCTCACCTAAAAACCGGTATTTTTACTGTTTTTTCAGGTAAGAATACCACTCTTATTGGTAATCAATTCCCGGTAACTTTGTCATTTTATCTCGGTAATTCTACCACAGTCGATAAAAAATATCGGCGTTTTTACCAAGGTCCAGTAAAATTACCGAGAAAGTTCAATAATTTTACCGAGATTTCTCGGTAAAATTACCAATTCCATAAATGGTAATTTAATCAAGAAAAAACTGGGATCAAATAGAACCCTGAATTCTTGGTAACTACACCGAGATTTTTTTTTCAGTGTGATAAATGTAATTCAAGTCAAACCTAGAAAGAAAACTGTATAAACAGAATGTTATGAATTCCATAGTAGTTTTGACAAACACGATTGGCCTCACTCCGATCTCAACATTATTCTTGAAAAAAAAAAAGAAAAAGAAAGGTTCTAAACCAGGAGATTTGGAATATTTTCCTTTCTAAGTTTTTTACGGTCCCCACTCTCACAACCCTTTAAAATTCCTGGCAAATTATTATTTGAAGAGTGAACATCATACTTCTATATTTTTGACGAAGTATGTGATGCACAACCGTATTTGTATGATTTCTTTAGAAAAAAAAAAAAAACTGTATCAGAGTATGCAGCAACAAATGTGGAAGTTTAGTCTTTGCCAGGCTGAAATTGAAGAAATAAAATAAATATATCTTCTAAAGTAATTTCTTTGGAAACTTTCCGGTAGAAGTTCCTTAGATTCTTCATTTCAGAAACAAAAGAACAATTGAAGCTCATGGAAATACAGCATCCTATACATGTAAGACTACTTATCTTTTCTGTCTATGAGTGTTCCTGTTCTGAGCACAGTGCTCTGTGCTTATGACCGAAGTTTGACCTTACATGGTACAAACACTTTACAAAAACAATTAAGAACTTTTTTTGGTGATGAACAGTTCTTTTCTTTTTGCTAGCCTAGCGCTCATTATTTTTATTCATTCATTTTTTTTCTGCATGTAATCTAACAACATCTCATAAACCTGGATAAAAAAGTAACTTAACTTTGCATCTCCTTTACTCGAATTAACGCATACAGAAAATATGCTTATTCCATCGCACAATCTGATAACCTCGTGATGATAGTGATATCGAGACCCTCTATTTTACCGGGTAGTCAGCAGTGCAGGGAGGGGGTGTCAATTAATTAGTAGCAGAGATTCAAGGTGCGGTCCGTGGGAGGGCTAACGCGGGTAGTGGCGCCTGATCCAACCCCCTACTAGGATCATCAATTTTACACCATTTATTTTAGTCGTTATTTAATCTTCGGAAGATGAAATAGGGATATATTCTATTTGCGTGATCGGTGCAACTTTTTCTCGCTCAACGCCCGAACTTTTAACGGTTAGGGCGTGGGAAAAAATCACCTCGATAAATAAGGTTTTGAGGAGTTTGATTGGTGTAAAATAGTGGATGAAACAGTTCTGTCTTGTTAGTCTCATTTTTTGTGTATAAAAAAACTGATTTTTCGTGCGCTCACTTCTAAAACAGAAAAGTCAGTTACGCTGGACATTCTTCCAGTTTATCGCGATCAGCGTCATGGAATCCAAAAAAGTGAGATTTTCGATGAATCAGATGCCTAGATAAGAATGAGAGCACATATGTGAGGATCCAAATATATAATTTGACGGGCGCACTTGAAAAAAAACGCAATGGAGATAGAAAAAGGGGTTTTTAAAGAAGGACTAAAGTACAAAACTGAAATGAAATGGATTACCTACATTTTGCAATATAAGGAACCACTATTTCTGGCTCATTTTAGAAACAACATATGTGCCATTGATTTCCCTATGAATATACGTGCTTTTATGGATGAGCCAGAGTTAGTGGTTCCTTATTGCAAAATGTAATCCAAATAACTGTACCCCAGCGTATAGAGTAGTTAATTTTACATTATTTCGTGCGGAAGATTACACTTAAAAAAATTCCGAGTGCATTTAGAATCAAAAACTGAGAATCGATCTTTTCTACCTAAGATCTGATCTTCTATTGTACTGGATAATTCAAGTCTTCGCCTTTCAACCCAAGTCCAATCAAATTTAAAAATAAAAATCTGACGGACTCACCTGTTTTTGTGGCGACGCGCAGCGTTTCTGTGATGGAAGTTAAATGCTGATACGATGATTTGCTCGGGCAACCCAAACCTAGAACATTTTGATATCATCGTTAGAAAGGGTATACCAGATTCCTGGCATACATACATCCGGAAAATTATCTTTTTAGATAAATTTACAATCAAAGTCTGTAGTTCCAAAACCCTCGAAAAATCTATCGTGCCATTCCGCTCTCTAAGTTTTATTGTGGAGGAGAAAAGTAGGGAACAAATTTTCTCATAGTTCTCTCCATTTTTAATCATGGTGAAAGAAGAATTGAGGATACTTTCAGTCTAGTTTAAATGAATAAAAGAAGATCTTGAACGGCGCTATGTAATTTACAGTTTTTCGAGGAGCTTCATGAACGCGTCGATAATTTACGAGAAAGCCATTAAACGCACTAAATTTTTTTTTTCAGACCAGTCAAAGATTTACATTTGAAAGTAAAGGAATTAAATTTCGAGGACCAAAGTGCAAAACCCCGTATCTCCATTGCTACGTTCCAAAATGTCTCCTCCTGTTTTTTTAAAGAAAGTCAAGCCAATTTCATAGCTTGAAATTTACACAAGAGTATCCTGCTGAAATAAAAAAAAATCAAGGAAATTTTCTAGAAAGTACGTTGAATAATTTTCCCAAGACAAAATAAATTGAAACAGGCAGTTTGCAACGTCCAAAACGGAGATTCATGGTTTCGCACTAATTTGACCATTGATACTGACTTTGAGTAAATAACAACAAAATTATGACGTTAACGCTGTATACAACACCGTGTGATGTGAGGTGCTGACTACACGGAGAAAAAAACTTCGTACGTGGGACCCGAAGTTTAGGTCAATATGAATCTCTGAAGTTTTCGGATTTAGCATCCGAACACTTGAGGTCCAGCTGCTGAGGTTTGGATCACACATCTGAAACTTCAGTTCTTACATCTGAAGAACTTCGGTTCTCACATCCGAAGAACTTCGGTTCTCACATCTGAAGTACTTCAAATGTAAGAACTGAAGTTTCAGATGTGTGACCCGAACCTCGACAGCTAGACCTAAAGTGTTCAGATGCTCAATCCGAAAACTTCAGAGATCCATATATGACCTAAACTTCGGGTCCCACACTGTTAAAAAAAACGGAGTGAGACTCAGCACAAGCGCGAGTAAGAACGGGCCCTCACTTCGCCGGACCGAGGAGCCACTCCGACGGAGAATCGGCTGGACGGATTTTGGGTGCCGTACGTATAGAAATCACTCCGACGCCGGACGGATTCGCGGGAGCCGCAAATTTAGGGGTTCGCAGCTAGGGGATGGTGGAAAGGGGTTAATTGTGGAAATAATTTTTGAAACCATGAAAAATAAAAATAATTTAACCATTGGTACGTGTTTTAACCGATTTTGAAGGTCAGAAATTTTCTACCTACCTTGGGAATTAAACCCGGGACCTACCTATCACTAACCGACGACCCTACCGATTGAGCTATAGCGAACGATGTAAGGAAGTGACGCAAAAACGGTATTTAACGTCGATTTGAACGGGCCGCTAAGATATTATCAATCTACCTGGATTTGTCCGTGTATTTAGTTTACTTTAATATATTTTTTAACTATATTTTATCGTTTTACTTTGTTTTATTTCCTTGTTGTCTCTATTTTTTTCACTCTATTTTATTTTTTCAAGCACTTCATTTTTTTCTCTTTAATTATTTACTTCTCATTCCTTTACTTTGTTTTATATTTACTGTGATTTCTTTTAATACTTCATCATAATTTTTGGACTTCACTTTACTCTTAAAATTCATTCTATTCTTCAACATCATTTAGTTGTTTCCCTTATTTTATTTTTTTCTTCATCTCCTTGCTCCCCCTAATTATTTACTTCAATTTAGTCCTTGACTTCATTTTATCATATATTTGATTTACTTTATTTTATTTATTTTCTATTGTCTCTAATATACCATAATTTCGACTATTCTATTATTTCCACTATTCTATTATTTTTTCTATTTTTTTCTCTTTAAATTTTTCATTTTCATTCTGAGAGTGGTAGGCTTAAAGGGGAGAAGAGACAGTACCTATATAGCGCTAGTGCGAGGGAGAGAAGGTGCGCGTGACTCCGGGCCGTACTGCAGCTCCGGTGCGGAGTGCTTTGACTACACATGCAGCCCGTCTCAGCACCTACGCGCTGAACCGCACTCCCGTGTTCATTCTCACTCCGGATTTTCCGTCGGACGGAATCAACGATTTTTAACAGTGCAGGCACGAGGTTTTTTTCTCCGTGTATAATTGTTTTCTTGTTTGTTTTCACCTATGAAATTGCCTCACTCATCAGCGCTGATGTGATCTCCGCTCATTTTAAATTTATCACCATATTTCCACTATAAACATTTCTTAGATTTTTAGATGACGCGCAGAAACTGCCGTGCTAAGAAAGAACGCAGTCTCATACAGAAATGCACTTTTAAGAGCGTTTGTGCACTTATAAGTGCAATTCTGTATGAGTCACGGTAAGTACATGCTCTCGCGTGTCTCAAGACTCATCCCAGAATGCACTTACTGCCCTTCTCTGTAGCATGACAGAAAAGTGACTCGAGGTTTTGAGAAAAATTCTCCTATGTCTTCATGTTTTCATCATTTCTTTTATATTAGAAGTCTAAACCTCGAAGGCGACCAAGTAAGCAATGACTCACAATAGAATATGATCCAACCGAGGAAAATTATTGCAAAAACAACCTTGAAAAACATTCAATAAAATGCAGCTAAATCAAGGGAAGCTATTCCAGAATCGGATGAGAGCGTTAAAATATGATAATACAAGTATAATATGCACCTAGATGAAAGATAATACCAATAAATTACTTGTTATCGCCTGTTTATGATGTCGCTATCAATTTGACTAATGTCTGTCAGCAAACAAATTAAGTCCGTCAAAAAGGGAGCTTTGGATAGGGGTGACTCGACGCTGGGAGGAGAAGGGAGGGTTGAGCAGTGAGAATTGGACGGGTGCCTCGTGGTAGCGGTTCGTTCACGCCTACGCGAGGCAACTACCCATCAGATGAATACTCTGACACAAGAGAGCAGAGCACCAAAAATTTTAAGGGGTTTAATAAGGATTGAGAGCAGAGCACCAACAATTTTAAGGGGTTTAAGTAAGGATTGAGAGCAGGGCGCCAACAATTTTAAGGGGTTTAAATAAGGATTGAGAGCAGAGCACCAAAAATTTTAAGGGGTTTAAATAAGGATTGAGAGCAGAGCACCAAAAATTTTAAGGGGTTGAAATAAAACGAGGAGGGGTTTAAGGAAGAAGGTTGTTATCGCTTTACAGCACTCCCTCGCGCTCTACGACTCCTAACCTCCACTGCTCTCTTACAAACCACATGGTTGTTATCATGATAGTAAAAATGCCTTTGCCTTTGTGCTTTTAATGATTGAGAACTACAGCTTGAATAAAAATGACAATTGCTAAAGTCTACGAATGTATGTCTGTAACGTGACAAATTCCTAGCTATGTTTTTTTTTTTTTTTTTTTTCAAAAGATTACTACTCTGAGTTTTCGAAATTACTAAAAAAACTACCCTTTAAATATTTTATAAATATTTAAATTTTAAATTGTGAATAAAATTCAAGCAGAAAATTTCTGGTTCAAATGTATAGATTAGTTTCCCTTTTTTCAAAAAATAAATTGTACCTGAGCAGAGTTTTGCACCGATACATTCAAAGACATGCATATTTCGACTTCAGCCTTCGATATCTATCTATCTATACTATCCTATATATTAAAATGCAAAGTCCCGAATCTTGGGGCATTAACTTTGAGAGAACCACCGGACCGATTTGCATGGGATTTTTTTTAAATGAAAGCCCCTGAGCTGTAGATTTGCAGGCTGTGATCGTTTNAACTCTTTTCAGATTTTCAAAATATGGCCCAGGTTTTTTTATATTACGTGGTAAAGTTGCGAATTCTCCCATTTAAACAATGTAAATTTATACTTGGAGGTTGCGCAGTAACTGTGTAGCCTGCGCATCAGCTCTACACTTATGTACACAAGATTTGCAGTAGCGCTCTCACATTGAGCGGTGGCTGAGTCGTCTAAGACGTCGAATGCGTCCAATAACGGACAGGGTGGGTTCGATCCCCGACTCATGAAATTTTCATTATTACCTGATTATCATTGTTTTACTGCAATATTTCATCAAGCAGTCATTCCAAAACCCGTCCTTTTAATTTTAAAGTAATTTTAAGTATAAAGTTTAAAATTAAAGTATATCTCATATTGTAATTGTTTAGGGGAAAAATAAAACTAACACTGATAGGAGGGTAAAAGTAGGGCCGCGAAGCGGCCCATTGATGGCGCGGAGCGCCTTCAGGGGGTTGGGCCGCGTAGCGGCCAGGGGGCGTAGCCCCCTAGT
>NW_017547183.1:2992063-3054031 GCF_001854935.1 Bemisia tabaci
TCGAGGAGGTTGCGCAGTAGCTGGGTAGCCTGCGCATCAGCTCTACACTTATCTACACAAGATTCGCACTGAGAACATAAAATCGAGCAGTGGCCGAGTCGTCTAAGACGTCGAATGCGTTCACATTGCAGGCTCGGTATGGGTTCGATCCCCGACTCATGAAATCTTCAGTATCATTGTTTTACAGCAATACTTCATCAAGCAGTCAATCCAAAACGCGTCCTTTTAATTTTAAAGTAATTTTAAGTAAAGTTTAAAATTAAAGTATACCTCATTTCGTAATTTTTTAGGGGAAAAATAAAACTAACACTGATAGGAGGGTAAAAATAGGGCCGCGAAGCGGCCCATTGATGGCGCGGAGCGTCTCCAGGGGGTTGGGCCGCGTAGCGGCCAGGGGGCAAAGCCCCCTAGTATCATAATGGCGGCCTAAACGCTAAAATTTAAGTCTCATGTTGACAATGTCATAGAGAAGAGAAACATGAGCGCGGAGCCTTGGCGTAAAATGTTTTTAAGTCGTATTCATAACCCCTTTTCAGCAGGAATAAAACACGGCATGCCTTTCGTCAAAAGCATAACGCATCCGTCTATGGATTCATCCACTTTCCATAAATGTAAAACAGGAACAGCCGATATTATGCCATCAGGCGCTCCCGGCTTTAACGCACCCTCCATCCTGATCGAGGGGGGTAGCGTTCCTCAGCAAATTTTGTTTAACCCAAAGTAAATTTCCTTATTTAACCTTTTTATTGTCTAATTTGTAAACCAATATGGCATTTGTAATTAATCTGTTGCTGAATAAATAATAAAAAGATGTAAAACAGGAAAGTCGTCCTAATTTCCAGAAAAAGATATCATCAAACCATCTAAAGAATCGCGCGAAGACCGAAAACAAACCAAGGAACGACAAAAAGCAGCAATAAATTAAGAAAAGAGAAATCCAACCAGGAAAAAGAAAGAAATAAAAGACGATGGCGTAACAAATTTTAAAGGGCGGAGCGCGGGAATGATAAGAGACTGATAATTAGTCAGGAATTGAAAGGAGTGATTCGCTTATCTGACGGAAACGAGCGAAGAGGAGCGCGGAAGAAAACCGGTGGGTTCCCGGGGGAGTCGGGGAGAGCACAAAAGGGATCCGCGCTTTCGGGGACCGGGGACTCGCTTTTCACGTTTTACGGTTACGACAATGGAGTTTCCTGGAGGACTCCGTCCCTTCGCGTCGACCCTCGCGCTTTCCTCGAGCCCGCCCTCTCTCGCAGGGTCGTGGTGGACGCGTCATGGCGCCGGAATCCGGGACCGTCTAGAAGTGCTGGTAACTGGGTAATGAACGATTAGACGGCCCCCGTCATTATTTTCCCGCAGATTCCTTCCTTTCTAGACGCACTTCGGATCGAGGACCAAGTATCTTAGGATCGTATTCATAGTCGTTCCTTAACACTCAGATGCCCCCAGGCCCGCCACAAGGGTGGGGATACTGGGTCCATGGTACCGGGGCCCGGGCCTTGAAGGGGCCCGTGCCGCCTATGACACACTATTTCAAATTCACATGTAATCCTTGTTTCGTAAGGAAAAGTAAAAATTTCGTTAAAGGTGAATACATTTTCTAAAACACGCTGAGGCACTGTAGAATTCTTTTTACTGCTTCGCAGGCGTTTTCATCTGTGTTTTTAAAATTTTAAGTAGAGCATGATATTTTTGCGACTGTGTGCTCTTAAGTTTAAGATATAAATTATTTTTCTGGCGGTAAGGGGACCGGGGGGAGGGGGTTAGTGCCAGTCATGGGGTCCGGATCTTAATATTGGTACTAGGGCCCGAGGTGGGATGTGGCAGGCATGGATGCCCCAACCGGGTCAAACTGATCAGCGAACTGATTATTGAAATTGATAGACAAAGCTATAGACAAAGAAGACATAGGGAGTAGGGAGCGATCCTATTGGTTGTAGAACTGGGGTAAGAAAAGAAGAGACAAAAGTCACATCAGTCTGGATGCATCAATCATCAGTTGGCCCATTGATTAGCATGTAAATATCTGTTAAATGGTGCAATTTTTGGATGTGACATTTGTCTCTTCTTTTCTTTTCCCAGTGGAAAGACTGGTGGTTCTCACAGAGTAAGGGGGAAATTGATGGACTAATAGTTTTTTTTCTTTCGATCGTATTTGATTAACATTGTGAAACAGAGAGGTTTAAGGAGATCCATAACATATCGATGACTCGGGTGCAAAACCACGTACCTCCATTGCAATTTTTCAAAATCTCCGCTCCTATTTTATTTTTTCGAAAAAAAAAACAAGTCAACTGTATAGCTTGACAATTCTATGAAAATTCGGCTAATAGAGATGAAAGATCAATGAAGTTTTCAAAAAGTTAAGTTGACTACTACTCCAATGAAAAAATAAAGTATGATGGGAAGTCTGCAACGTCGCAAATGGAGATAAGCGGTTTCGCACTTTGACCATCGATATGAGCTTTAGATATAGGCCTACAAATACATCGTGAAAGAGAATCAGACATCAAATGGAAAAAAAACGAAAAAAATCGAATGTTGGAGAATTTTTTTTTTTACAACTACCCCTAAAAATCCCAAGCAGGGTCCAATTGACCCGACTATTTCTTCTGGGGGAGATATGGGGCCAGTACACACGAGCCTGAGATAGAAAACCACAAATCATCCCCAGGGAATATTGGGAGCTCATTCCTCGCGCCATCGCGCCTTCAATTTTGGTGATGCGACACGGCCATCCATCGAGTACGAATAGTTGTATCTCTGCGCCGTCATCAATGCGCGTCCCTTCTTTCGTCGTATTCCCATATTGCGTTTGTTTCCGTTTGTTTTATTCGTAGTGGTGCTTCAAGGACTACGTGAACCACACAGCTAAAGATAAGAGAGGCATAATCGAGCCTCGTATTTTGAATTTTCTTCCGAATCCGACCTACGAATCACGGACAGTAGATCTACGGAAAAAAAGGTCTACTCAAAAAATATCTGTATTTTTGGTATACAATGGACCATTAGACAAGATACGAATTTCAGCATTCTGATACATGTTTCTTAACCAAAATTTCACGTAAAATACGATACGCACAACGAAAATTACCGAAATTAACTCCTCAAGAAGATATTTGATGATTCTTGATGCGTGAATTGAAACCACCCGCTCATGAAAACCCAGTGCTCCACGCGATTCACATCGCGCGCTAAACGTTATATCATGAACGTCTCAGCGATATAAAAATCTGGCAACTTCGGTCTTGACGCTTTGGCTCAGCTATAGCAAATTGCTCATAGTTTGAACAACACATGGTGGGAAATGAACATTGCTCGATTGAGAAGCTTGCTGAAACCCTTGCAGTGCGCGATTTGACTCACGTAGAGCTTTGAGTTTCTTGTGAGCGGGCAGTTCAAATTCCTCGTAACCAATGTGAAATAAAAACGTTAATATCTTCGTTAGGAATTGGTTTCAGTAATTTTCGTTGTGTAAATCGTTTTCTACGTGAAATTTTGGTTAAGAAAAATGTATCAGATCGCTTAAATTCGTACCTTGTCTAGTGGTCCATTAAGAAGTCTACTTTTAGAATGCTTGAGAAAGTAAATGTCTATATCTAACGCGTCTATGAAAAGAAAATGAATACAGGATGATTCTTCTCCATAGATACAACAGACATTTCTCTTTATTATTATTTGTAGACATTTTCGTAGTGGACTTTTTAGTTCTAGACATTTTAAGTGTAGGCCAAAAAATGTAGACTTTCTGCTTGTGGACATTTTTGCTGTAGACTTTCTGTCTGCATACCCGACCGACATCAGTCTCGTCGGTTAAGTAGATCGGAGCATTGCAAGCTTACGCCTGGCTACATCGCGCCTTCAATTTTGCAGATGCGACACGGACATCCATCAAGCACGAATAGTTGTATCTCTGCGCCGTCATCAACGTGCGTCCTTTCTCTCAATCTACTTCCGTATTTTGTTTGTTTGTATTTATCTTCTTTGTAAATTGGATTACATAAGAATTATATTCGGAATGTCTTGATGTTTATTATTACCAGGAATTCTCGCTGGGAAAAATTCTGCAGAATGCGCGTTGTCGCCGCGAAAGCCACACCCAGACTCAGAGAAAGCTTTCAACATTGCAGGTTGCAGGTTTGTCACTATAATAGATTCACCTCTAGCATCTGCTCGCTGGCAATTTATTTTTTGGAATATCGAAGAGATTGTTCGGCCGAATATTCAAAGTTTGCCTTTTTTTACTCAACTTGAAAAAATCGCTTGCCTTTTTTTATCAAAAAATTAAAAAGGTATTTACGTGCCTGAGAACCCTTTTTCCCGTGGACTATCAAAAGGAGGCACGAGACAAAGGTACGAGTTGAAGCACTTTGTTGCATATTTTCTTCCCATTGTTTTACGTTACGTAAATTTGACTAAGATCAAAGGAACGGGAAGTTTAGGAATCAACTTCCAAAAAAGATATAAGTATTTATAAAATAAATTAGTTAAATATTACAAAAATACAAATGACGTCATTATCGATATGATTTTGATCGTTTAATCATTGATAAGTGAATATGCTAATATCTGTTAGGAGTTATTTGCGAACTTCTTCTTGCACGATTTGCTTCTTACGTAAAATTTTGAAAATAAAACTTATAAAAATTGGACTTAATCCAAATCCTGTTTGCGGGCCCATTAATTGGACGTACGTAGGCTAAACAGAGGGTAATGAACTAAATCAAAAGAAACTATGTCCATGAGAGGTGCATGCACCATAGTTCTTAGAGTTAATTCAATTGTAGATAGTTCCGTTTCGCATAGATACGTCTATTAATTATCCTATTATGAGCGGATAGTTTGAAACACGTTTCTCTAATTACTTTATCGTTATGGTTGAATTACGACTTTATCGATCTCAGATTACTTGCTAGAATCTCTGCGGGCTGATTGTTGAAATCGGTAGACTATCCATAGGCTATCTGTGGACAAAGAAGATGGGATCCTATTGGTGGAAACGGGTGGTTGCAATGGACAAAGGAGGTAGGTAATAGACTGACTAGCGGCAATCTACAGTGAGCACAGTGACCCTTTAGTTAGTCCGTCATTTTCTCCCTTAGTCTATGAGAGCCACCCATCTCAACCGACAGGTTTGCTTTATACTCCTTGTGTCCTCTTTGTATATTTCTTTGTCTATCAATGGACCACTAGACAAGATACGAACTTACGCATTCTGATACATGTGTCTTAACCAAAATTTCACGTAGAATATGATTCGCGCAACGAAAATTCCTGAAACCAACTCCTGACGGAGGTATTCACATTTTTATTTCACATCGGTTACGAGGTATTTGAACTACCCGCTCACAAGAAACTCAAAGTTCTACGTGAGTCAAATCGCGCACTCCAACGGTTTCAGCAAGCTTTTCAATCGAGCCATGTTCATTTCCCACAATGTGTCGTTTAAACTGTAAGTAATTTGCTATAGCTGAGCCAAAGCGTCAAGATTGAGGTTGCCAGATTTTTTTATCGCAGAGACGTTCAAGATAACGTTTAGCGCGCAATGTGAATCACGTAGAGCATTGAGTTTTCATGAGCGGGTGTTTGAATTCACGCACCAAGAATCATTAAATATCTTCGGAAGGAGTTGATTTCGGTAATTTTCGTTCTGCGCATCGTGTTTTACGTGAAATTTTGGATATGAAACATGTATCAGAATGCTGAAATTTGTACCTTGTCTAGTGGTCCATTTCAACAATTAACCTGCTGTGCCAAAACTTTTAGAAGACACGCCCCTTCGACGAAAATCCAACTTCTAAGCGCTGCGAGCCCTCTGCGCGACGGCGAGCCCGTAAATCGTTCGCGCCACCCTCAGCTCCACGCCCCAGCGTTCAAGAAATCCCTCGGATTCGGGGTGAAAGTGAGCCGGGGACGAAAACCGAGCTCATGGCGGAGGAGCTGCCGAGGGACACGGGGGAGAGAAACAAGGGGGTGGCGAGGGAATGGGGGGGAGTGGGGGCCGAGCGGGAGCGAATGACAAGAGCGGATCCGAGGATACACGGATACAGGGATTATCTCGAGTCGAAGTTGGAGCGTGTCTAGCTGTCTCCATTAATTTCCCCGCGGAGGGAGGGCGGGAGGGTTGAGGGGCCCGATGGAGGGATGAAACGGGCCCAGGAGTAGGGAGCTCATTCAATTACCCTCGCCTCTGAACCCGAACTCCAAACCCGGGTTCCATCCCTCATCCCCGCTTTCTCCTGTTTTCCACTCGCTTTTTCGGGTGAGTCGGGGTTAAATAAGGGCCGGGGTCCTGGTCGTTCCTTTTACGGTCCCTTGCTTCATGGCGATTCTACAGGATTTTAGTGCGTGGCTTTTGAAACCACAAATTTGATATTTTGATAATTACTAGATTTTAAATACCGATGTATGCCAAAAGGCGGATTCCGGTGTCGCGCACCATCACCCGAGTTGATTTAAGTAATTCTTACCTATACTTGTAAATTTCATCTCATCATAGCTAATCTCTGTCACTTTATAGTCCTAATAATTCTTGTTCCTTAAATTCAATTTATCACTTTCATTGTAAGTGAGAACGTATCTGTTCTTTATCAAGCGATAATAAACAAAAAAAAACAACTAGATTTTAAAAACTGTTTTTAAACATCTTTCAAACCAACACCGTTTCACAATATTGTATAGTCGGTTTCAGGCGTGTGACTCCAAAATTACGGCACAAAATATAATATAATCCATTGTAAAGTTCAAAAATGCAAATCTAATTTTGTCCGTAACCATTTTAATCACCTTTATCGAGCAGAGCGAAATTCAGGGCTCTAAATGTGTCTACTGATCTATTCAGCGGACTGAAACTGATGGACGACCCTGAGGACAAAGAAGACGAATGGAAAATGGAACGATCCTATTAATTGGAACAAGTGGTTCTTAAAGTCTAAGGGGGAAGATGATGGACTGACTATAGTCAGGTCTCTAGCAGATTGCCATTAGTAAGAATATTACTTGCTTCCTTCATCTACAGCAACCACCTATTATTTCTACCAATAGGACCGTTCCATTCTCCCTTTGTCTTCTTTTTCTAGCAATTTCAAAATTAGACTATCTAGTCAAAAAGAAAACACAAATGATCGACGTTATATGGGGGTTAGTCGAGGAGTACGTCTTTGTGTGCGTCTCTGTGTGCGTCTTTGTGTACGTCTTTGTGTACGTCTTTGTGTACGTCTTTGTGTACGTCTTTGTGAGTACGTTCTTTCATTCTTATGCTCCAAATTCAAGGCAGAGGCGGATCCAGAAATTTGGCAACACCGGATTTCCTCCATTTAAACCCATGCTAAATAATCGATTCTTGTCGGAGCACCTGGCCGTGGCCCCTCAAAGAATCGATACATTTTCATAGGTTTAGTGGGAGAAAAGACAATGTTGCCAAATTGCTGGATCCGCCAATGATCCAAGGGCTGTAACTTCATACTGTCCAAGATCCGTATTCAGTGGCCAGTACCACGACTCTAAAACTTGGAATATACCGTATTTGTATTCGAAGTTCCGGCTCCTGAATCCGGAACAATGACGATGGATCTCAGATCCGGAGAGTTTCTCTCATTTTAAATTATTCCCACAACAAAGCAGGCTCCCCCCCAGCGTCTTCTTAAACGAACCGCCATGCCACCTTCACAACCCGTTAATCTGAGCTCTCCACAGTCACGAGCCCTAATCCAACCTCTCAACAGCCAAGAAAAACACTCCTCGCGCATTTATTCAAATATCCGACGAGACAAGAGCACCATTACCGTCGGCGAAAAGTGTTTCCTGGCAGTCAAAGGCGGCGCGGAGAGTGATAATAAAATCCGAAAACAAACAAAAAAAGACACTCTATATTTCCGTAATGAGTGTTTCCTCCGGGGGGCGCCATAACTCAAGCCGCGCGGCTAATATCCCCAAGAAAAGCGGGGACAGGACACCCCGCCTCGGAGCTTATAATCGGAGATATAAATGCTTAATGGTGGCCCGTTTGCCGCCTCTCAATGGCGGGAGGGTTGCTGATAGCTCGGAATTTGCGCTCCATTAAAAAGAAGCATTAACAGTGAGGGGGCTTGGCGGAGGCGGAGAAGGCGGGTAATGAGGCTGGGTGTGATCATCATCTTAATGCTTCACACCATTTTTTGCAATCCCGCCGAGTGTCATGAAAAATGACCATCGATGGGTCAGTGAGCTCTGGAGCCGGTTTTTTTTTCGAGCGCAGCACAGCTTTTTGGGGAGAAAAGGGAGATTCAGTGTCGACAGATATTCGTTAGAGTTTTCACAAGTAAATTTATACAGTTCAAGGGAATTCGTCTTGCGTTCTTGGCGTGCGATATTGTATCATTTATGTAAAAAATCTCGACGGGTTTTGACTGTCAGCCGAGATAAGGACGATAGCCACTGCATATGAGCTTCATAAATTATTCTCAACCAACAAAATTGCGAAGTACACAAAAATGATTGCAGGATTCTTCTCAGGAAAAATGCTGCACTCGAGATAGAAGTCGATAACGATATCGAATGCTTAACGGTTGGTCTCTTTCATTTCCATGAATTTTGAAATTTTTGCTCGAGAATGATTCGTAATGATCATACGTAGTAGCCAACTTCGCAATCTTTGGCTAAAAAATCGATACCTGCCAAGATTTTATGATTTAACCGATGTGACATATCGAACATTATTTCAACTACGCCAAAAACCTGGGCAGTCACCTTCAAGACTAATAATATTTCGATGAACTACCAGTCAGAGTAAGGATTAGCCTTTCACAAAATATAACATTTTCGCGTAGAATGATCATATCAAAAAACTTTCAATACTAACTCATGCATGGGAGAAAATTAAAAACCAAAATAAACCCGGTGAAATCAATTAATGTAAAAAATATTATACCTATATCAGACGAAAAATGGACCACTAGACAAGGCACGAATTCAAGCATTCTGATACATGTTTTTTAACCAGAATTTCACGTAGAACACGATTCTTGCAACGAAAAGTACTGAAACCAACTCCTGACGAAGATATTAACCTTTTGATTTCACATTGGTCACGCGGATTTTGAAATGTCCGCTCAGAAGAAACTCAGAGCTCTACGTCAGTCAAATCGCGCACTACAGCAGTTTCAGCAAGCCTCTCAATCGAGCACTGTTCATTTCCCACCATGTGTTGATCAAATTATAAGCAATTTGCTATAGCTGAACCAAAGCGTCAAAATTGAGGTTGCCAGATTTTTATATCGCAGAGACTGTCATGATAATGTTCAGCGCGCGATGTGAATCACGTAGAGCATTGAGTTTTAATGAGCGGGTGGTTTGAATTCACGCATCAGGAATCATTAAATATATTTGTAAGGAGTTGATTTCGGTAATTTTTGTTGTGCGCATCGTGTTCTACGTGAAATTTTGGTTAAAAAACGTGAATCAGAAATATGCTTACATTTGTACCTTGTCTAGTGGTCCATTGATGATCGATTTCACACAGAGGGGCGCATTAAAATCCTCCATGAGCCTTCACACAGAGGGGCGCATTAAAATCCTCCATGAGCCCTAATAATTCTCCCGAATGAACTTTCGAAACCTCCTTTTCTACTACCTTGAAGTTCACACTTTGAAAATGAGAGCTGGAATTATATGAGTCTTCGGTCTTAGCTCAAAAGTCGTACTTTCGTAAAATTGTGTCCCCGGTCCTCACCGAAATGCTGAAAATTTCAAATATTGAGGAAATATCCAGCAACGCACCGAAGCCCTCCATTTTCGGAACCCGCTTTCAACAACAATGTGTGAGTTCGGTATTTCATTGAAATTCGGTATTGGCTGCATGATATTATACAAATTACGGAGATGAGATCACATGAAAAATCCTCACCATAAACTAGGAAGGGTTATGAAAAGAACGAAGGAGAGCCGAAAACGAACCTCAGTAAAAAAAATAGAAGAGGAAAATATAAACATGGAAGAAATACTACGCAGTTTCAACGGAGAAGTAGAAACTTCTCGACTAGCGCTGCGAAGGCCTGAGGAAGACGGAGGAGGAGGTAAACGTAGGAAAGATTTATAATGGGCACTTTGGGTTTAATTTTTTCCAACTTTTGAGCTTTTAAATTACGTTGATAAATTTTTTCTCCCCCACCTCCGGCGTAGGAACTTTATTCATTTGTCAGGAAAAAACAACTCGACGTAGATCCATAGTTGCCACACCTAAGAGATAAAGTCACATTTCTCTAGCTAATTCGGCCAGTGGGTCAGTCATACATAGAATAGATCTCAAAACGGAGAAGGAAAATGAGAACCTACCCCGATTCAAGTTTCGGCATTTAGAAACTAATAGTGAGTTCGGTGGACATGGACACTTTGAATAATTGTACAGCTCAGTTCATAGTTGAAGAGATGGTTTTTTAGCGGCTCTGGTGCTTGCACTAGAGCTGCTATTCCGGACGGTCCCAGCTGGGGAGTATCAACGGACCATGTTACATTGGAGAGACCGCGTGTTGGTTGATGGGAATCGGCGCCATTTTCTGCTGTTTAGGGGGTACTGATTTTATTTTAATTGATATCTTTTTCCTGTGAGCGAATGCTATGTTGTGTAGTGTATTTTTGGAATCATGGTGATACTGTCAATAATTCAAAACGGGTCTGTGCTTTAATCTCGCACTGGAAAAAATGTACTTTACGTTTAAAATTTGAAAATTCAAATCTATAAGTTTTCGCGCTTTTTTCGAAGAATGCCGTGGTTGGAGCTTCCTAGTCATACTACTCGACATCAGCTGATAGCAAACAAAGGTTACCAAGGAAACCGTAAGCGCGTAACAACTACCTACCGTCGCCAGAGCCGCTTTCCGACGCGAATGCGTTGGAGCTTCCTGCTTGTTTTTTTTTTTTTTATTTCTCGATCCAGTTGTGACGTTAAAATCAGACATTGAAAACCTTATCAGAGGCACAATTTTCTCCATTGACTTTGGACGGAAGAATACATAATTCTGTTGAAAACGTTGACAGGGCTCGGCCACAAGAAATCGTTGAACCAAAATTTTAAAACCTTAGCTTTCAAATGCACCTCATACTTGTTATTTACCACAAAATATAATATCAAATAATGTCAGTAAATGCTAAGGTTTTATAACTTTGGTTCAATTATATGGTTCTGAATCGCCTATCGCAATAAATAGGCCTAGTTTAGCAGAAAGGACCAACTCTTGACTTATTTTAGGAAATACAAATGTACCACTAATAGTCCCCACACTGACAGTGAATTTAGACGGTATGAAACAACGAAAACATGCAACTTGATTGCAATGTTCCAGAATTCACGCTTTCTCGCAATTATTATTCTTTTTTTAATAATAAAAAGAAAAATTTTAAAAGAGGTTGTTCCGGGAAGTCTGCTAAATATTTTTAAATAATATTTCTGAAGGATGCAAAAAAAGTAACGAAATTCGTGCAGGTACGTCATAAGTCATGGTTCAAAAATTAAGATGTGACAGGAAATCTACAGTGTTGCAAACTGAGATGCGTGGTTTCTTAGTTCTACTGTCGATTCATGAACGTGTCTAATGTGCACAGAAAAAATTAAATTGCTGATTTAACAATTAAATTGCTGAAACAAGTGACTGCAATATTTTAACGTAGATGTTACAACAAAAAAATGTTACTTTAACCACTATTGTAAACTAATTTATCCACGGGGGTGATTAAAGTAGCATTTTTTTGTTGTAAAATCTACATCGAAACATTGCAGTCACTGTTTTTAGCAATTTAAATTTTTCTGTGTGCTCGATTCATCTCTGCTGAATCCAATATAAACAGGGTTTTTCTTTCTACAGTCTGTCAACCATGGAAGCGGATCTGGAAGAGCCAAGGCTGCGGTCCGCTTTTAGCGCGAAGAAAAACAGGGAATTTTAAGACGGGGAAGGGTGGAATGATAGAAGGAGCGCAGTGAGGGAGTAGGATAGGATGGCGAAAGTTGCGCGGCAAGGGGAGGGGGTAGGAGAATAAGACGAATGGGTTTGACTTTTCTTTCCCTCTTTTTTCTTATTTTTTCGAGGAAAGTTAAAGACAATACCCTCGACTTCGGAACGGGTTTCGCTTTGCTTCCCAGTCTGGCTGTTTCAACGAACTCCCAAAGTTGACGCTGTTTATTTTTAGTTGTACACTGAAAAAAAATTCTCGGCGTTTTTACCAAGGTCCGTTGTTACCTTTACCATCTCACTTTTTTACCAATTATTGGTAATTTTACCAAGACAGACTGGTAAGCTTACCTAAAAACCGGTATTTTTACTGTTTTTTTTTCAGGTAAGAATACCACTTTTATTGGTAATCAATTCCCGATAACTTTGCCATTTTATCTCGGTAATTCTACCACAGTCGATAAAAAATATTGGCGTTTTTACCAAGATTCAGTAAAATTACCGAGAAAATTCAATAATTTTACTAAGATTTCTCGGTAAAATTACCAATTCCATAAATGGTTATTTTATCAAGAAAAAACTGGGATCAAATAGAACCCTGAATTCTTGGTAATTTTACCCTTTTCTCAGTAAATACACCGAGATTTTTTTTTTCAGTGTAGGTGCAATGGATTCTTCGATACATTTTAAGTGTATAGGAAGGGTAGGGCCATTTGCAGCCTTTTAGTATAGGAGTGATGCGCCGCTTTTTGATATGGGTCTTTTAATTTTAGGCTACCATGAAGCTCTTCCGGCCGTAAGTAAACAAACGTTCCCATTGCTTGATACGATTCCGAAAATTTATGCTAACCCTCTAAGAACAATACTCAAGAAAATACTCTAGGAGCACCGAAACCAACCCACACGCTTTCTATATCAATGGCCTTATCAATCACGACTTTTTTCAAATTATCATTTTAATATGATATGTTAAATTTAGTTCTCTTTTTTAAATTACGTTCTTTCATCACATATTTCGTGATTCTTCAATCAATCCTACGTAAGAGGGAATGCAACGGTAGTGCGCAAAGTCGCCTTCTGGTTCAACAATAAAACATGGTTCGCCTTCAAACAATAAAACCTAAAATGCCAATAGTTATCATAGCATAAATTATACCCAACCTTTCAAATACCTCAAGTTTCCCAGCTTCACTACTTTACATGAGGTTGTAAGATCACTATTTCAGCTTAATTTTCGCGATCAATAAAAAAGGGACTAGCTAATATTGCCTAAGCCACTAACGAGAACTCCTAACGAGAGTCCCTTGATAGGGGCGATAGTCAAGGCGATAGGCCAAAGAAGACAAAAAATAAATAGAGCGATCCTATTGGTGGAAACGAGCGGGTGGTTACAATGGACGAAGAAGGTCAGTCTAACTATCAACAACCCATGAGAGACCCATGTTAATCCATCATTTTCCCCCACGGCTTTTTGTCTACATCGATCACCTTTTCAACCATAAGGATCGCTCCATTTTCTCATCGTCTTTTTTGTCTATTGCTGTCTCCATGGCCGGATTCACCTACTTGCCGCTCATGGGCCGCCTGTATTTTGCCGCCCTCTTCTCATTCGTTATGAAACTCGATAAAAACCATCAAATGAACGTGTCGGCGGGGGAGGGGTTCATAAGATGCATTTACTCGTCTTGAACACATTTTTTGGGAAAGCCCTGTCAACACTACTAGCAAAAGTTCATGGAACTTTGCGCAAAACTTAAGTTCCGTAAACCTATCTCTGTGTGGACAAGGCCTTCCATTCATAAGAAATGAACGAAAAAATTATGAAGGAACAAACATAGATGAGGATCAATGATTTTAACTTCCGCCGCCGCGCCGCGCATACCGCACTGTGTTTGGCGCAATGCGTGAAGTATTCACGCAGTCTTGTAGGCGCTATGCGTTTCACGCTGACCGCAATGACCGCACTGTGTTTGACGCAATGCGTGAAGTATTCGTGAAGTCTTGTAGGCGCTAATATGTGTTACATGCCGATCGCCGCGCCGAGGGCTCCTCCTTTTCATCTCAAGTCCTCGTTATCATTTCTCTCTAAGTCGCGCCATTCCAGGCCAAATTGCGTGTTCGGTATCTCTCTTAACTCTACTTATTCAAGGTGCTGTCTCTTGTATCACTAAGAGACGACAAAATTAGAAATTAGTATACTCTCAGGAAATGAATGATTTTGTCGCCTTTTCTCGTTTGTGATTTTGTTTTTATAAAACCGATTTTTCTATACCTACACTTTAAAAAATTTCAAATTTTTGTCGCTCCTTAGATTTGCCGCCATGGGCCGCGGCCCATGTGGCCACCCCCTTAATCCAGCCCTGGCTGTCTCTACCAATTTCAATAATATGCCCATTATCACTAAGAGGTCTCTATTTGTTTCTGTGCGGAACCTACAGTCCAAGATGTATTCCACGTCGTTCGGCAACGCCGATGACGTCACCAGAAAAAAATGGATGCATCTTATTTCGTTCTTCCACAGCTACATCCAGAGTTGAGCACTTTTCGGGTGTCTTCGGGAAACTTTATTGTTTGCGGATTTACCTCGAAATTGTGAAGTCAAACGAGGAGTAATCGAGACGAGGGCGGGGCGCCTGGAAAAAAGTTCGAAGAGCGGGAATCGAGAGGGAGGGAGGAGGGTTGAGAAAAGGGTGACATAATGAGTGGCCTCTCTGTCAACTAAGGGCGTGGTTCGCTCATCCAGTCACAAGCTCAGAGCACCCACGTACTGAACACTAAATACTGAACGGAGAAAGCTCTATGCCCCGTGTTTTTCGTGGTGAGGTTACGAGCGGGGCGCACTGAGTGAGAAAAATCAATCTATACTCAAACCTCTCGATACTAGAGTCCCTTTATACTGAGAGTTAAGATAACACCCCCTCATGGACAGGGTGGCATGAAACGTAAAAAAGAAATGAAAGATTTGAAATTTCAGTGAATTATTTCATGAAATTTCACGAGGCTGTGAAATATTTCATATTTTTCAGGGGTCAGAGTATGCAACCCGCATTCAAACACCCAAAAATAGAAGAAAATCACGATTTTCACAACCTTCGAAACATAAAAAGGAACTTGTATTTTTCAATATCTTTCATAAATTTCTGAAATTTCATGAAATATTTCACGTGAAATTTCAAGATTTTATTTTTCATGAAATTTTGTCAGTCTGCTCATGGAGTCACAAACGGGAATAAAGATTAGACAAATTGAACGTTTTTCGTAATCTTTGATCGGCTCATTCTCAAATTCCTTTCTCTAATTTCGTTTGTTCCTTGTCGAGCCCGTAATTCCTCGGTCCATTGCAGATTGTAATCTTTGCAATTGGTGAAAATGTAATCTTTATTCTCGTTTGTGACACTGTTGAGGCCTAAAATACGGTAACCAATCAGAAATGGATTTCTCATTGTCTTAACTCTCAGTATTAAGGGACTCTATCGACACTAAC
Organism: Bemisia tabaci; assembly: GCF_001854935.1. Lineage (NCBI taxonomy): Eukaryota > Metazoa > Arthropoda > Insecta > Hemiptera > Aleyrodidae > Bemisia > Bemisia tabaci. The sequence continues at coordinate 3,007,469 of NW_017547183.1, forward strand.
ACTGGAAAAGATGTGTGATTAAAGAGGAGAGCTCAGGCAGAGTAGACGTCGCTCTACGACAAATGAATGTATCTACAAAGAGCGGAATATTCGAGAGAAAGTATCCAGTTAAGTATACGAATGGCCTGTATCAATAGTTAAGTATGGAAAATACGTGACCCCGATTGTGACGTTAAAAATTGCTTACCCCGCGTGTTTCAATTCTTTTCAAGAAAACTCCTAAAAAATTTTCTTGACATTTTCCGTGGATTTTTTCATGTTCCCAAAATCAGGCTATCTGCAACCGAGTTAAAAAATTGCAAGCGGCAAACACACACACAGCTGTCAAGTGCCCATTGTAAATTGGGCCGTTTGGGTTGCGGTTGTTTGTGCCGATGCACGAAGATCGAACCCGTAATTCCTCGGTCCATTCCAGATTATAATCTTTGCAATCGGTGAAAGTGCAATCTTTATTCGTGTTTGTGACACACTGGAAAAAAACATGTTGGATCTAGAGTCCAAACCCTTGAAAACATTGACAAGAAAAAGGACTCTTGATTCAATCAGATTTAAGCTTAAATCAAAAGGAAATCCGCTCAAATTAAGAGGCTTGGTTCTTGATTTAAGCTTAAATCTGATTGAATCAAGAGTACTTTTTCTTGTCGATGTTTTTAAGAGTCTATGGACTCTAGATCAATTGTGTTTTTTTTTTCAATGTGTTTTCGCTGACATCGCGATCGCTTGCAAGCGAAATGTAAACAAGTGCCAACTTAACTGACGGCGCACAGTGGATCGAGTTAATTAGAGAGGTCAGACATGAAATTTTTAACTGAAACTTCAAATTTTGATGTTTATTTCGTCACATTATAAATTTCAATGGGTGCTTTAAGAAGAAAATTTTACGAGGAGTCCTATGGAACCACTTTAAGAACCTCAAAATTTTGTATAAACGGAGTTATAAGCGTTTAAAGTTGTCAAATTTTGTCCGACCTCTCCTATTGACTCGATCCACTGTGCGGCGCCTCTAGGAAAATGCATATTGACAACTGGCGACTTACAAGACAGGCGCTTATCGGCAGCAAGGTCCTCCTGCAGGAGATCCAGGTGGTGATGTCCGAGGGTGGAGGAGGCGGGGGAGGAGGGCCTCGGGGCGGCGGACGGGAGGTCGGAGAAGGCGGAGGAGGGCGTGGAGGGGTAGCGGCGGTCCTGGAGGGCGGCTTTGGCCTTCTCGGAGAAGTGCTTGAGCTGCTCGAAGGTGGAGGAGTTGCAGGCGAGGCGGTAGGCGGCGCAGCCGGCCCAGTCGGGAGGCCCCACGCCGACCCCGAGCATGTCCGGACTCTCGGTCTTGATCGCCGTCCGCTTGAGCTCGAACGCCGCTGCCGCCGCCGCCGCTGCCGCCGACTGGTACGAGCAGGACGACTCGTACATCCCAACCCTGCAGGGTCCTCGTCCAAGGGCCCGCGAGCTTCACGCCTGCAACATGAGGAAACACACATGATGAATTTTCAAAATAAAAGTAAAAAAAAAACGTGTCTCCACAAGAATGCGGGGGAAAGGGTTAGGCCTTGTTAGAGTCCCTTTATGCTGAGAGTCAAGACAATGTGAATCCATTGCTGATTGGTTCCCGTATTTTAGGTCTTCACAGTGTCACAAACGGGTGAACTTCAGCGTAGGGACCCCGGCTCGAGCCCGGTATAGCTAGGAACCCCAGCTCAAGAGAGCTGAAGCCAGGCCCGCGCGCTCTCGGTAGTTTTCCATCTATTTAAAGTAAAGTAGGGATTAAGGCCCGAACATATTTCAGCAGATCAGATCATTTTGTCACATCTTCTCCAATAATCGTTCAGTTCATAAACTAAAAGTATCCTCGTATTCAGCCACTCTGTATTTTCCACTTAAACACGAAATTCGTCAAATTTCAGACACCTGCAAACCCTCTGATCGAATCAGGCATCTCAACAGCACCCATAATCAACGTGCGATACAGGGTCGGTGGAAATTCACCTACATGAAATACATTAACTGCACTGAAAAAAATACCCGGGGAGAGTTGCCGAAAATCCCGGCAAAAGGAGCCGAGTCTCCCGTGCTCAAACGGAAGACCGTAGAGGCACGGTGACGGCCGCCGGGTTGACTCGGAAATTTAAATCCCGTATCCCCTCGGTCAATCACCCCGAGAATCCCGGGGAAAGAACCCGGGTTGATTCGGCGAAAGAGGCCGAAATGACTCGGTAAACTGCGCCGTCGCAGTCGGCAAGCGCACCCGGGTTTTCCCGGGCCCAGCTTTTAGGTGCGAGTATGCACCGCGTAGGGGGAGGGGTGTGGGGGGGGCGCAATGGTCCCTCTCCCCGCAACCCAGCTCCTCACCTACTCCCGAAATTCTGCGGGAGGGGGAGGGGAGACATTCCTCCCCCCGGACGCATGCACTATGCGTCCCTCCCCTGCAACCCTTCACCTATCCACCTCGCTGCCCGAGTAGACCTCCCTTCCCCCTCTTGAATAGAAGCTCTCCTCCTCCCCCTAGAGAATTGATACCCGCCCCCCCCCCACAGTGAAAATTTTTTAGCCCCCCTGTCCAATCCCTCACTAGAATGGAAGCTCCTTTCGTTTAAATGCAAAACCTTATAAGCTGTACAATTAAAAGCACAAAAGGAGACAATAGGTATAGCTTTTGAAAGTTGTTAGCGTCCGTTCTAATTAATAGTCGATTTTATCTAACAGAAGTAAGACTTGGTTTTCTTTAATTTTTTTTTTGTTTTTTTTTTATGTTTACATAAAACAGGAGCACTTACTTTGAAAAACCAAAAAAAATGAATATTTTTAAAGGAACACCATCCGGTGTGTTAATGACAAAATAAAAATATCCCTCGGGATGTTTTGAAACGTAAAAACTAGATCCTTTAGCATAGGAAAGAGAATCGTCTGAAAATATTAATAAAGTATTAGTTCTGTTTATTAAACTAAGTTGATCATAGGTATGTTTAAGAGATTGTAATCTATTTTCATTTTCTTTGGCAACTGAGAAAAATTCATAATAAATGATATCAATTTGTTAGATGAGTTTTCGCGGCTTGTGTCAAATGACTCACAGTTGCATTACAACGATGCAAAATTTTATTCTTCGGAAGTGAAAACAAACAAAAATTAATTCTTGAAATTATAAGCAAGTTTTGTATGAACAAGGAGGAAAATATCAATAAACAATTTGGGAAACAATGCTCGTATTAGTTCCTTTCATGTAAATTAGAGTGAGAGCTCAAAGTATATACCTAATGTTGCGATGCAAATTAGTGTTTTCAAGTCATCAATACTAAAAAAGTAATTCTATCTTTATTCCTTTGAGTGTAATTCTTTCTGTTAAATATGATAAAAAGATTGAGAAACATTACAATTACATTAAAAGGTAAATACCGGAATAGTTATTTTTTTAATGTTTAATCAGATTGAAATCAAGATAAATACGCCGTATAGTTATAAAGAATTATTTTTTAATTTATAAATCAAGTTGAAACACGAACCTATAGACACATTTCACGCCACGTGCTCCCTTAAATCACCCCAGGTAAGAGAATATGAATAATATAGAAATACACAGAAAAAAACTGCGAAGCAGTCAGTTTTAATAAATGATTCACTAAAAATCTGCAATTCACACTGCGCGATGAAAAATTCCCGGGACGGTATTGACTCTAAAGAGACGTGAAAACATAGAATAATAAAGCTAACGCTAAGCGGCGTAGCCTTATTATTCTATGGTGAAAATGACTGAATGATGGAGTCGGAACTCAGAAGAATGTGCCGGGGTTGCTTCGGGATTTCGAGACTGGACAAGACATGAGGAGGGGGAAGGGTGAAGGGCTAGCGCGAACTAGACGGGTGTGAGTTGTGACTTGCCACATTCTACTCCTTACAGTAAAGAAGGCTGATTGAGTGGGCTGATTTTTAGCACAGTCTGGCAACCTTGACGCTTTCTCTTTTAAGAGCTGTGCCGCGCCGCGCCGTGCGAAGGGATGCGAATTCGAGGAACTCGACTCGGCCTGTTCCAACACGTGTGCACCCCAGTGTTGGTGCGGGCCGAGGCCCGATGGAAAAACCCAGGTTTCCGGGCTCCTCGGAGTCTGTCCCCGACTAGCCCGGCTGGAGCTCCCGGGCCGCCCGGAATCGGATGGCCCGGACGTTATGGTAATTTGGTCCGGGCTCGACTCGGTCTCACACCCCGTGAAGCTCGGATGAAGTCCCCGAGTTTTTCGGCGATAAGGCACGACTTTTACGGGAATGATGATCCCGGACTGACTCGGTTCCAACGCCGGACTCATTTTTTTCAGTGTGGAGAGGTGGATTTCCGCATGGAATCTGAACGAACGGGACGTGGAAGATCCCTGTCGGGACCATCACGAAGCGAGTCAAGCTCACCCGCGCTTCCCTCGCGACGGCGACTTGTTAAATTCGCATACTGTTATGCGATACTACCTTTTTATTGCCGCGGAGCGTGCCGGCCCTCCCTCCGCGAGTCCCAGTTTTCGGCCCATCATCCCGTTCCTGCGTTCTCCTTTTATTTATTAATGTTTTTTTCGCTCTTCGCCTCCCCTTAAATCTCTTTGTTGGTTTGTCATTGAACCGAGCGACGCTCCGCTGTTAGCTCTGGTTTGTTTTTTTATGGCGAGAGGAGAATTCTCAGTTATTTGAGATTTCCAGGGTGCTTAAACGTGATGGAGTCAGGCAAGAGGACCCTTCACTGAAAAAAAAATCTCGGTGTATTTACTAGGAAAAGGGTAAAATTACCAAGAATTTAGGGTTCTATTTGATCCCAGTTTTTTCTTGGTGAAATGATCATTATGGAATTGGTAATTTTACCGAGAAATCTCGGTAAAATTATTGAACTTTCTCGGTAATTTTACTGGACCTTGGTAAAAACGCCAATATTTTTTATCGACTGTGGTAGAATTACCGAGATAAAATGGCAAAGTTACCGGGAATTGATTACCAATAAAAGTGGTATTCTTACCTGAAAAAACAGTAAAAATACCGGTTTTTAGGTGAGCTTGCCAGTCTGTCTTTGTAAAATTACCAATAACTGGTAAAAAAAAGTGAGATGGTAAAGGTACCAACGGACCTTGGTAAAAACGAGAATAATTTTTTTTTCAGTGTTGAGGTGGAAACTCGGAGCGTTTATTCAGTACAGCTAAAAAACCTATTTGGAGTCGGAAACTTTTTAATCGCTACTGAAATTTGGTTGAAATTCTAGGTGATAGTGGGATGGCATTAACCAGAATCAACTTGCATGCCGCGCGTCTCATGTTTCCTCTTCTTTTATTTTCTCACAGAAACAATACCTAAGCAGCATGACACCTTGAAAGTTTTCGTGAATTGTCCATTCCATAGAATGTGAATAATATGCTCACAAAACATGGCAGAATATTTCTTAGCCTTGTTCAAAAAAAAATGAACACGAGAAGAAATTAAGTAACATTTGATGCAGTTTGGTCAATTTTATTACTAGTTCTGCATGCCGTCCAATTTGGACGTATTCATGTCGAAAAAAACCATATGTACAAATATGAATTAAATCAAATAAAGCTATGTGCATATGATTTGCTTACTTCATGTTTCTTCTGATTTCATTCATTTGTACATGGGGCTTTTTAATATAAATGCGTTCAGTTTGAATTATCAACTAATTAGCAAACTATTTAATCATCTGGTGCAAAAAATTGTGATCCCGCCGATCAACTATTGCACGTGTGCATTCTAGTTGTTTCTGAGAAACTTGACTTACCTGTCTTAAGGGAATTATCACTAACAAATCTCTCACCTGTGAGTTCAACCCTTTAATTTTCCTTAAGTTGTCAGGGTATTTTAATTTTTTCATTGTATTTGTACCTTACCCTTGCGTAACGGTCCATTGCTGTCTCCGATCAGTGGGCTAAATAAGCAGGTCTGCATAAAAAATATTTTTAAAAACGCTGGAATTAGGATGGTTGTTCACATGCAATTCTCAGAGTTGAGCGCGGAGATGACCACAGTTTTTCCTCTCTACTCGCCATTTTTTCGGTATTATTAAACATTTATTAACAACGGGCTTTTCCGAGAAAAATTTAGTTTTACGAAAAACTGGTGCACCAAAGAGAAAAAATATGGTCATTTGCCGATGAAACAGCCTGAAATACCTATGGATTCACGTATACTGTATGCCTAAAAAATCTTCCCCGCTATGTCTGATAATGAGGTTCTCCGCCGTACGATCCATTTGTTTGGCATCCCATCAATTTGTTTTATTCGGGTATCCAAAGAGGCTAATTCTCTTCTTACTTTTTGCCGCTAAAGTGTAGAATGACTTTATCTCCAATATCTAAAAATTCTACGTAAACTCGATTTTTCCGGCACGTACTTTTTTAAGCGTGCCAGTAGGGCTCGCTTTTTGAAATCACTCGGATGTACCATAGTACAGCACACAGATCAACCAATGCTATTCAACGGGTCGTCCAAATACTTTTTTCCTCGCACCCGTTTCTTTGTCTTTGAACCATTACACTGTCAAGCCCTGATGGTCTTTTACCAAAAAATCTAATGAACTGCTAATTGGAAACCCTTGAGAACATTTTTCTGTCAAAACCGTATTATTCAATTTGACAGAAACCTCATAGGAGCTTTCTTACGTTCGGAGGACTCAACTCTAGAACCTTCTTTCCCGCCAAAACTCTATAGCCATAATGAGCGTCTTGCACTGTAAGTGCAATCTGTGATGAGCCTCGTGACTCATTATACTATGTACTAACCATGGCCCCTGCCGAAATCCACTTAAACCACTACAGTTATCTCGCGATATAGCTTTGGGTGTCCGGTTTCGAGCAAGGCAATAAAAGACGGCGAGGCGATTAACCGATTAACCATTCACCGTGATGCCAGGATCCACCAAATTTTCTCAAAAATTGTTTTCCGTCTATTTAGCGAGTTTTTCTTTACTTTCCGTTGAAGTACAAATAAAAAGAGACCTCATTTGTACAAATCGGCCGAATAGGAGAGAAGTTACAGTTCGAAATCCAAAGAGATTAACTGAACGCGATTTCGATGCACGGCAGTTCGCCCAAATCACGGTCGTGCGCAAATGCCGCATATCAGCTTAAAATCAAGATAATTGGACGGAATCCTTAAAATTAATTTACATTCAACGTTCATGAATCAATATTTTCTCCCAAATTTAGCAAAAAGTACCAATTGATGCAAAAAGCAAAGACGTGAAAATAAGAGGTATTTGTCCAACATTTCAGTTATTCGGCACGCTTTTCCAACATACTCATGTTGGATTTTTTCTTCTTGTTTTTTTTTTTTTTTTTTTTTTTTTTTTTTTTTTTTTTTTTGGGGGGGGGAGGATTCCTTAATGATGGGAAAAACTAAGATCATCTCTGGCTTCAAGAGAAAAAAAAGAAAATGGCAATCCTCCGGTCAGACATCTAAACAAAATAATTTTCAATTCCATTCAGATGCAAAACAAACGGACCAGTTTTGTATGGGGGTATATGGGGCAATTATGCTATTTATTTAACCAGGAAAACCTCGTTGTCCGGCACAGAGGGAAACATTTTTAGGCAAGCTATACACGTTATTTCATGCAACTTAGGCTTTTGAATCCGAAAATGATCTTAGCAAGTCTTCACCATGCTGTAATTTCTAGTAACCTGAACTCCCCCCGAAACTCCCATTTTTTAGGGACATCTCGATTTTCCGGAAAATTAGTGGAAAAATCTCAGGTCAATTACGGATCTTTAGGACTCAACGCCAAAAATAATCTCCTTATCTGTTATCAAATCCCCATGATTTTTGTTGGTTCCTTTGCTTGAGTACAGATCTTGGTCATTATAAAATCTCAACTTATAGAATATTGAGCACGATCCCATGGAAAACTAGTGCACCTTCAATATTTTGCCTATACAATGCGGACGACCGTCGAGTTCGAATAGTTGCAATGAAGGCGTCGTTGTCCTCTCAGTATCCGAGTGCACATTTCATCGTGGATTCAGATTATATACCTGAATTAAGTTTTATTGGAAAGGTTTTTCATGCCCTTTTCCTGAAGTTACTATATTTCCAAACCAAAAAATATCACGCCGAAAAAAAATTTATCCGTAAAACATGCTAAAATCATCAATTAAGCAGATTTATTTTAGTAGATTATTTTATTTTACTCTTGTTCTTGCGCTGACGATTATACCTTTTCGTCAATGATTGTGTTTTAACTGGCACATTATTCAAGTCTGTTTGCCTTTGCCACTTCTCTTTGACAGCGTCGGTTAAACACACTAATCATTTGATACAAGTTGAGGTAAGCAATGATTACAACTTGTCGTAAAAGAATAAAATGTCCCAAGCACGTAAATGTCCAAACGTAAGCACGCCCAATCCATATTCATGCTGTCAAAATGTCCCATTATGTAGAAAACCCAATAGGGACAATATGACCAAACACAAAAATCACCAAATGCCAATTTACCTTCTTGGTATTATTAGCAACGTATAGTTTAGAATGTTTTTATGCTGTTTCTAGAAAGAATGTGTGCTGCATCGTTTGCTGAATCACGCTCATCTTGCGGTGTTTTACTTACCGGTGAACATTATCAGACGTTGCAATAAGTTTAGCCTCCAAAAGAAATTCATTGCCTGCACCATGCCCCTGCCTGAGCCACTGACAGAGGTTCTGAGTCTAGATTGTACCAATTGTAAAGAAATGTCGAAAAAATTGTGTAGTTCTTATGATATTCTTTATTTTACTCAAAATAATGAAATTCCCAACACACGTTATAGTTTTAATTTTTTAACTAATTGAATTCAATAATGATTCGAAATACTTTCAAATCATTCGCCGAATCCAGACTGTTAAAATATAAAATTCCTTGGACACCTCGACGTTGTATGACATTGAATTAGGAAAGAAACCCATGGAAACTAATCTAGTCCTCGTTAGAGTCACAAACCAGTTAAATTTTGAGAAAAAGGAGGGGAAAATAATTTTTCTTATGAATTGTTTGCAAATCCTCGAGTGACAAATTGTTGAACTGGAAAACTCTATAATGAAGCGGAAAACCCGCTTTGGAATCCAATGAGTCCAATCCCCTTTTTCGATGCTGAGCACATTCTATACTTTGGTCGAATTTTTAATAAAAGTTTCTGCAGCTCCGAGCAGCGTCAGAAAATTTTTTCTGCGTGTCTCTCAGAGGCGGGATTTATAGATCTTCAACTTCAAAATGCTCTCAATGGTCAATTTCTGATATTATGTTGTACCAAAAGATGCAGAGCTAACCTTTCTAAAATGCAGTAAGGTCATCGTTGGATTTCATTTTTACTTCTTTGCGGAGGCTCTTATCCCTAGCTCAATTATATAAAACATTTTTCCTGAATTTTGGTGATTATTATGATTTAGCCACTTGAGAACAAGTCAACTTTCAAGTGTTAAGGACCTTGCTTGGTTCCAAATGTATGCAGCATGTCTAACGACACTGCTAGTAGCATACACAGTTTACAGCATACACACACAGTTTATAGCACACACTAATTTGTGACAACAGATTTTAATTTTCCGAATGTATTGTCTTCGAATATTTTTTCAACGCAAAACGTTGTGGCAAACGCTCGCTCTCAGTTTTGGAACCAAACTGACACTGTGAGTCAGACCGCACGGATCGAAAGGAATTTTAATTTGAACACTGTACTTCCATCAAAAGGAGATGAAAACCATCGTAGATTCTTCAGAGTTCTAAACAATATTCAAGAATCAAAAATGAAGGTTTTCATTGTCTATTATCTATTTAAATGTTCTGCTAAGCACCATTAGGTATGTCAAAATTATCTTAGGTCAGATTGCTCAATAATGAATCTTAAGTGACCAGTTACCATGAAAGAGCACTCATTATGCTGTTCTTGTATCGACCAATTTGGAAGCACAATGCATTGGAGAAGTACTAACAAAATCATTTTAACTTTAGTTCATTATTAGTGGATGGAGCATAAAATCAACTACGGACAACGCGTGAATCAGTAGGATAATCCCGTAGGCAAGCTCGTTTTGAAAATTTCCATCAGGAGCATCGTATCTTTCGTCAAATGAATGATGTCATGCAGTTTTAGTGCCTTGACCCTTACCTTATCCAGCAGTCCAACAGAGAATTTTGCGGCTGGGCGGGTAAAAGAATTAACCTCAAAACGAGCCGGAACGAAGGACGCTCAAAACTGGAAAACACTTTCACCTGTCGGTCATTTTTTCAAAGCGCACAAAGAGACCAGAAACGAGGGCCGCATGGCCGGGGAAACCCGACGGAACAACAGGTCCGAAACGCCTCGCACGAAGGAAGTGACGTCACGGAGGAAGTGACGTCAGGACGAAAGGCGGCTGGAAAAAGTTGGCAGAGGTGAGGCGCCGCGACAGGGTTATTTAATGAGCACGGAATTTACATGAAAGGAAACGCCCGGGGGCCGGGGGGAGGGGGGGGCGGGGAGCGGACGGCGCCAAAAAAGGCGCGAGCCGAAGATTGATAAAAATGGCAAATTGCGGAATCGAGAAAAGCGCGGTGCGCGAACAAAAAGGCGAGCAATTTCCGGGGGACCCGACCGGGGAACGGCCGGAACACGGAACGCGGGAAGACCGGAACAGCGGAACACCTGAAGAGACTCGGAACCGCAGGGCCCGGCGGAAGTCGTATCACGAGTGGATCGCGCGGGCCCCGAACAGCGGCAACGCGGCCGCGGGGCGCGGGAGGGGAAGGAAGGGGAGGGCGGACGGGACGACCTCCGGAGGAAAACCAACCGGGACACCGGGAGGAAAACCCCGCGCGAGGGGGCCGCGAGCCAATAGGGCACGACTAATCGGCCGATAATTCAATTCGCCGATCCGACGCGCGGGCTGCGCGTCGCCACGCCGCTTCGGACCCGCGCGCGCATCTTCCTCCTCAACCCCCCGCCCCTCCCAGGCGCTCGTTCGCCCCCGTCCCCTGGTGACGTCGACACGACTGGAGCGAGTGGAGCAGGGACTGGATTCTTGTCTGTGCCTCGGATTAGAGTCCCTTTGTACTGAGAGTCAAGACAACACTGGTAAAAAAAAAACCTCTTGGTTCAAGAGTGCAGTTTCTTGTTGCCGGATTTACGAGTCTGGACTCTTGTTTCAATGCAAAATCCGCTTTAATTAATGCAAAATCCGCTTGAATCAATGCAAAATCCGCTTGAATCAATGCAAAACCCGCTTTAAACAAGAGTTCAAGACTCTCAAATCCGGCGACAAGAAAGTGCACTCTTAAGTCAATGCACCGCGGCATTGGTCCAATAGGTTTTTTTTTACCAGTGAACCCCGCCTCATAGAGTCACAAACGGGAATAAAGATTACACAAATTGGCAGTTTTCCGTAATCTTTGATCGGCTCATTCTCAAATTATTTTCTCCGTCCCTTCTCTCATTCCGTTTGTTCCTTGTCGAACTCGTTATTCCCTGGTCCATTCTACATTATAATCTTTGCAATCGGAGAAAATATATTCTTTATTACCGTTTGTGACACTGTGGAGGCCTAAAATACGGGAACCAGTCAGAAATGGATTCACTTCACATTGTCTTGACTCTCAGTACAAAGGGACTCTACCTCAGATTCGCCATTCTAATGTGGATTCTTTTGATGATGACGTCATGACGGCATTTTTTTACGGCCGAGTCACTTTCGGTTCCAATCAGAGATAATTCATTGACGGTGGAGCTCCCAAACCACGTATCTCGATGTACGACGTTGCAGACTTCCTGTTCTATTTCATTTTGTAAATGAAAGCTACTCAATGTTAATTTTTCAAAACTGCCGGGATTTTTCTTCTCAAAGAGTAAAAAATTCTGTGAAAATTTTCGAAGGAAAGGTGTTGATTTTTATACCTGCTTTAAAACATGAAATAGGAGACGAGATTTTAAAACATCGCAAACGAGGTACGTTTTTTAGGAATGCCGCCGTCGCTATCTTCCTTGCACTCACTTGGATCGAGTTCAGCAGAAGAGAAGCAAGCTGCTTGATTGTTTTTTTTTTTTAAAGAAAAAAAAAACAAGGAGCCTGCTCTTTTAGAAATTCAAATGTCGAATAAACACACATTTTGTGTTAGCTTGACATTAATTTGCACTCCACGACTAACACAGATTTTTTTGCAGAGCAATACTCTGAATTACGTGCAGAAGCCAAGGAATGATAGCAAAAAATGGCCCTGTTGGTGTGCTTTGTGTTATCCTGTGTTGTTCTTGTTCTGCAGCGTTAATTATGTCGGGAACACGAACTAATTGGGCGTATTTCTGTCAAATGAAACTAAGCGCCATCGGGGTAAGCAAGGTAGAGGAGGGGCTTGGATTGGCGGCGGAACCGGGCGTCGGGCTCATTCGTTCCTATACTCGCAATGCTTTTCCATGGCGCTTAGTTCCGTTTGACAGAACGCGCTATCCGGGATTCTAAATTCCTCAAAAGGAACTCAAATTGGCGCTTAGTCCCGTTTGGCAGAAATACGTCCAATTGAAAGATGAAAATTTGCGCATCAATTTTGTGTACTAAATCCTGTGGCCCGCAATCGTTTTAACATTTCCGCTCATTTTTTTTATTTTTAAACAGGAAATACGTATATTGAATGGGCCTGTTGCATGCAAGAGATACAGCCGTGCGAATAGACTTATTAGAGGTTAAATTACACGAAAATTACGATGGTCACATTCAAAAAGTCTGAAATACACTCCTTACTGCGCAATTTGCGTTGTTAGGAACGCGCTTTTTCAAATTTCCCGCGTCTGGGGCAGTTTTCTAATCACCGGAAACGAGCAAACGGCGTGCTCGGTGATTTCCGAAAGATGCGGAGTCCATGTTGTTGTTGTTCTTTTTTCCTTCAGTTTGTTTAGAAAGTACAAACCCAACGTGATCTCTCATAGTGGTCCACATACGATTTACGCAGTAACTAAATTAATCAACTTTTAAGTATCCAACGCAATCCTTCTACATTTTATTTCACGATATCACGATCTCCGATTTTCAGGTTATGTTGTCAGTTTTAGTCGACCGGAAATAGCCGCGAGTTGCCATTACTTGTTTCCGTTATAGAAAACTGCCCCTAGACGCGGGAAATTTGAAAAAGCGCGTTCCTAACAACACAAATTGCGCACTAAGGAGCGTATTTCAGACTTTTTTAATGTGACCATCGTAATTTTCGTGTCATTTAACCTCTAAAAAGTCTATTCATACGGCTGTATCTCTTGCATGCAACAGGCCCATTTTCTGAATTTTTCAGGACAAATCGCATTCTGAATTTTTCAAGTATTGGCTTTGAAATTTTAAAGAAGTATCAAAGAATTTAAAGACCAAAAAATATCTGCAAACATTACTTCGACCCCTAATTTTAAATTTCTGATTTTTAAAACTTCACACTAATTTGAATCATTTTAAGTAGCACTATAATATCGTAATCAGTGGGCAGATTTCAACCTCTCATTCTGATTGCGTTTTGTCTTAAATTGACCTTAGAAGAGCTCACTTTTCCTTAGGATGAATCCTAGTGTACGAAAATTGACAAATGTGCTCTTCAACTTCCTCCATAATTTCTCCATTACATCAGATCTGAGAAAGTTATTTTTTTCCTCTAATTTCGTAAATGAAGGTTGAAATATCACGGGGGAAAAAGTGTTAGGGGTTATCCACTAAAATTGTGGTAGGTACTACGACAATTTGTTGGATGATACGGACGTTTCTAATTAATTGTGGTAGAACCGCAACTCAAGTTAGGGTAGTACTGCAACATTTGGGTAAGTAACCGAATTTATTGGGGTACGACACAACAACCACAATTAATTCATGTACTACCACAATTAATTGGAAATGTCCATATCACTCAACAGCCTCGTGCTTTTTTTTTATCCGTGACAGGTTCATCAACATCAGATCATATGCTCTAAACTTAGCACAGAGAAAAAAAGAAATTAGGTATGGGAACACAATTCATGATTCGGGAGATACAAAAAAAAAAAAATCGGAAAATTTGATAATGTTTTATTTAAAGTATAAAGCACTGTATAAAATAAGTAATGCTCCATTTTTTATTTTTCGACCCCATCCCTTCCTTTCTCATAATGAGCTATAATATAGTCCAGTACCAACTACCAATAGATCTAAAAAGGGGGTTATGAATGCAAGAAAGAGGTCAGAAGAGGTTAAAGCTGATTTTTATGTATTTTTGGTCGCTTAATCCGAATTTGATGCTTCCCACCAAATCCGCCTTGTGCGTTTTCCGGAAAAGCTGGAAAACTGCCGAAAATCACGTTTTTACGCGCTTTTCCGGGAATAAATAGCTTAATATTCGTCGGAACGAAAAATGAGTTATTAGCAAAAATGTAGCCAAGTAAATTGCCGACAAAATTGAAATGAACAAGTTTTCGCTTGGACTGAAATTTAAGCCACCAGAGCCCGCGAAAGTTCGAAATTTGCCGAAAATCACGTTTTCTCGCGCTTTTCCGGTCGTAACTTCCTTAATTCACCTTGAATCGAAAAAGTCAACAGAAATGAAATTTTAGATAATCAAATTTTGAACGAATCTTGATGAGAAATTTTTTGATAAGAGTCATTTTTCGGCCGCTAGAGCGCGCTGAAGTGCAAAAAACCCCTGAAGATAGGCAATTTTGTCGACTTTCTTCTCGATTCCGATGATATTAGCAGCATATCATTTGAAAAATAATTGCGTATCATGGCAGAAATGTATATTTGAATCGCGTATTTCGTTTAAAACTTGTTGTAAAGCTTTTATTCCGCTCGCAACTTTGACGAGTGAATCCGTAGCATTGCATGGAGGATGACATTTGTGTATACAAGGACGAAAATCAAGTGAACGTACGTTGCATTTTGTACTCTCGTCCAACTTGGAGCCTGGAGGAAAACATAGGTAACATCCTCAATCTTGACCATAGCTCTTTGACCAGGCCGAAGCAGCTGTGGTCACTCGTAACGCCGGGAAAGCCCACTTCGAAGCCTCGTGGAGTGCTGCAATACAATAGCAGCAGGTATAGGACCGGGCATGTTTCAACGGATTGTGGTGGCCGCGCTTTGTGAAAAGTGAAAAGGCAGCCATGATCGGGGGAGGAGGGCTAGAGGGGGTGAAAACTCTCATTGTACATCATGCTAAATCTAACACCCTGCGAAGATATTTCGGCCAGCTTCTGCTAATATGCATTTTTGAGGAGATTATGTCAAAAAATGTGACACTGGAAATCTGAGACTGATAATTTTCAGTCATCGGTCGAATCTCTGTCTTTCAACATATTTCGTCTCTAGCTTAAATGCACGTGTAAATTCACTGATTCCTTGAGTTTTCCACTGATTATAATCATTTTGACGTCGGAATGTTACGTTAATTCTTGCGCCATATCGATAATCCGTGATGAATTTGTGTTTTATTTGTGAAAGGCCGCTTGAAACGGCCAGAACAGTGTTGGCAGGGAAGAAAGGCTTGCCCTCATTGCGGAGAGCAAGTGTTAGAAGAAAAGATAAAAAACCTCGAGTTATTGCCTCCCTCGCTAAAGTGACAGTGCATTATAAGTTTCAAAAAGAATATGTGAATGAAAAATTAATCGTTGCTCATTTGAAGCGGATGCGAAAAATTCAGGAATGTTCTATCGAGCCGAGGCAAGTGCGCTCCGAAGAGCCAGAATTTGACTTTAAGCGATGTTGTTTCTTTTGTGGTGAAAGGATTCCTGCAGACTTACAAACAAAAAACAATAAACTTCCATTGCATCCATTGCTTCCATTGATTATCTGTCCTGATGCAAAACCGTTGTCGACAATCTCTCGAAAAGGAGGAGGGAAAGACTTGTATCAATGTGTTCCAGATCAAGGTTTAATATTTCGCTGCATTTGATTCTCATGTGTTACCTACTATAATGATTGATTAAAATCTCCAAATTGTTCATAAAATCCACTGTTTTTTCTTAGCCCTCCAATTATTTTTTACAATTTTTGTTTAAAAAAAACTATCCTTTAGAATCCATTTTATGCATGTATTTGCGGCTGTTGCGCTTGCGGTTAGGTGTAGAAGGGGGGGGAGCTCTATTTTAGAAAAAGTAATTCCTGATGTTCTCTGTTTTGCAAATATCCATCGATTCTTGAATTTACAGTGCATGAACCGCTAATATCATCGGAATCGAGAAGAAAGTCGACAAAATTGCCTATCTTCAGGGGTTTTTTGCACTTCAGCGCGCTCTAGCGGCCGAAAAATGACTCTTATCAAAAAATTTCTCATCAAGATTCGTTCAAAATTTGATTATCTAAAATTTCATTTCTGTTGACTTTTTCGATTCAAGGTGAATTAAGGAAGTTACGACCGGAAAAGCGCGAGAAAACGTGATTTTCGGCAAATTTCGAACTTTCGCGGGCTCTGGTGGCTTAAATTTCAGTCCAAGTGAAAACTTGTTCATTTCAATTTTGTCGGCAATTTACTTGGCTACATTTTTGCTAATAACTCATTTTTCGTTCCGACGAATATTAAGCTATTTATTCCCGGAAAAGCGCGTAAAAACGTGATTTTCGGCAGTTTTCCAGCTTTTCCGGAAAACGCACAAGGCGGATTTGGTGGGAAGCATCAAATTCGGATTAAGCGACCAAAAATACATAAAAATCAGCTTTAACCTCTTCTGACCTCTTTCTTGCATTCATAAACTCCTATTGGTACTGGACTAATATCAGTCTGACACTACCCTAATTGCAAATCTTCGTGTCAGGGTAACCAGATACCAAATAAATATGGCATCGCATAACATATATACCAAGCGACAATAAACCCCAAATCTTGCAGTGCAAACTTATGAAAAACCGGTGCGGCTTCATGTTTTGTGTATGCAACACTCACAGTCCTGAAACACGAATAGTTGCATCAAAGGCAAGGCATTAATATGAGCGCCAAACTCCTTAATCCATGACAGTTCTTTTTTCATAAATGGGTACATTCTGCCATGAAGATAGTAAAGATAATATCAAGTTATGAGGGCACACTCCTGCAAAAGTCCCTCACACTGAAAAAAAATTCTCGGCGTTTTTACCAAGGTCCGTTGGTACCTTTACCATCTCACTTTTTTTACCAATTATTGGTATTTTTACCAAGACAGACTGGTAAGCTTACCTATTTATCGGTATTTTTACTGTTTTTTCAGGTAAGAATACCACTTTTATTGGTAATCAATTCCCGGTAATTTTGCCATTTTATCTCGGTAATACTACCACAGTCGATTAAAAATTTGGCGTTTTTACCAAGGTCCAGTAAAATTACCGAGAAAGCTCAATAATTTTACCAATTCAATAAATGGTAATTTTACCAAGAAAAAACTGGGATCAAATAGAACCCTGAATTCTTGGTATTTTACCCTTTTCTTAGTAAATACACCGAGATTTTTTTTTTCAGTGCAGTTCTTTTTTCATAAATGGGTACATTCTGCCATGAAGATAGTAAAGATAAAATCAAGTTATGAGGGCACACTCCTGCAAAAGCCCCTCAAGATTAAGTGCAACAAAAACATAACGTAACCTCGCAAATAAGAAGTATATAACTCTTCAAGCGAGAACGGGAATCTGGTGAGCTATTAAAGGAGCGAGCCTGCCTCGAAGCATCCCGAAACGTACCCCGGTATTAGGGGAGCCGCGTTTCGTTATTGGTCGAGGAGGAAAGCGCTGATTGGCCACTCCTGCGCGTGTGCCCTCCCACGGCCCACCCATTCCCCGGGGACACGACGAGACGCTCGGCTGACTTCGCCCGAGGCCTTCCCGAATCTTCCCTCCTACTCTGCCGTGCTAAGGAAGAACGCCGTATGAACATTCGAGAGTTGTCAAATTGCCCCGGATAAAACATGTGTTTTTGAAGGAAATTCGACGTAATTTTCTGTGAAATTTTCAGACGTTTCAGATAGAATGGAGATATTGCATATGTGAGGGATTTGCAATTTGACCATTGATTCTTATGTAAAAGTTCGCGAGAAACACGATGGTGCCACTGGTTTTCTCTGAAATCATCTCCCAAGCTCAAAAAAAGCTCTCAAAGTGAGGCCAAAATGGAGGTGATATCCCACCATACCCTGAGAGTCCACCTCTACATCAAAACAAACTCGCCATGCAAAGATAGGGAGCAAATACATTGACAGGGCTGCCACTTCATTTGGGGACTCTAAAACTGTAAACACGGCAACCCTGCTAATGTATTTGCTCCCTATCTTTGCATGGAGAGTTTATTTTGATGTAGAGGTGGACTCTCAGGGTAGAGTGGAATATCCCCTCCATTTTAGCCTCACTTTGAGAGCTTTTTTTGAGCTCGGGAGATGATTTCAGAGAAAACCAGTGGCACCATCGTGTTTTTTGCGACCTTTTACATAAGAATTAATGGTCAAATCGCAAATCCCTCACATACATGCAATATCTCCATTGCGAACAAAATCGTCTGAAAAAATTGAGGAAAAAATCAGCAATTTTCCTAGTAAATTAGGTTTTTATTGCAGAACATATGGCAACGTCTGAAGGCTCATACGGCGTTCTTCCTTAGCACGGCAGTACCTACTCTTCTGTCAGGTTCCTCGGGCCCGGATTCATAAATCGTCACTGTAAAATATCTGAGAGTAGGTTCGAATGTTTACACTGACTTTTGAAATGTTTGAACTAATCCTCTTTTCTCATTTGGTATTTATTCACTCGTTTATTTTTAGGAAAAAGGTTTTTTGTCTTCTTGCACAGGCAGAAATGCTATGAATGATGGATTCAGAACGTGCATTCCCGAAACTATGATAATAGTCTGTAACTCATTTTATACGCTGGTAAAATGGTTGGTAAATGAGCATTATGTTAGATTGAAAAAAAAAATGTATCTTATTCGAACGAAAGTTAAAATGTTTTCTTTGTGTAGAACATTTTTTAGTAAGAGAAATATTTTAATGTCAAGAGAGCTTTTTTTTATACAAAAATTGTAATGTGCATGTCATTGACGACAAAGTTTTCTCTCTTTGAAATAAATAAAAAAAAAACTTTTTTAATCTCAGACGAAAATTCTTTAAATCGGAGACGAAGACGACATTTTATGAATTGCAAGAGGTTTTCACCTTTTTCATCCCAGTGATGTTTTATACAAAAAGGCAACTCTTGCTAAAATCAGCACTTTCATATGAAAAATAAACTGTCGCAAATCTAATTAAAATCAAGATGTAAGGCACTAACATTTTCTTCATGGTTCGAAAGCTTTTTTGAACTTATTTGACACTCGGTGTTATTATGTTGGTGNGGGGGGGGGGGGGGGGGTAGCGGCACACGCAGTATTTGATTCCCTTAGTGTATTTTCTCGTTAGAAATATTCGTCACCTTTGTTAATATTTTAGTTTGCTTTTCTGCCAGATCGTTACCTTCGTTATTACAATTTCCATGGCTGAAATGCGAAACTGCGTATCTCTATTGCGGTGTTTCAAAATCTTCGCACCTAGTTCATTTTTTCGAAGAGAAATAAGTCAACTTTATAGCTTGAAATTCACACAGACTTTTCTATTGACGACAAAGAAAAATCAAGGGAGTTTTCAAAATTATCACGTTGACTAGTTTTCCAAGGATAAAAGAGTTTGCCGGCCGGAATTCTACAACGTCACAAACGGAGGTATACACGGTCTTGCATTTCAGCCATCGCTTTGTATTGTAATCACCTTACCTACTTCCTCTATTCGCCTATCACTCCTTGCTTTTGTTGCTTTGAATTTCACTTTTCTGTAATTTTATCCTGCACTCATTGTCCGACTGCTCTGTATATTTTGACCGTTTATAATGCATTTTTATATTATTTACTTCAATTCTTGTGATATTTTATACTAAATGTGCTGAAAATGCCATCATAATGCTACTTCATGTGCAAAATATAATTTGCCACTCTAAATAACGACTTGCACTGGTATGTTTATACCTCCCACTCAATTTGCGTCTAAAGTCACGCATGGTGCACTTTGAAAACTAAAAATAATTATTCACGCCCAAGTTTCCTTGGAGAGGCAGTGCTCCCATCCATTCACGCAGGAAACGCTACTGCTTATTTACAGTGTATAAACAGTTCGAGTCTTAAACCAAGCAAAGTTTGAGAACAACGCTTTAAGATTACGGTCCAAACGCCTAGCACCCAACCGCAGTACCAGCTCCTAACCATCTTTTTATCCGAGTGTCGGCTCTATCTAGATCCAAACGCCCCAAATATCATCGCAACCTCCCCCAAACATCCCGAAACTTTTGTAATTACACCCATTGTCGTCTCAAAGTCAAACCCCGCTCCACGACCCCCAGACATATCGAAAGCACGCAAAACTCGCGACTGCCGAGGGAAGGTTGAAGAGAGAGAGGGGGGAAGGGGGCACGTGTGTGGATCGGTGATAAAAGGGGATGGACGCAGGGCCGGAGGGACGGAACAGCGAAACATTCAATTGAGCGGCAACGAAGACTAACTGCGCCTCGCAACAGATTGCAATAACAATGCGATAATTGTGCCTGTGTGTCGACCGGAGTTTGCCTTCGATACATCGAAAATCGATATTTTGGAAGGGCTAAACAGGGTCGATGAATCGACGAGTCGATTAGATCGGGGATACGTCCGGAACGACCGCCCAACGAGGGATTATGAATATTTATGTTTGTATATTTACGTGTACTCCCGCGCTATGTTAAAACGGCGTGTGATCATACCAACGTTGCCAAATTTCCTCCGATGAAATATTAATTTCTTAGGAAAATTATTGATGCCTCTCCTCAAAATCATCATCTACTTTAAATTCGATCGCTAGTCGAGTTCTCGGAAAAATTTGCGGAAAAATATTCAGAACTTTCCTTGAAAAATCGTTTGTTTGATCGAGGGAAATTTTGCAACTCCTTGGAGCTCATCGGACGTTCTTCTTCGATGCGGTTGTGTATGAGTGTGGCTGTAACTAGGTTGTGATTAATAGCTCCGTGGCGGGAGATTGGAGGAGGGGGGCTACTTTGTGGACTGGTGCTGTTAACGAGAGAGGGCGGCCGACGCGGCGCTATCGACAAGATAATGGAAATGAAGGAGGGAGATGGTAAGATTACGCCACCCTCCGGGAGAAATTGGGAGTGCCCCTTTTCCTACCCTTGATTTTTCGGTGTTAAGAGACCAGGAACGGGGTTTCAGTTTTAAGACGCGAGAGACGAGGAGAATGAACGAGATTGATCCAGGGGTGAGAGTCAGAAGGATTGAATTTTAAAGGCGGGAATAAAGTCTTCCACAGGTAGACTAAATTCAGAATCGAGTAATCACTGTTTTTGGATCATTTAAATGGAGTAGAATTGTCTGTTGGATCAATAGATGTTTCAATTGGACCGCGTTAAACAGAAAGGAACCAAGCCACATCAGCTGTTGTCAAATTTACTTGGGCTATTTAGTTTTTTACATGAAAACGGTTGGGCGGATTTTAATGCAAATTTCAGCGAATTTTCTCCATCGTATAAAGCAAATTTTTGAATATTTGCAAAGGGATCCGCAAAAAAGTTGTCTCGTAAAAAATCAAATAGTCCAGTAAAATTTGGCAATAGCTGATGTGGCTTGGTTCCTTTCTGTTAAACGCGGTCGAATTTGTAATTCCTGGACGAGAATTCTCGTTTGATCAACAGGATATCTCCTTGTTTCAAAAGGTGTTTTCTGGTATTTCAAAGAAACGCCCTGTCATTTCAAAGAGATTTCTGGTTCACTCACACCCAGGGATTAACTGAAATTGTTTTATCAAGATACAGCCTATGTGTCATTAGTTTCCCTATGCAGATTGGTGTCAATGTAGGTGAGCCAGATATAGCGCTTCCTCGTTGCGAAATAAATAGCCAAAGAGAAGCTGAAAAAAAGAGACTACATACCGCAGTGAGGAGCTATTATTTCTGACCAGTGGCGTGGCGTGAATTGCGATATATCGATTGATATGCCATTTAAACCTATGAAAAAAGATCGATTATCAGGGTGTTCGCAGCGAACATCTTGGTAATCGATTGTTTACCATAGCTTCAAATGGCGAGATATCGATAATCGATTATTCACGCCACGCCACTGTTTCTGACTCATCCAATCATCCAAAGAAACATACTAATTTGCATCAGGAAAATAATGGCACATATCGATGGTGAAACTACCAGACCACGTATCTCGTTTGCAGTGTCTAAAAATCTCCCCTCTCATTTTATTTTTTTGGAGGAGAAGTGTTCAATATCATTCCTTGATGTTTTCAAATAAATTTTTTCGTACTGAGGGGAAAAATCACGGAAGTTTTCAAGAATTGACTTTGAGCAGTTTCCTAATTAAAAATTAAAGTATGGCAGGAAGTCTGCAACGTCGCAAACCGATATAAGTGGTCTGGTGCTTGCACCGTCGATATGCCACTTCAGAGTTGAGCCTGAGATATTAGCTCCTTATTGCTCAATGTAGGACATTGGACTAAATTTTTCAATGAAGAATTACTACTTTTGGCTTATTTTAGAGCCAGAATAATAGAATTGTTAGTTTTCACCGCAGATAAGTGCATTTGTGGATGACTCGAAGTTGCAATATCCTTCTTTTCACAGTGTAGTCAAAAGGGCCGGTGTACCCGTTGTTATTAAGAGTTGAAAAATTCCCGGAAATCGGACCAGTAGATCTTTAGAGCGAATTATGACAGAAAATGGAAAGTTGAATTACTCAAATGGGAAAATTCACAATTTTATCACGTACCTAGTACTAAGGAGACCTGAGTCATACTTCGAAAATTTAAAGAGAGCAGTATGCATGTTCATCAAGTGGTCATTGTTTGCCGATCATCTGCGAAAATCACGAAGTCCAGCCCAGCGGATCTGTAGAACGGATCATGACAAAGAATGAGAAATCAAAGAGCTTATGTAGGTATCCACCATTAAAAAATATTTTTAAAAAAATACTCCATGCGAAGTAAATGTGGGACACAGGTCAAAAATTTTCTGAACCCTTGAGTCCATGTAAAATCACAGTCAGATATTTAAGTACATTTTCGTTTACTTAAGAAAATTCACTCGATTATGATGAAACAAAACAGATATTGGTGCTCGAAAGCACAATTAGTTTGAAGTATTTTTTTTTCTTAGTATGAAACATATCAACCATGAAACTTCTAAGGACAAAAATTACATTTTCGGAGGTCTGAGGGGAATTTACCCTCCAAAATTTTTGAAGTTTAAAACAAATGGATTAAAACAAAAAAAATTAATTAAAAAAAATTATTTAATAGGGAATTTATAATTCGTTTCCTCTTACATTAACTGTGTGCTTCTAAAATGTTTCGAAAGTTACACTATCAAAGTTTTGAAATCAAAAGAGCGTACTAGAGCTTACAACCAAAGAACGAATCTTAGAAGGACTTAAAGTGGTGAAAAATTGATCAAAATGGCACAAACCTATTTTGCCTTTTAGAAAATCTGCTCGATATTATCGGCTTCAACTTTTAAAATTTTCAAGTCTAATCACGCCGGTTCTAAGCTGTAATTTCAGCATTAACTCAAAGAAATTCATAATGCCAAAAAAAGGCATTTGGGGTTTCTTGAAAGTCAGGATATGAAGCATTACGCCGTTTAACCTTACATGCCTCATCATGGTAATATTCTCATAAACACCCGGGAGTTAGATTTTTGAAAGCCCTCGGCACGAGCGAAAAACGAAACCGTGAAATTATGATACTTGATGTTGGCACTCAAAAACTTGGTTCCCCTCTGCTCAATGCAATCCGCCTCCGATCCTGAATTGAACCAAGTTCTTGGTAGACAACATTCGTGCCTCGCTGCAATCCTCGCGCCTCGCCTCCAGTACTGCCCTGATAGCGAAGAGAGGAGTAAGTGCTTTTGTGTATGAGCCACGGTTAAGACATGCTTTTATGTGTCTCGAGGCTCATCGCAACCTACACTTACTGCTCTCTTCGCGCTATCACGGCAGAGTAAGTGGGCCAAGCTGAGCAAATAGACGCAATCGAGCCAATGTCACAGATCGGTGTGGTCTAGCCCTCGGGATTTTATGATGGGAAGAAACGAGCTATTTGCCTGAGTTATGATCAACAAACACTCTAGTTGGACCAACGGGTAATTAACGCTGCCGTAGCCGACTAACATTGCCGAAAAATAAGGTCATCTTCAGGCGAAAAGCGTGATTTGTGGTCCAAGCACAGGTGGCCCCTCACAAATCGGCACATTTGCGTCTGTACGCAAGAAAAATAGAGTCATTAAGGCCAGAAAATAACAGATTTTTACGGTATAAAATGGCTGGCCAGCCTTGCATCTTCACCAGTTTCATCTCTGTGCTTTCACAAGTCGAGAAAACCCGTGGAACCCGATCAGAATGCAGACCAAAGTCCTCTTCGTTTTGCTCCTGGCGTGCACCGTAAGTTAGTCTTTATGTTTTAGCGTTTTAAAATTGATCCCACGAAATAGGTAAATTTCATTACATATTACTTGGAGAAATTTAAGTCATTTTTAGTTTTCTCTACTTTTAAACATTTTTCGAATATTCTCTAGAACACGAGGTTTCACCTTCACCCAGAGTTAAACAGCCCCATATAAGTTGCGTCTTCAGGGATTCAAAATGAGATTGTTCTCTTCAGTCAAGTTCAATTTCCGAAACCCCCCCCCCCGTCGAAGCTATACAGCCCCCTAAATTTTCGGGAATGCCATTTTTATGTCTGGATTTTGGTGACGTTTTATGGACCAAGACACAAGAAAAATTGCTACTTTCCATATCTTTCGGCGCTGAATTTAGTCATCCTCAATCAACGTAATTTCAAATTAAGGGGAAATTTCTGGAGTATCAGTGGATTCGGGGGTTTCCAGGATAAAAATTTGGCTTTTTGGTCAATGAGGGTGCTTTTCAGGGCACCATTGCATTAGGACTCAAAATAATTTGAAGATGGTCTGCGTCTTCTTTTACTCCGTGGCTTGGTTTCCAGAAAAGTTCGCGTTCGAATGGATTTAAAATCCAGGGACTCCATAAGATCCACTACCCTTCTCGGAATCTCTCTTTAATTTTTGGTGTGAGCGGTTTGAAGTTAGAAATATTACAGCGAACCATACTCCCTGAAAATAACCTTCAGTTTTGGTTTCATGGGAGTGGAAATAATGAGCTCTAACTCTGTATAATGCAATCGAGTGTAATATTTTCGACAGTTTTAATCAAACCTCTAATAATTTTCTAAAACCGCCATTCACACTGGACTCTCCAATTTGAAATAGGAGTCTCCGTGAATTTAAATTCTGAAGATCTTATTTTATTTTCTTTATTTAGGCCGCCGTATCTGCCGACCAGAAGGTCCCTCTGCAGAAGAGAGCTGATGGTGTAATTTCCAACTTATTGGATTTCACGGGATCTCTGACCAAAAATATCGTCGACAAAGCGGTTTCAGGAGGTCACACGGTAAGTTATTAAAAAGCATAATTATTAAAATTATAAATTCGAAGCATAATTACAATTAAAGGGATGAGAGCTAAGAATGCTCAATAACAGGGGAAAAAGTGTTAGAGGTTACCCCTAACTTAAGTTAGGGTAATTTGGCACCGCGTTTAGCAGAAAGGAACCGAGCCACATCATCCAATATGCCATATTTAACCGGGCAATTTAATTTGTTACAAGAGAACGTTTGTGCGGATTTCTTTGAAAATGTTGAGGAATTTGCTCCGCACCATGCAGAAAATTCACTGTTAGCACAAAAATCCGCACAGCCGTTTTCATGTAAATAAATTAAATGGCCCAATTAAATTTGGCAATAGATAATGTGGCTTGGTTCCTTTCTGCTCAACGCGGTCCATTTAAAATAATGTAATAAAACAAAAGTACCTATTTCTGAGACTGATCCGTTTTTAAGATCGGACTAATTCAGCTAAATTTTTATCTTGCACACACAGGGTTCCCCAGCTTCCTTTGTTTTAGTTACAAGGTATTTTCTATGTGATAACAGAACTTTAGTCGTGAGCACACCCTGTGTTCATAACAGAAATACACATTGGAACTAAGGGAGGTTTAAGGAGTACTTTGGCATAGCTTCATTTTGACTTCATTTATCATGAATTAATACGACCCTGAGTGTTCTGTTGTCAATTACTGATCGGAACGCATTTAACAGACGGAAACTAGCTTGATCACAGTGTTTTCGAAATCGTGCAACTCTATCTTCACTTTAAGAAATATTTTATACATGTGCAGAAAAAAATTAACACGATCGTTTTCATTTAAAATTGACCATTTTTTGGGCCGAAGAGCAAGAACTATTTGTTACTCTAGGCACTTTTCAGATAAGGATGGAGATGCATGATTTTTACAACTCAGTGAACACTGGAATCGAGTTATTTTTTTTCTGTTAAGTGCGATCCAATGGAGCTCTTGCAGCATGAATGATCGATTTAAGTACCTTCTTTTATGTAAAATTTCATGATGGATACTCCAATACAAACTCTCAAACTCGAAAAAAGCTTTCAAAGTTGAGGCCGTAACCCCACGCTACGCTGAGAGTTCACCTCTGTATCTAGTCAAACTCTCCGTGCACAGATATTTGTAGGAAGTAAATACATTAGCAGGGTTGCCGCGGTTCCAGCCCTAGAGCTTCTTAGAGTCCCTTTATACCCAGAGTTAAGACAACTCACTTTTGGTTCGGCTGAAAGTGGCCTAAAAAAAAATCCAAAAACTGATTGGTTCTCGCTCATGGAGGCCGAAACGAGTGCACCAAGATGGCGGTACCTCGAATGTGAACAAGAATAATGAAAATCTCACCTAATTGTGGTTTATCAAGAGTAAATTGTCATTTCCATCGGTCCAAAATGAAAAGAGATTAAGAAATTACTCACAAACCAATCTCATTTTCTTTTTAATTGATCAATTTGTTGATGTTGTTGTTTTTGTGTGACAGACATCGCAGGATTCCTGATCCTTACCCCTCAATATCGTTCGTTTGGGTGCACTCGTTTCGGCCTCCATGGCCAGCCAAGGCCGGCTGCCAGTCAGCTGATAATCGAGTTGTCTTAACTCTGGGTATAAAGGGACTCTAGAGCTTCTTAACAGAAGTGGCAAACCTGTTAATATATTTTCTTCGAATGAAGAAAAAAACACTAAGAAGTGGCCCGAAACCTGAATGTAATAAGGTGGAGAAATGGTGCTGGGTCCCACGAAATGGTGTGGACCCAGCACCATTTCTCCACCTTGTTATATTTTCTTCGTATCTGTGATTGGACAGTTTGACCTTCAGTGTAGCGTGGGATATCCATTCCATTACTATCGACTTTGAGAGCTTTTTTTGAGTTTGAGAATTCGTTTCAGAGAAAAGTAGTGGCACCATTGACTTTCTCGCAAAATTTTACACGAGGAGAAGTACTCGAATCTCAAATCCCTGACGTAAGCAAGAGCTCCATTATTTCGTTGCTCCTCTGCGGGCCGATTATTGAAATTGATAGACAAAGCTGTAGACAAAGATGACAAAAGGGATATGGAGGGGACCTATTGGTGCAAGCTGGTGGTTGCAATGGACAAAGGCAATAGGTATAGACTAACTAACGGCAACCCACGAGAAACCCGACGGTTAGTCCATCAATTTCTCCCCTAGTCTATGAGAACACACATTTCAACCAATAGGATCGCTCCGTTCCCCCCATGTCCTCTTTGTCTATAGCTTTGTCCATCGATTTCAATGATCAGCCCGCTGACGTAGGGCGCATCTCGATTTCGACATGAGCCCTGGAAAGCATGGAGTCGCATTTGAACTGCATTTTACAATTTGGACCTATAAATTTTGGCTCATCGGAAAAAACATTTATGTGCATAGGGAAACTAATGGCGCATACGTTGTTTTTAAACCGGACCGGAATTTACAGGTCCAAATTGCAAAATGCAGTCCATTTATGGACAACAGGGTTCACGTAGGAATCGAGATACGCCCTTACGTCAGAGGTCCGACGATTTGTGTGCGAGTGGGCTGTGGGAGCTCCGTTTTAATATAGATTCAGCTTGGAGTCTCCGTAATTTCTGAACGTTTCCAGAGTATAAACGCCATCTCGGGGATCATCAACTACAGTCTGGACTCGGCGAAAAGCCTCACCAACACCCTGCTCCGCCGTGATCTAGGCATGACCATGACCATGCCGCGCTACAACATGCCCAACCCGAACTCCTACTCGGCCTACGACACCTTGGGCGCCATGCTCGCCAAAGCCCAGACCGACCTGAACAACTCCTGGGATGCCGCCAACACCCTGACCAGGGACATGCGCCCCAACCTCTCCGACCGCGGACTGGCCATCCTGAACATGTACATGAGGGAACTCCGCACCTCTCGTGCTTCATACAACAACGCCCTCAGCAACGCGGCCGACCTCTACGCTAGCCTGTCCGCTAACCCCGACCTCAACGACCAGGACTTGGTGAACCTCCTCCAGGACCAGTACGGTTTGGAGATGATCGACTACGCCCAGCAGGCCCGCCGTCTCGGCAACGTCATCAAAAACAACGGATTCGACTTGTAGACTACCACCCAGGAGCAACTCAGCCCAGCGCTCAGCACAGTCAAGTTTAACTCTAGCGGATCAATGCTCTGTGAATTAAGTGAAATATAATTCCCCTACTTACCTTACTCTATTAGTTTGATTATTTCCATCGCATAGAGACGTCAAGAATGTTGTCGCATTTTTTGCTGGAGGGATCTTTGTCGAAATGAATTAAATCATAAAGAACAATGTGCATACGAGGACTTATCTGTAACAATAGCGGATGTGAAAAATTACCTTCTCGAAACACATTAAAAAAACTGTTTTGGCATCGAGAAAATTTTGAGAAAATACTTGAGATGTGATCTTCGAGATCTGCACATTATATCAGAGCCAAACATATTAAATTTTTGTGCGAAAAAAACGGTTTTTTAAGCGTGTTTCGAAAAGGGAATTTTTCACATCCGCTATTGTTACAGATAAGTCCTCAGATAGGATTTACGCGATTTGCAGTTTCTTGTGATTTAATTCTATTGTGCGTAATTTCATTTGGTATAAACACGTCAGCTCATAGTGATGAGCTACATACAAGAGACCATCCATAAATGACGTCATGCACTTTTCTCAAATTTTTGACCCCTCCTCCCCTATTTATGATCTCTTTACCTCCTTTAAAAGACTGCCAATCAATTAGGTCCCCTCCTCTTGATTTGCCTGCGACCTCTTTTATAGACGGACACCTACGGAATATGGAAATCAGCAGGGGTGATTATTGCAAGGTGGCAACTCTGTTATTCCTCAATTTAAATTTATGCAAAATAATCGATTCATAGTGAGGCATCGATATTTTTAATGTGTTCAAATGTATAGGAAAAACAGTTTTATCAAATTGGGAAATTGCCAATGAAATAGGATGACTTTAACCAGAATCGCAGTTTAACCACATAAGGCGTTGTCGAATTTTCTTTCACGTTGTATTTCTTTTACAAGAACATCAGGCCACATTTTGCAATACAATGTTTTAAGTGCACTCTTTATACCTCAGGAAAAATTCACGAAAAGTTTCAAGGCTTTGTGCACCTCACTTTTCCTGGAAAAAATAAATAAAGGGAGGACATTGGAAAACGTGACATGCTCAACTTACAGGCACCATCAGTTGCACAAGTACAACTTTATACAACCATAGCATAAATCGTTGATTACAGACAAAAAATTCGTAACATCATTACGTTTAACTTAGCGAACGGATCACTAGACAAGGTGCGAATGTAAACATTACCATATATCCTGACCATAATTTTACGTAGAGCACGATTTGCGAAATGCAAAATACCAAAATCAAGTCCTAACTAAGATGTTAACGTTTTTAGTTCACACTGGTTAAGGGAATTTTGAATTCCCTGCTCACAAAGAAAAACACGAGTCTGCCTGAATCAAATCGAGCTCCAAAACGGGGCTCAATAGCTGTAGCTAGAGCTATAATACTCTTAATGGATGTCTGTCATTCTTATTGTTGATACGTTGGAGTGCTTTCAATTTCGTATAATACTGTACAACACCTCTATTGTGAAATAGTGAAGCGCCGTGGCACGTAACACGCTGCGGCTAGGCCAGCTAACCAGCACGGAACGCGCATTGGCGCCTACAAACCTAAGGGATACCTCAAACATTGCGCAATGCGTGAAGTATCTGCTTAGGTTTGCAGGCGCCAGTGCGCGTTTCGTGCTGGCAGCACATCGTATCACTCCGCTTTATGCTAGGGTCTATTATTTAAACTCGCGGAGTCAGCGTTTTTCAACTCATGATTTGTATATGCTAGAGCTTAATAGCTAGAGCTCAATAGCTTGCATAGTTCAATCAAATTGAGCTATTCAAAGCGTTAACACCATGCAACAGCTGAGCTGAATCATCTAAATTGAGGTTGCCATATTTTCATATCTCAGAGATGGTTACGGTAACGGTCAAGCTAAAAACTTACCAACGTTACGGTAACATATAGCGCGCAATTTAACTCGCACAGATTTTTTTTTTTGGCGCGTATACGTAGTATACCGCCTTTGCGATCGTTTCGAACCCTGCTCGATACAATAACCGAGTCCCTTAGTTCCTTACCGAAAAGTGACTACCGCGAACTTCTGAGATTTTCCAAAGCGTGTAAAAAGTTTATTTATCCA
The DNA here is from genome assembly GCF_001854935.1 of Bemisia tabaci. NCBI lineage: Eukaryota > Metazoa > Arthropoda > Insecta > Hemiptera > Aleyrodidae > Bemisia > Bemisia tabaci. The sequence continues at coordinate 3,038,102 of NW_017547183.1, forward strand.
TCAATAATTATGATTTAAAGTTGTTTCTCATTCTGGGGGTCGCTAGTTTATGTGCAGTGAATACCAAGAGTCTAAGTTACTTGGTTTTTTTAAAAAAAGCCTAAGAATGCGACGCGCTGATTTAAAATATGCATATATAAGCAGAATCAAGCGAATTGATTCGAGGATGGCTGAGCAGGTCGGCACTCTCGGAATGAGAATCTAACTCCTCCGTTTTGTTCAAAACGTTGCTTTGACAGATCTGTAACCTCGGTTATACTTTTCAAAAGTTGGTACCCGTGCTCTGAAAAACCCAAATAAGCCAAGTTCGTGTAACTATGGTGTCGTTGCCTCGACCGGGCTGTGCTGTGTTGCCAATTGTTGGAGGATAGGTTACTTGCCCGGTGGTGGCTACCGCCACTCATGATAGTGCAATCTGTGTAAGTGCAATCTGTGATGAGCCTCGAGACTCATTAGACCATTAGCTAAACGTGGCTCATACAGGAATCCACTTACCCCTCTCTTCCCCACGCTCCTGATCACTGCGTCGGCGTCTCGACGAACAATAGCTAATGACGGTCGCCAAGCGAGGCCGGGATCCTCAGCCCCTCGCCCAATTACTTACGCTTCATTAACCATTTCACCGTCACGCTAGGATTCGTCCAATTTTAAAAAAAAATTGTTTCGCGAGTTTTTAGCAATTTTTTCCTTACTTTCCGTTAAAACACGAATTAAAAGAGGTCTCATTCATAAAAATCGGCCAAATAGAAGAGAAGTTACAGTATTCGAAATCCGAAGAAATCAACAAAACTTCTCCAAACAAAAAATAAAATGAAGGGGGAAAAAAAGAAATGTATAAATTACAATTTAATATGATTGACCTCAGAATGTGACAAGCAATTCAATTATAAAAAGGAGAAAAAATTGAGTGAAATTACAAAAAATTAGCCTCTTGCAAGGGGCTTTCTTGTATGAGTTTTGACCTGAAGACAAGTAAATCCCGTTATATTATTAAAACGAAATTGACTCCATAGTTTAATGCCTTAGTTTCTTGAATACGATTATTTTAAGCACTCGAAAATTTATACCAGCAATTTTACCCATGGGGTGATTTCCTGAGAGCTGATAATATCACGAATTTCTCATAGAGCCCTTCAAAAATGGCTTGCTTTTTGGGCAGCCGATTCGGCCATCAAACCGGGGTTTAAATGGAAGCTGATAATAACACAAAGCTCTGAGAAAAATTTTGAGATGAGTATAGGAACGGTTTGTAAATTACGAGGAGAGGCGGGCATTCTGTTCAGCATATCGATACATAAGTATTTTCACACGTAGAATTTAATTTTCACGTCAGGGAGTCGACATATTTTGATTTTTTCGATTTTATACGGAAAATTTATGGTTTTTCGGGATTGAAATTACTTACAATTGTTTCATGAAAAATGAATGCACCCAAAATGACTATAGCATTTTGACTTTCACATACGTGCACTCACTAAATTGATTGGTAAATTCAAAGAGTGGGTACATCGACCTGGTATATCAAGTTTCTGCGATTTTTTACGGCAAATCGGTAGATTTTCGGGATGTGGATTGCTTACTTTCAATTCATGAATGAATAAAGCATGGACATGGTTGAGCTTCTTTGCATGAAAAGACGTTTAAAATAACAAAATCAAGACATATTTAATACAATTGCATTTATATCGAGTCAATTTCTTTTCAATAATATAACGGGATTTATAATACCGGTGATTTGGGTATTTTAGCCCCAAAATACCTTTAAATCGACTTATCTTCTAGGAATTCGACAGAATTTTTCCTTTCTTCGCTTAAATTTTTCCGTAGCACTTTTCTTCAAGAATCTGATAAGATTTTGCTTGAGGCGGATCAAAAAACTTAAATTTGTTCGAATAGCTTTCTAGATTCACAATACACGGTCTCGTCAAGGTGCGTCGTTGACCTTCCAGTGTTGGATCGTGAATTCTCTTGTTGTGCTGCTTGCCTTTTTTGAAATCTCTGTAAATGAAAACTAAAGGGGTTGATATGTGCGAGTTAATGACGCGCCTTATCAACACATTGTGTTGGAGTTCACTGCTTGTTTTTTCAATTTTTTTCCCCCCATGAGCGGGAAGTTTGAATTTACGTAATGAAAAACGTCAAATATCTCGATTAGGAATTATTTCAGTAAATATCAGAATGCTTCAATTCGCATCTTGTCTAGTGGTCTATTATACATATCTAACGAAGGTGAAATACAATTCCTTTATTTGAAGTACAATGAGAGCCCAATCACCTTGTCGCAACTAGTATCAAAATGATCACATGAAAATATGAATGATGAATATTCGTTAGTTTCTTCCTGGAAGAAAATTTTCCCAGGAAAAACATAAAAGGATCAAGTCATTGCGTTTTTGCTTTGAACGGCAATATGGGTCAGATTCAACCAAATTTTGGCTTAAAAATTATATTTGGATTGCATTTTGCAAAAAGGAACCTCAAGCATTCCAATGTCGCTAAGATTGTGCAACTTTTTTAACTTGCAAATATGAACTGATCACCTAAACAAGTTTTATCTTTACTCCCAAAAACTATACATTTAATACAAAAATTACCATTGTAAATTTAATTTTTTGTAAGGTTTCAGTGACTTTTCCGCAAGGTATGTAAGTCGCACAATCCTAGCAACATTGCGGAATGCTCTTGGTTCCTTTTTGCAAAATGCAATCCATTTCTGGCTCGCCTGATCATACTATGAAGATCACTCAGAAGGTCTATTTTTTTATCAAATTTTTAAATTCTTTCTTTCTTTCTTTCTTTCTTTCTTTTCCATCGGTCAGTATAGTAGTAGAATGAGCTTATTTAATTCAAGGTCACATGCATGACAACAGCCGTGCAGTTAATCAAGGCCTAGACCAATGCGTCATTCCAATGGTCAAAGGAAAGCTCAGCTCTGCACCACACTGAAGTAAAAGTTACGAGGTGCATAGATATACCGTCCGTTCCGGGCTCAGGGACCGAAAGTTCAGGGTGCTGGGGCTATAGCCTCGACTGCGGCCTGCGACTATCGGCCTCTGCGCCCGGCACGTGGGCAGTATGTCTATATGACCCATAAGTTCGGCTCCCTTCGGCCGTGATAGCGAAGAGAGCCGTAAGTGCAAAAATGAAGTTTTGAGAAAACGGGCTCAGAAGCTTCTGAAAAGATCATTTTATTGAAAGAAGCCTCCGTTCTTTGCCAAATTGCCTGTAATCGTCCGGAAGACTCCTAGAAATCGTATGGATGATTAAAAATCGACTGATTTTATTTCCATTACATAAAAAGGGTATTTTTCATTTTCATGCTAGGTTATTGTTAGGCAAGACAGCCATAAATGCTATCTTCTGCATGCTTTCGTGGTTGCGTTTTGGACGCACAACAAACACATGTTCAGGTTAGAAATTGGCAGAGGAGGGCGGAACTTTATTGGAAAGCTCTGTTTTCATTGGCTTTCATACATCTACGGCTGTCTTGAAAAAAAAACTGTGTCATTTTTTGTGCACTTACGGCTTTTACATACGTCTCGTTTTCATTAAATTAGGATGAATTTTGCTGTTTTAGCCGTCTCAGTAATTTCACCTAAAAGAGTTGAGACGAATTTTGAAAAAAAACTCGATTTCGAAAATTTTGCACTTACGGCTCTCTTCGCTATCACGGCAGCCTTGGCTGGAGCTTTTTTTCGGTGCATGAAACATCAATCCGAGTTTCGTCGGTCCTAACACTCACCGTGGCGCTCTCTACATACTGAGGAAGAAACTAAACCTGAACTCGAACCGAAGTGACCGTCAATCAACCCCAACTTCCTCCCCGAGCTTTCGAGCGGATTAAAGTTCAACACGCCGGTGACGCCATCTATGCGTCTAGGGCGGCAGCAACGGGAACTGGAGAACGTCGCCTCGCGCCCTCCGGCGGCGGCGCGGGGAACCCGCCACGGAGAGCCCATTCAGAGAGAGCGTCAATCAATAAACTCCCACGTAGGCGAGACCGATGGGTCGCAGCGACCAGCGGAGTAGCCCTCCAAGAGATGACTCCGTGCACACTTAACGCATGAACCACACGGATAGTGCACTCTTGCGTGATCTAGGGCTCACGGAGAAAGGTCGATAGGGCGCGATCGACTCGCGCGGGCTCGAGCTATCGCTGCCGCCCTCCCACGTAAGTTTTACTCACCCTCACCCGCGCACCCCTCGTACGCCACCCTATTCCCTCTCGTATTACAGATTCGCAGTAACCCTACTTCCAGTCGGAAAATGTCGCCGAAATCCTGATGAAGTGAAGTGTCCTGGTGAAGTCGGTGCGTTTCAGTTTCGATGGAGCCTTCTCGACCCGGGGCGATGGCCAGGTAGCCGCGATGGTGCTGGAGACATGGTCGCGGGCGCGATGATGGATGACCAAGAGAAGAAAATCGTGGTCGAGTTCTGCCACCTGCTCGAGAAGTCCAAGCAGCTTTTCAACGGACTCAGGTACGTGGACTCCGTGATAAGCCCTTATCACTTACCTCAACATCGTTTCACCCCTTGAGGATAGTTATATTATCGATGGAATCAGATGATGGGGTCGAATCAACAAGACAGTGATTAGGGAGGTGATAAGATAAATGTATACACTTGCCCCTCTCATCGAAAAAAGCTCTTTTTCGGAAGTTTTGCTCGCTTCCTCCCAGTATACTGCCTCCGTGATGAAAACGGACACTTGATCCTCATCCTAGATTGGCCTGGAGCCATAATTAGCGGAAGATATCACCAAAAAGTCAACATGATATCAGATGATGACGGAATGACATCACACCGATGACCAAGCCTCATTTCGATACTGTGCTGATAGCATGTTGGCAACGCACCGATTTTCTCGAATCAGTATGGTGCGACATTGATATTAAAAAGATATCGATATGGAACAAGATTATAGCAGCATGATTCGTTTTACTGGAGTAATATTGCTCCGAATTCTTAAAATTGCCAAAGACCTAGTCACTGAAAGGGTTGCCAACGCACCGTCTAAAATTCCCCTACCTTATCTAAGAAGAAATTTCTACTATCATCTCGTATCTTATCGTGAGCGTTGTTTGAGATCATCGAATATGAACCGATAGACGGAACGGTGTGGTGAGTTGGCTAAACCAATATATTTTCATCCCACAGTTGTTACTCTCGTCATGTGTCCATCAACAAGTTCAGAGCCTCGTGAAATTGTATGGTAGTACACGAATGTAATACTCGAACAGTCCTGCCTTTCATCACGATCATCGATAAAATTTCTCGGCGCTTGATTTTTGGTCCAAACTGCAGGCAGTGCATAAATGCATTTCTGACCGTGCATAAATGCATTTCTGACCGTGCATAAATGCATTTCTGACCGTGCATAAATGCATTTCTGACCGTGCATAAATGCATTTCTGACCGTGCATAAATGCATTTCTGACCGGATACGATGCATTTTAGAGACTCTGCAATTCCCACCAAATCAATTCAGACGGACACGGACGAGATGAAAGTTATTCGTGAAAGTTAAGGTCCAAGAAACACAAGATGCGATGAACTGTGGTTACTTACGTGGTATGATTTCTTCTGTAGTAGAATGTTGTGTAGGTTGCCTATCGCCTAATTGAAGGGGCTCCTCTTATTGAAATTTATTGCGGTAAAATTCGAATAAGTTGCAATTTTTTTTTCGCACTGCGGCTTGCTCATCTTTCGTCCCGTCATCTGATCGTTTTAAATCGACATTTATTGGCCAAATAACGTGAAAGAATTAGGATGCCTTTGCAAGTCTATTTTAATGTTTTCTTTTCAAAATGCTACTTCGGCATTTTGAATCGCCGCAAAAATAATTGACGAGAGGTTCATCAAGCGTTTTTCTATCCCAAAGATGCCTGATATAAATATTGGGTTGACCAAGACAGTTGCTTGCTCCACAAGTTGTTTATTAATCGTCATTGGGCGGAAATAATTGTTGGTCCTCGAAAATAACTTTTGCACTCTGAAAAGACAGAGAGTGCGGTGTCTTTGAAATGTATTTCCTCTGTTCCTAACTCAAACTTTTAACCTGTGAGCATGTATACATGATTGATTAGCTCAACGATTCTTTTTGTTTACGTACGACTGGAATTTTGCAAGTTGTTGGTTCCGAATCTTAATCAATATCCGAAATATATTATATCGATTAATCCGAATTGGACTGACCAAGAGGGTGAGGGGGCGATTGCCCCCTATTGCCCCCTCGAACATACCAAAAGGACCAATTTTGGCAAGTTTTAACATAAATAAGAGAACCCATTTAACCGATTTATCGGAATCCCACTGAGGTATCTTTGAGCCCATTTTAAATTTTTATTTAGGTGTATTCAATTTTAATCATTTCAGAGATTCTGCAGCTGTGCGTGCTTTTGACGGATCTGACCTTTTGGTGGATCAATTAAAAACTTGAATTGTTACAACTAAACACAAAATTCATTTTAAAAAAACCGCCGCATGGTAAAGCCTAGATACTGCCTAACTTTAAAAATGTTAACTAAGACGGACTGATTCTCATTTATATTTATTTGGAACTTCCATATTGCTAGCCGTCTGCTTTTCACTGGTCATTTTTTTTAAAAAAAAAAAATAAAAAAGTAACTTTTGAATTTTTTTTCGAAAGATACGGTATGATCGTTATTCCACAAAACTTTGAACAAATTTTCCTTCGCTCTTTCAAAAAATTTCTCCGAAAATGTCCCAGTATTGTTCTTTTTTTTAAAAAAAATAAGAAGGAGCAAACATTTTGGAACACAGTAATGAAGAACCTTGTTTTTAAGTAGTTTGACATCAATATCCATTCTGCCGTGCTGAGGAAGAACGCCGTATGAACATTCGAGAGTCGCCGAATTTCCGCGTATAAGAAATGTACTTTTGAGGAGAGTTTGAATATTTTCTCCTGAAATTTCCGGATAGTTTAGATCTTATCACAAAGAAAATTCTCTAAGAAATTCAATGGAAAATGCTCACTATTTTTTCTGAAAATTCGTATTTAATCAAAGTAAATTTGGCACCTGACGAAGGTCCTTAGGTTTTCCCTTAGGACGGCAGCATTATCCATTGCATTTTCTGATAGAAACCCCGAAAAAAAGTGAAGTTGATGTAACATTCTGGATGTAAAAGAAGTGTGCGAGAACTTATAAAATAATGAATTACCCACCACAACGGTTAGTTTTACATCTTGCCATTGCTAAATTANGGGCCAAAAAAGGCCCTTAACGATACCCCTCCTTTGGCACCTGACGAAGGTCCTTAGGTTTTCCCTTAGGACGGCAGCATTATCCATTGCATTTTCTGATAGAAACCCCGAAAAAAAGTGAAGTTGATGTAACATTCTGGATGTAAAAGAAGTGTGCGAGAACTTATAAAATAATGAATTACCCACCACAACGGTTAGTTTTACATCTTGCCATTGCTAAATTAACTGCTGTAGAGGGTAATTCAGCTTTTTATAAGTTCTTGCACACTTTCTTTACATCCTGAATGTTAAATCAACTTCATTTTTTTTTCGGTGAACGTTCTACTTTCACCCCGACACAAAAATAAAGAGAAATTTCCCCGGAGCTTTGGCAACAGCGCCTCATAATGATAAGCGATGCCCTGACAATCGCACTGGGTCCGAAAACGAGCGCACTGGTGCACCGTGGCGCACCCCGACGCGCGTTGCGGAAACGGCAGTATTTGAAGCGGCTAATATCATCGCCGAGGGGGACAGAGGGGGGGGGGTCCTCTTCTCTTATCAATTACTTTGCGGGTATTCATAAAACATGCCCCCGCTGCCGCCCGAAATTGGTACTGTTCCAAGAGATTTCGCCGTTTTTTTTACTGCTGAGGGGTGATGGGGACGAGCCTTCTCTGGAGGGGCGGAGGGGGCTGCATGAGACGACACGAAACACATGCAACTGTGATGCAAAATGAATAAGCCTGGCTGTGGTGAGTCGTACGATGGGCTCGAGGATGAATGCTAATCAGTAGACAGGGGTCAAATTGGATCGAATTCGAAAGGAGGGAGCTGACCCACATACTAGGAAAAAGCTAGTTTTGCGGTTATTTTTAATACTGTCGTGCTGAAGAAGAACACCGTATGAGCCTTCGGACGTTGCAAAATTTCTTTCGATAAAAACCGAATTCACAGAGGAAATTGTGAATATTTTTTTTTCCAAAATTTTCAGACGATTTCGTAAGCAATTTAATCTAAAATATTCGAACATATTTTAAAGAAAAATGTCGTTAAAAATACATTATCTATCGAGGAGAATTTGGCAACTCTCGAAAGTTCATACGGCGTTCTTCCTAAGCACGGCAGAATTGATGTACAGCTTACACTCGGGATCATCACTTCCTCCAAAACTTCGGGAGAGGATGGACTCAGAAAAATCTCCGAAAATGACCTTTTGATTACTAATTGACACAAAAAACTCCCTATTAAAAGGTAAATGAAAGGCTGAAAGCCAAAGGTTGCAATTCAGCAAGTGTGTGTACATGAGACTAGCCGGGGTGCAAAGGGTTTTGAGTTTCGTTAAGTTTTCGCGGAGTTACCTCAAAATAACGCAAAAGTTGAACGGGTTCGAGTAAAATACAGTAGAAGCTCCCCTTTTCTCGGTTGAAGATCTTCATAGACTTGACGGGGTCGCTACCGCTCCTAGTAATGTCATGACATTTTCACCGAGCCACAAAAAAGCTTTACTAAATTTCTAAAGAAAATGTGCAACTATTCTTGAGGAATATCGGATAAATTATTGTCAAATGAGACGTTGGCTTGTTGCAATGCAATTTCACCCCAGCTTTTACCACTTCAAATCTAAAATTTAGAGGACGACCGGGCTCCTCCGAATAACATTTCTGCTCATATCCAATGAGACATATTACTTTAAAAGATCCATGATGAAATTTCAGGTTCATCCCCTTTAATAATCTTATTTTTACTTGCTCGCAATGCTCACTTTCCTCGCGGGTGAAGGAAATTGTCATCGTAAGAAAGAGAAATAAAAGAAGAAAATTGAAATTTCACCATTTCGACAAGGCGTTTTACAGTGCACAGAGTCAAAAAACCATACTAAAAAACATGTATGTCCAATGTCCATCCGTCAAGCGTCTCCTACTTCTGTGCACAGGCAATTCTCAAAACCATTCGTTCAATTTCATTCAAACTCGGCATGGAGGGCCTTATTGATCTATATGGTACCCCTCAGGGCCGGATTTTCCTACTTGCCGCCCATGGGCCGCCTGTATTTTTCCGGCCCCTTCTCATTCGTTTTGAAACATTAATGAAAGCCATCAAGTGAACGTGCCAGAGAGGGAAAGGTGCATGAGACGCGTTTACTCGCGTCGGTCACATTTTTTGCGAAAGCCCTGTCAACACTACTAGCAAAAGTTCAAGGAACTTTGCGCGAAATTCAAGTTTCATAAACCTATCTCTAATGGACAAGGCCTTCCATTCATAAGAAATGAACGAAAAAAATTATGAAAGAACAAACACAAAATTTGATTTAAAGATTCTAACTTCCGCCGTCGCGCCGCGCCGACCGCACCGTGTTTGGCGCAATGCGTGAAGTATTCACGCAGTCTTGTAGGCGCTATGCGTTTCACGCTGACCGCACTGTATTTGACGCAATGCGTGAAGTATTCGTGCAGTCTTGTAGGCGCTAATATGTGTTACATGCCGACCTCCGCGCTGAGGGCTTCTCCTTTTCATCTCAAGTCCTCGTCATCATTTCTCCCTAAGTCGCGCCGTTCCAGGCCAAATTGTGTGTTTGGTCTCTCTTTTAACTCGACTAATTAAAGGTGTTGTCTCTTGTATCGCTGAAAGACGACAAAATTAGAAATTACTATACTCTCAGGAAATGAGAGATCTTGTAGCCTTTTCTCGTTTGTAATTTTTTTTTTCTAAATCCGATTTTTTTTTTATACCTACATTTAAAAAAATTGCAAAATTTGCCACCATGGGCCGCGGCCCATGTGGCCACCCCTTTAATCCGGCTCTGGTACCCCTATGCACAGAAAGTGATTTTGGTATACCCTAAAATTTAGGGGGTCAGGAGCTACACATGATTTTTATTCAATTCACACGGAGGGCTTACTTTTTTCATTTTTATTATCTTCCAGAGATTTACCACAATACGGACACAAGCAATGGCAAGCCTACTTTGGTAGGACATTCGATATTTACACAAAACTGTGGAAATTTCAGCAACAACATAGGTAAGTTATAAGCCCTCTACGATTTTTTCATTGATTCTTCTGTCACATTAGTAACTTAGGATGGTTCTAATTATTGAGAAGAACTCCATACGAGGAATACGGCCCTGAGTCTTCGTGGACTGAGGCACGTTTCCCCTTGGACAGTCACATATCGACGGTGTAAGTCGGCAATCACATAACTCGTTTGCGGCGTCTGAAAATCTCGGCCTCCATGTTATTCTTTTAAAGGAGAACAAATTGACATCATTCCTCGAAGTTTTTGCAGAATCTCCTTCGCACCGAGAAGAAAAATCACGGCAGCTTTAAAGAGTTGCCGTTGTAAAAAATAAAATATGACAGGAAGTCTGTCGAGTTATGTGATTGCCGACTTGCACCGTCGATATCGCCATTTGTGGCAACTTCATATGTGCCACATAGCATAGCGCTCTGGACCGAATCCATTATCTTAGCAGATAGCTCACTTTAAACCTCTGATTGAGATTGCGCCCTCTCGCTGAAAGCTCATTCTTGTTTGGCGAGGGTGACCATGGGGGGGAGGGGGAACTTGCGAAGCCGTGCGTTTCTGGGAAATGTAGGTGGCGACTGAAGCACTGGGTTGAGCAGGCGCTCTTTCATTATTCACCGATCCCATTGTCTCCGAGCCGAAAGGGCAAAAGTCCACCCATTGTCGCGGCGCAGCGGATTGAGAGGATCTCCCGGCCACCTGTGGATTGCGCCACGACGAGCTCACCTTTCCACCAACAGCGGCCAATCCACAGTGTCAAATCGCACGTGTACACTACATTTGAGGACAAAATTATAAGCACCTCCCACTGAAAAAAAATCTCGGTGTATTTACTAAGAAAATGGTAAAATTACCAAGAATTCAGGGTTCTATTTGATCCCAGTTTTTTCTTGGTAAAATTACCATCTATGGAATTGGTAATTTTACCGAGAAATCTCGGTAAAATTATTGAACTTTCTCGGTAATTTTACTAGACCTTGGTAAAAACGCCAATATTTTTTATCGACTGCGGTAGAATTACCGAGATAAAATGGCAAAGTTACCAGGAATTGATTACCAATAAAAGTGGTATTCTTACCTGAAAAAACAGTAAAAATACCGGGTTGTAGGTAAGTTTACCAGTCTGTCTTGGTAAAATTACCAATAATTGGTAAAACAAAGTGAGATGGTAAAGGTACCAACGGACCTTGGTAAAAACGCCGAGAATTTTTTTTCAGTGCACCTCCCCATCCAAAGCAGTGCTCTCATTTCCCGAAACCAGTTCCGAATACGGAACTTTTGAGATTTGACTGGATTTTTCCCGGAACTTTTGAGATTTCTGAAATGTTCCGGATATTTTGAAATTCCCGGAACTTTCTCGGAACTTTTGAAAAAATCCAAAAGGAATCCCGGAACTTTTAACGATCCTGGATGGAACAAAAAAGTTCCGAATTCCGGGACTTTTGACGGACATGGAATGGGAGCACTGCATCCAAGTCCCTGGTGACGGTGTATGTTAGTATTCCTACACTGCTACTGCTACCTTCCCCAAAGTGTTTAAGTTAAGTTTGGCTTAGAGATAAGATAATTTGGACGTATTTCTGCCAAACGGAACAATGTGCATTAAAGCATGAGCCCTGAGACCCATAAGAATATAGGCATGACAGGGCTCACGTCATAATGCACATAGTTCCTTTTGGCAGAAATACGTCCATTTAAAGACTCACTCTGCTAAGGAACGATTGTAAGACCTATGATCAGGTGCTCGTCAAAGTGGTTTGAGTTGACCAGACCCTGACCAGAGGTAGGTGCGTATGACTCCCGGTTTTCTTCAGGTCAAGTCCCGGTCAACCTTTGTTCTCTCTCGCAAACCAGTAGTTAGGCTGATTAGCAGATTAACTGCTGATCAGACTCTGACCACTGGTTTGGTGACCAAAGGTTGACAAGAGATCTTACAAACGGCCCCTAGAGATAAGATACTTTAAAGACTCACTCTGCTAAGTCCCCTCATTAATGCTGCCATACACCCCTGATAGTGCCGCTAATTCCTCGAAATTTCTGGTGCTGCAAAAAAACTCTAGACGGTAAATTGCCCATTTAGGTCGAACCAATACTCATACTTCCGATGAATAACTACATTTGTATTTACAATTTTGATGACCTCTCACAAGGTAAACTCCTGGCGTGTCGAATAGCAAAGAAGAGAAATGAAATATCCATGCCATCGAATTACATGAATTTTCAACGGGCGTTTTTCTAGCTAATTGAGAATACGTCCACAAGCCATGCCAAAACATCCATCACTTAGCCATTCTTCGCAGAAATAATGCATAAACTTTGAAGTGCTGCAATTTAGTGTGTAATTTGCAGTGGAACGATTCAATAGCCCTGGTAGAATTTGTCCCCGAAAATCTTTTGTATTTTTACCTACTTTCCCAAAACAATAATTTGGAGGCGCGTTTATTTGATTTGCTACGAACTAAATATATACGAAAATTTGATTCAATTTGAGCACCGCACCGTAGCGAAGCTTGTTTTTCGTTTCTGGAAAAAATGACTCAATTTTAAACCTCCAATTGGCCTAAATTTGGCAATTTGGAACCACAATCCAGAGCTCGATTTCGAAGCGAAGTTGCACCATTAATTTCCCAATGCATTAATAGTTTTAACGGATGAGCCGGAAATTGTATTTCCTCAAGGCAAAATGAAGTCCAATATCTTACGCAACGTTACTAATATAGAAAGTATGTACGTAATGCTGCATCTCAAAATTATGAAGGCGAACTGAAAGCCGTTATGAAGATTTCCGTCCTCCATTAAAGTGATCTTCTCCAAGTCGGTATTTTTAATGCGTGACATGACGGTGGTCTGGCAACGATGTTTTACTGATAATTGAGTGATGGAATAGGCGCCGGATACTAAAGGTATTCAAGCTTTTAGAGACAACCAACAATTTATTGTCACCCACCCCTTACACTCTGTTTTTAACATTTGTTGACAACTGCGATGATTCAGTGACCGATTTGATTCTGAAGAGATGTGTGATAAACAGAATGAGAAGTCTCAGTACCGCAATAATGATCGAGTAGATTATTTTGTATATTGTATTAGTTTTAAAATATATATGGGGGGGGAGGGGGTGCACAAGTGATTGTGAATTGACCTTGAGGAAAACAAAGTCGTTTATGCACTGTATTATGAAAAACTGATCTTAACGGGCATTTTTTCCGGTCCCCTTGTACATGAATTCATGTAAATATACCTGCTCATAGCGGAAATCTGATGTTAACGGAAAACTGTATCGGTCCCGTGATATTCTGTTATCAGCAGGTTTCACTGGACTGCACTCGGCGTTGGAAAAATAGTATATTACTAGGGGGCTACGCCCCCTGTCCGCTACGCGGCCCAACCCCCTGAAGGCGCTTCGCGCCATCAATGGGCCGCTTCGCGTCCCTATTTTTACCCTCTTACCCCTTATCAATGTTGATTTTATTTTTCCCCTGACAAATTACGATATGAGGTATACTTTACTTTTAGAATGAAATAATTTTTGGTTTTGATGAATAAAGAATTTTTTTTTTTGAAGTCAAAAGGACGCGTTTTGGAATGACTGCTTGATGAAATATTGCAGTAAAACAACGAACAATGATAATCAGGTAATAATTAAATTAGTCAGGAGTCGGGGATCGGACCCACACTATGATTCACGTGGACGCATCCGACGTCTTAGAAGACTCGGCCACCGCTCATATGAAGATGCTATGCGTGAATTTTGTGTAGATAAGTATAGAGCTGGTGCGCAGGCTACCCAGCTACTGCGCAACCTTCTCGACCACTGCGCATCCTCCCGCGCATAGTGGTAGCAGTCCCGGAGCATTCCGTAAATTCACTCAATTTTATAACGTGATTTTAAAGAAACCTGGGTCCTATTTCCAAAATCTGATTAGAGCGGGCTCATCTAGGGCTTATTACCTGTCGATTTACGCAAAAATCATAGAAATCGGCCCGGTAGAACGCTCAAACGAACTATGACAAAAAGTATAAATTTACAGTGTTTAAATGGGAGAATTCGCAACTTTACCACTTAATATAAAAAAACCTGGGCCATATTTTGAAAATCTGAAAAGAGTTGGCTTATCTAGAGACAATTGCCCGTCGATAGCCGCAAAAATCATTAAAATCGGCCCGGTTGAACGCTGGAACTAAGCGTCACCAGTTACGCAAAATTAGGAGGTCTTGGAGCTTATATATACAATTGCCCGTCGATAGCCGCAAAAATCATTAAAATCGGCCCGGTTGAACGCTGGAACTAAGCGTCACCAGTTACGCAAAATTAGGAGGTCTTGGAGCTTATATATATGTATGATGATAATAATTGAGAGGCTTGTAGGACAAGGTGCAGGAGTGTAGTTTTTGAAAAAATTGAGATATTAATGATTTCAAGTGAAACTAGTCTTAATGCATATTCAGTGGAAAATTCGCTCCCAACTTACAATTTTTAAGCATAAAAAAATCCGTTTGAACTTCCTTTCCGCCCTACGGATCCGCGTAATTTTGAAACCTCAAACACGTATTTCTCTGAATAGCAAAAACTGCACTTATGCGCCTTGTCCTCCAAGTCCCTCAATTTTTGTTATTTTAAAAAGTTCTACATCACTTATCGCCATTCCACAGACTGATAGCTATTTTCGACTAATTTTACAGGCAGAAGGAAGACTCTTTGACACCGAGAAAGATGCATAACTTAAGATTGCAAATTTATTGACTTTAATAGTAATAATGAAAAAAGTTATTACGTCCATTTTCTATACCTTAATTCTCTGTAAGAATCCTCATCGACTGAGACGCGTTGAGAACTGGTACGGTAGTTTGCTGCACTGACCGATAAATGTAATTCTCGTATGAGAGAAAATTAAACGCATGAATAAGCGGCGTTATACATGACCCTTCGCTCATACAGTTTTTCAAAGAAGCATCCTAACGGCTAACGCTACCGCGAGTTCATAGTATCATCAAAGAGCTATGATAACATGTAAAGAGAAGCTTCAAAGCCTTTTACATGGCAGGTTATTAACCCCCATCTAACCTTAGATCCTACATACTTAGTCCTAGTTGGTTCTAGATCAGTTTTTCCTCACATCGAAAATGTGGTTGATGCATATGAACGAGGCTTCCTGAGAGGCAAGAATGCAAAGCAAGCGAAAAATGAATCAGCATTCGATCAGAAACTTTTCTCCGTACATTTGTCCGGTATAATCAACTGTAGCGTTAAATATTCGTTACTAATGCATTATTATGAAATACTGTGAAATAATCGCTTGAAAATCTGTTGTCCCGTGAAATTAAAATTTTCTCTGCAAAATGAAAAAATGAAGGTTACTAATTGCAAAATTAATGATGAAACTCAATTTTGCTCCGTCCCCCCCCCCTTGACCTTCTTGCCCCAATGACCGTCTTTGGGAAGCATTGGGCATTAGTGGGAAATATGGATTCTCTTTAAAATCCGTTCACTGAAAGGAAGTATTCTGGATATGTTCTACATTTCAATACAGGGTGTCTCACGAAAAACGAGCCACCTTGAATATCTGCCGAACGCGTCGGAATTTCGAAAAACGGTAAAAGACGTGTTCGTTTATATCGAGGAGGACACCTTTTGGCGTATTCGACATTTTCCCAAACCGCGGGAGGGGCGCGGGGCGGGGGGTGCCCCACCCGTAAGT
>NW_017547183.1:3057715-3184237 GCF_001854935.1 Bemisia tabaci
CCAATATGCATCTCCGTGCTGCCTACGAATAATTTTCAAACATAATTTGTCTTTCTATTTCTAGGTCTGATTTAATGGTAAAGAAATTAAGGTACTATGCAAGGTTCATTGTTGTTTGCCTCTTATTAAAAAGAATGAAATTAGTTCGAGAACTTGTTTCGGTGAGTAAATTTCTGTCGAGACTATGTTTCAGTCTCTAATCCTCAAAACTACACGTTTTTAACTGGAAAATATTGGTTTAATTTTTGAGAAATGACGTGTGTGGCTTTTAATAATAATTTGTCAGAACTTTACGAATGAATAATGCGAGTAAAAGCTGATAGTTTTCTTTGCATGCAAAGCAGAAAAAAAAGAGAGAAAAAAGAGAAAAGAAAAAAATCTTGTCTTTGAGGTGTTGGCTCTGATTTTTTTTTAAATTCGGCCCGTGAACAAGAATTTAGCTCACTAACGATCTGTTTCAAATACCACAGACCATAAGATACGTCATGAATTTATTTCCTTAATCATAATTTATTAAAGAATTTTAGCAAATCTTTTGTAAAATTAGACTGCCGGTAATTTTTTATTTAATTGTAGTTTTAAAGGCTACTACGTAATGTCATTGACAGTGTTCGAAACTCACCTTAGAATTTTAGGAGCCATGTGGCCCATCAAGCTCAATTTTTAGGGGCCATTGGAGATGTTTTAGGCACCAAATTGACTTTTTCCCAATATATCACGGCGCATTTTGTGAAAAGTCAGACGCAAGATGTTTAAGTTACACAAAATAGTAGCTGTAACTTGTAACTTTCGAAAAATCACCAAACAGAAAATTTAGAATTTTTTTTTTTTTTTGGGGGGGTGGCACTTTTTAGGAGCCACGTTGGCGCAGAACCGTCATTTTTTAGGGGCCACGTTGGCGCAGAGCCCTCATTTTTTAGGCGCATTTGGCGCGTTGGCGCCTGTGAGTTTCGAACACTGGTCATTGACAACTCTAGTTGCGATTCTAGTCAAGATTTGCCCCTTCCATTGAACACATAATTGATCCAAAAATATTTTATATAAAACTCTGATAAGAGAAAATGACACAATGACAATATGAGTCATAAATAGGTTGTTCATTTTTCACGAATTTATTAATTTATTTTTCAGGAACTAGATAAACAAATTGTAGATTATGCTAGCACGTATGAGCCAGATGACCAACTTGAATGGGCTCTAGTTTTAGACGAAATAAAATCATTTATCAAAGCTGATGGAGTTGTCAGTATCTTGCAGTCTGAGGCAAATACCGTATTCTTATCTCATAGGTGAGTCCATGGCCAGATTTTCTTGCGTAAGCTGACAGAGATTTGCACTACTTTTAAATCCCCATAATTCACCTGGTTCCCAAATGTGTTTATAGAGGAAAATTCAACGAGACACACTTGCGCCTGTTATTGTCGAACCAACAATTCCATTCTTTGATATACCTGAGAATTTCGATATGCTTCGATTTTTCGCACGAAAAAACAATACCACTTCTGGTTGGTTCTAGAATTCATTGACGGGTAACCAAATAAAGCTCTGAAAAAAATCTGGAAATCTGGAGAGCTCTTCAGAAAAATTAGTCACGATGTTTACTGAAGGAATTTTCCGTCAGTATCATTATATCGAATTTGACCCAAACAGTGACTATGACATTACCTTTTTAATCGCTACATGTATAATGAATTGATGTAGCCAGGGCCGGATTTACCTATTTGCCACCCATTGGCCGCGCCTGTATTTTGCCGCCCCCTTCTCATTTGTTTTGAAACATCAATAAAAGCCATCAAGTGAACGTGCCGGAGAGGGAAAGGTGCATGAGACGCGTTTACTCGCGTCGGACACATTTTTTGCGAAAGCCTTGTCAACACTACTAGCAAAAGTTCAAGGAACTTTGCGCAAAAGTTAAGTTCCGTAAACCTATCTCTGTGTGAACAAGGCCATTTGTAAGAAATGAACGTAAAAACTATGCAAGAACAAACATTAATGTGGTTTAATAATTTTAACTTCCGCGCTGACCGCGTTTGGCGCAATGCGTGAAGTATTCCTACAGTCTTGTAGACGCTATGCGTTTCACGCCGACCGCTGCTGACCGCACTGTGTTTGACGCAATGCGTGAGGTATTCATGTAGCCTTGTAGGCGCTATTCGTTTCACGCTGACCGCACTGTATTTGACGCGATGCGTGAAGTATTCATGCAGTCTTGTAGGCGCTAATATGTGTTATATGCCCACCGCCGCACCGAGGGCTACTCCTTTTCATCTCAAGTCCTCGTTATTAGAGTACCTATATTGAGAGAGTATGGCCACTGGGCCCCATGGAGAGGCTTAGGACCCAAAAATGGCGGTGCTTTGTTCTGGTTTTTGTGGATGGGAGGGGGGTCATTGCCAACTTTCGACGGTTATCACCAACCGCACTTGCTGCCAACCTTACTACATCTAAGATAATTTTTCTCAAAAATTGCACACGATTAGCCTTAAAAATATGTAAAGAAGTCGCAATAGTGCATTTGATTAAATTTCTCGTTACGAGAAGCAAAGGAAACTACATTTTCAGTCATTTTGCATCACATTAATTTATGGCGTCCGCCATTTTTGGGTCCTAAGGGCTCCATTCAGCCTAAGATGGCTGAGCCAATCAGAGGTGGTAACACCGGTCAAATTGCGTGTTTGGTTTCTCTATTAACTCGACTAATTAAAGGTGCTGCCTTTTGTATCACCGAAAGACGACAAAATTAGAAATTTCTATACTCTCAGAAAATGAGAGGTTTTGTCGCCTTTTGTCGTTTGTGATTTTTTTTCTGAATCCGATTTTCTTCTATGCCTATATTTAAAAAAGTCGCAAAATTTGCCGCCATAAGCCGCGGCCCATATGGCCACCCGCTAGATTCGGCCCTGGATCCGCTTTAAGAATTGTCCGTGATTAGAGCTTTTATCGGAAACCTTGCCAAAAAGACACTGAAAATAAGAACAGGGATTTTTTTGTCAACATCTGAAAATTCGGGGAATTTTTGAATCCAAGAAAACTTGTCGCCTTTGACTAAATTAAAAACTTAATTTTGAAATAAAACTAACATTTACATATATACATCTATTATCAGGAGAAAAGCTCACCTTGAAAAAATACTTATAAGAGCCAAGATTATGATTAAAACAATTTTAATACTTCGATTGCATTTAGCAAAAAGGAACCAATAGTATTCTAATGTCGCTAAGATTGTGCAACTTTTTTTACCTTGCAAACATAAACGATCGTCTAAACTAGTTTCACTTCTACTCCCAATAAACTATGAATTCAAGACGAAAATTACCGTCGTAAAGTTTACTTTTTGCAAAGAATGTACCTCGGTTGTTGTACCAAAGTTGCACAATCCCAGCAACATTGGAATGCTCTTAGTTCCTTTTTGCAAAATGCAATCCAATTGGTTGTTGCTGCAAAAAAATAGTTTCCCGCAACCTCCTGTACAATGCTCCAGTGACCACATAAGTTGGCCCAAGCACAACTTTTTCGGAAAGAACGGCTTTCCCCTTCCTGGTTTTTCACTTAATATCCGCCCGAGTTTCGCATATCTTCCGTTCCTCCTCATCGCAGCTTCCATCAAATCGCAATTGCCCGGAAACTAGGACCGCACATCTTATCTGATAAAATCGTTCGCCCTTTAAACCAATTCTGGGGGATTAGGCTAGACTAGTCGGTGAGTCAACTGTTGGTCTAATTTCATTACGTGAACGCAGAAGAAAAACGGGGTAAAAAAACACTAATGTGTGATCAATTTTCAAGGACAATTCTGTAATTTCTCCTACGATTTTAAATAGATTAAAACACGTAATATCCCAAATCTAAGGTCAGATTCAGATTCCTCGTGAAAAACTAATGCGATTTCATGCAACATATGTTAGAATAGCATGAAGGAAAGAGGCTTAATGACGTATAAAAACACTAATGTGTGATCAATTTTCAAGGACAATTCTGTAATTTCTCCTACGAGTTTAAATTGATTAAAACGCTTAATATCCAAAATCTAAGCTCAGATTCGGATTCCTCGTGAAAAACTGATGAGATTTCATGTATCATATGTTAGAATAGCGTGAAGGAAAAAGGTTTAACGACGCGTATAGATTCTGTCATACTCCCCGTTTGAACTACGCCGCCGCGCCGATCGCCCGAGTGAAACCTAACGGGGAGACGCCGGCGCTAAGCATTCGGTTTCGTCGCGAGGAATTCCTTCCGATAAATTCTTGTTCTTCCTCCTCCGCTGACCCACTGAGCACTACCCATGTTGCCACGTTGGATTCATATGCTCGAATCGGTATGCCTACGTTGTGTCTCTTTCCTCCACGCTATGCTCAGGTATGATACATGAAATTACATCGATTTTTAACGAGGAATCCGAATCTGAGCTTCGATTTTGGGTATCACGCGTTTTAAGTCACATTTTCCAACTTCAAAAATCCGAAATGACGGACGTGGCTGAAAATGCTATCTCGGCTCCTGTTCGATGGATTTCTGTGAAACTCGGTGTCAGGGTATGATACATGAAATCGCATCGATTTTTTACGAGGACTCCGAATCTGAGCTTCGATTTTGAGTATCACGCGTTTTAAATCAAAATCTGTCAAAATTCAAAAAATTCAAAATTCGAAAATCCGAAATGACTGAAGTGGCTTAAAATGCTATCTCGGCTCCTGTTCTCTCGATTTTCGTGAAACTCGGTATCCGGCGGTATTTTTCAACGGGAAAATCGAATTTTTGGTCAGATTTTCAAAATTTCAAAATCCAAGATTGCGGCCCCGACCTAAAATGCTAAGTCGGCTCCTGTTCGCTCGATTTTCGTGAGACTCGGTATCCGGCGATATTTTTCAACGGGAAACACGAATTTTTGGTAAGATTTTCAAAATTTCAAAATCCAAGATGGCGGCCGTGGCTTAAAATTCTAAGTCTGCTGATTGTGGATGAGGACAAAGATAATATATTCGCCACTATTCACCATACTTCGTTAAAAAAAAGTAAATTCGTTCTGTTAAAAGTTAATAGCTATGAGGGGCGGCTCGTGGAACGAGTCGCATGTTTATCGCGAAGCGAGGAACTGGGGGTCCAGGGGCACTCCCCGGCTAGGCGTGACAGCTCGCACAGCGAGCTGATCACGGCTAGTAGTTTATATATGTCTTGGATATGAGCGGCCCAGAGCCGCTATCCAGCGGCAGTGCGCTGGAGTTACTGCTTGTTTTTTTCTGAATCCGATTTTCTTCTTTGCCTTTATTTAAAAAAATCGCAAAAGCCGCCAAGAGCCGCGGCCCGTATGGCCTTCCTCTAAATCCGGCCCTGGATGTAGCGCCAGAAAGTCTATAGGTAGAATTTAGAAAGCGATTCGCCTTCATTTCATCAGTTATACAAAGCCCCCGCTTCAGAGTTGCAATAGTTGCATATGTAGAATTCTGTCCTAAGGCAGCTTATGTTACCCCGCCGCTGACTTGCAAGGGCATTTGCATTTTAACCTATGCCCTGGAAAGCACGTGCGAGTAGTTACAATGGCGACTCTTGAAAGTTGGCAACACTATCTTTCCTCCATTTGAATGTATGCAAAACAATCGATTCCTGGTGGGGCAGCTTCCCTCACCTATAATCGATATTTTTGATGGACTTAAATAGTGGAACAACAGTGTAAGAATCGCCAACGAGTAGTTATGAGGACGATGGGGCGCATAATTTACGCCTACGTAGTTACACCTTTATGTCGTAGGAGCGACGATTTGCGGGTAAAGAATTGGTACATACTTTTTTGTGCCAGAGTGGTGAATGGTGCGAGCTACCGACTACTTTATTCATTCTTTTTTTTCCAATAAATTTTTGAAAGTTTAAAGAATCGAATATTGCGTTCAACAAATATAAGAGATGCAACTCTGATTCTTCCATTATGATTTTCGGTTCAATGCTGGAAATGACGTGCAAAGACATTTGATCTGGAAGTAGAGTTAACTCCCAGAGGTTGAAATTCCGAAAATAAAATACTGGCACACAGTTCGAAAATATTTTCTATGGGTTCCTTCAGCATGACGCAGAGAGTCAGAGAGGCGAATCTTGCTTGGTACCAAATTATTATTGAATAAATTAATAAATTATAGAGTACACATGTGGTCCGGACCCGTGGACTGGGACGCTGTGTCATCATCATGTGATCACGCTGGTTTTCCCCTCCAACGTCTGAATCGCGGGAGACCATAATCCTTGTGTTGCTCCATTTGTCCTGGATAATGTATTAAAAATATCATGTAAAGAGCATTCGTCCCTAAAACCACAGTTTGCCAAATAAGTTATGTACATAGTTTTTACGCTTTCCTGATTGATCTTTTCGTTTTTCTCCTTAGGTTAAGTGCTTTAAACACACCCCCCGTTGAGAGAACACCCATGATGTGCTACTCTCTCCAGGAAATTCTCATCGTAGGAAATTGCAGTGATCAGGTAAATGTTATCCTTTTTTTACCTCGATAAAATTTTTACCACTTTTTGTTGGTTGTCATTAAAAAGACATTAATCAATATTTATTCAGTATTGACAAACTGGACATTTATTGTAAAAGTAGAAAAAAAAATGTGATTGTCAGAATATTGGAAATTCCTTCTGTATAATTTATTTAAAATGTTGGTAAACCATAAAACTTTACTGATACTGACACAGTTTGGAAATTATCATAGCCTCCAAGAGTATGACCAAACACCGCACGAAATATAAAATGAACTCTTTTCAGAGGCGGATCCAGCAATTTGGCAACATTGTCTTTTCTCCATTTAAACCTATACTAAATAATCAATTCTTGTCGGAGCACCTGGCCCCTCCAGAATCGATAGATTTCCATAGGTTTAAATGGAGAAAAGACAATGTTGCCAATTTGCTGGATCGGCCTAAGATTTGCTAAAAATCAATATGTCTAATCTAATTCTTCAATAGACTTGTACAGGCGCATTTCATTTATACTGTCCCGATTTTTCAGGTAAAATTTAGCGAACTGACGATGGACATGTTCAGAATGCTACAGACTTTTGAAAGAGAGCCTCAAGACGAGTACAATCATATTTATGATTCTTCTCCAGCGCCCTCTAGAGTACCTTTTGTAAGTATTTTTCGATTGGACGTATCTATGCTAAAAGGAACTATGCGCATAGGGTTTGCGCGAGACATAGTTCCTTTTAGCATAAATACGTCCGATTATGATAAAAAAAATTAACATTGAGAGGAAGTTAGCCCAGGTATGATCAAAATAAGTATTGCCTTCAAATTCCCAGCCGGTCTGCAAATATTCTACCTCAATGATAACTGTTGTTGCACATGCAAAGAGCAGAAGGCACACCAGCAGTTGGTACATTTAGCGCTAATTTTACACGGCGCACAGTGGCTCGAGTCAATAGGAGGGGTTGGACAAAATTTGGAGACTTTAAACGCTTATAATTCCGTTTATATAAAACTTTGAGGTTTTAAACGTGATTCCATCGGTTTGCTCGTGAATTTTTCTTCTGTAGGCACCCCTTCAAATTTAGAACATGACGAAAAAAACATTAAAATTTGCGGTTTTAGTCGAAAATTCCATGTCCGACCCCTCTGGTCGATTCGATCCGGTGTGCGGCGTTAGGAGTTAGCTAGGCTTGTTTCTTTCTAAATATCATGCCGAGCAAGAAATGCTTAATGTCTTGATCAAGGAGACCGCACATAACACCATTTTAAACTATTAATGTGATAATCCCTCATCGTGTTGCGATTTTTTATAAAGAAAAATTGCGCCAGAAAAGAGCAGCTATTGTTCTTTTCTTTTTTTTAAAAAAAAACCTCATACAACGCATACTATGAGCAACGAACTAGAAAACTTACATTAAATCTTGATTTTGTCGTTTGTTTCAGGATAAAAGTTATTCTGTGTCAAGTACAAAAGGCAGTGCCGGCTATCCAGTTATGTCATCGTGCCACGAGAATGGCGATAGGCCTCATAAGAGAGAAAATCCTCATAAGTACCTTTTATACAAACCTACTTTTAGCGACGTTATGGTCTTTTTAGCATCAGGTAATTACCCCCTTCCCCCCAAAGTTCCGAAATTACATGAATCCTTATTGCGATTATAAAGTTCAAACTGACTTTTGATGTTTAAAAATTGGAATTTGGGAGCGAATTTTTCAGAGAATATGCATCAAGACTAGTTTTACTTGAAATCATTAATACCTCAATTTTTTCAAAAACTGCACTTATGCGCCTTGTCCTCCAAGTCCCTCGATTCAGCTACCTTTTGTGCGAGGACTCAATTGTAACATTATTAAAGAGGCATATTTCAAGAATATTACAAATATTAAGAAATTCCTCATTAAATTTTAGGCTTAACAGTTTATAAGTGTGTATGTTTTCAGTACCCACAGGATTGACATTGCCATAAATGATGCTATTGATAGCCATCTTCATTTTTACTGTAATTTTGCTTTTTTTGATTTTCAGGTTTCAAAGAACTGCCAAGCAATGGTGCTCTCTTACTTTACATTTCGGCTGATGCCTCTTTTTCTTCTTCTTCCAAGCATCCGGTGGATAGTAAGTACTCATTGTTACAATTCTGATCTTATGTTTATGCCATCTCATTTATCTATCATCGGCATAATATCTATCTACCCTCAATATTTCCTAATTATGAAACATAAGAGGCGCATTATTTTATTTGGACGTCTGAAACAAATAGAGAAAGAAAAAAAAACCCTACGTATAGGTATAGGTTTGATTTTACATTCTGTTGTAAAAGCGCCTTTTTTCGCACCTCTCACTATTTGATACATCATTTCTGCCAAATGACTCACACTTATGGGCGCTTCAAAACATTTAAAAGAAAACTGTTATTCATTTGCATACCCAATACTTTGAAGGCGTTTTCCAAAGCAGGCCAGTGTCTTTTAACACAAAATTTTACAATGTCCTGTTTTACTGTTTCTAACTCATCAACAAAAGCACCTAGCTGCATAATGACACATACATTGTTTCAAAAATGAGTGAGAAATAGTGCTTTCATATTGCAAAGTGTAGTCTATGGGACACAATACAATCCTAATACTCCGATTTCTTTCCATTCTAGTGGGATACGATTTAGGTGGAGTTCGTACAAGCTGTAGAAAAGATGTAGACGCTAATATGAAAAAAGGCATTCATTTCAAGGAAATGCATTGGTAAGAATTTTTCTCTTGTGCTTTCTGATACTTCATAAAATAAAAGTCACTTGGAAAGAAAGAAGAAGAGGAGGGAGGCCCAAACATTTTTCAATTTTGTCAACAATGCAAACTTGCATACCAACGGTGTAAGTCGACGATCACATAACTCGGTTTGCGGCGTCTCAGACTTCCTGTCATACTTTAGTTTTTAAACGGAAAAATACTTGGCGGCAATTCTTTAAACCTGCCGTGATTTTTCTTCTCTGCGCGAAGAAAACTCTGCAAAAACTTTAAGGAATGATGTCAATTTGTTCTCCTTTAAAAAAATAACATAGGGGTGGTGATTTTCAGACACCGGAAACGAGATGTGATTGCGGACTTACGCCGTCGATACATATACTGCGCAGGTGGGTTTCAGGACATTTTGTCAACGATTTTTTGTCCGCACACCTTCTTTGTCCAGTAGTTTACGCTCACACGTAAAATGAGCAACGGTGACTTGGTCCAAGCGTTATATTTTAGTCCGTATGTAAAATATTGACAGGATGGAAATGAGAAATTGAGAGAGAAGGAGGTGTTATAGTTGCTCATTTTCGAAATGAAATGTTATTACTTTCTCCCTTTGAATCATCTTTTTAAATTGTCATCGGTGAATATTTGGTTTTATTTTTATCCTTAAAATATTCGATGTACTATATACCTTATATATGTAAAGTACTTTTTTTTCTTTACGAAATTATTACTTCATTTTGAAAACATTTATATTTTTAAAACGTGACAAATATTTGTAAAACCTTTTCCAAGCGACATTAATCTCAGTGAGCCGCAGTTGTGCCGACAGAAACTAGAAAAATAAATAAAAGAGGGGAAAAAACCAAGAAACACGCAAATCTTTAGTTTTAACCCTGTTTGTACATCGATCATTTAGAGTCAAATACGTCAAATTTTGAGCGTTTGGTTGCGCGTGCACCTCGCTGCAGCACAATAAAAGCACAAAATGTAAAAGAAAGTACAGATCTTTTCTCGCAAAATAAATCAAGATACTTATCGTACAAAAAATCGTTGACGAAATGTCCTATAACCGCGCAGGTGACTTTCAACATGTGGATTATTTCACTATAGAAACTTTTCGCCTCCCTTAATTTGAAAATCTGAATTTTTTTAAATGCACCCATCTTTCATATTCTTTGTAAAGACATTAATAGTCTAAGACTCTGAATGTCTCTAAATAAATTAATTAGGTAACTTTTACTTAAGTACGTCCTCTTTGGAAATGAAACAGTATTCGTCAATTTTCTCTGCTATTATACTCGACTTTGACACTGAAATAATTTTTAAGGCGGTGTTAGAGCTTCTATAGTTAAGTATTTTGTCATCAAGACTGCGGATAAGGCTTCTTTAAACTTTGAAGGAGATTTTAGCACCACAATTCAGGTTTTGCATTAAAAATTTGCCGAAAAATTAACATTTCACTTGTGATTCTAACCACGCAATTTTTTTTATGATCATCGTCTGTCAGATACTCTTGGTCTGAGACATTAATTTAACATTCTGTTAAGTGCATGTCCATTCTGCAAAAATTTGCGCTGATTTTATCATACGATTTGCAGCTTTTTATTCACTAATGCGCATTTATTTTGCTTTCTCTACTTGTCACAGCCTATATCCTGGTGATCTCTACCCATTCACTAGGAAACCTTTTTTTGTGATAATCGATTCTGACAATAGTTTTGTGTTCGAAAATATACCGAGGTATTTTGGCCAACCTCTCGTAGTGCTCATGTCTCCTCAAAATATTCCTGAAAACTTCCTCGGTAAGTTCTCCATTCACTTTCCATCTCATCCTTTGAGATAAGAGTTAAGAAACAAGAAAATTCCAATGCTTATTATGTCAAACGATAACTTATCTAAGAACGTATAATCCGTCTGTACAGCATTTGAAAAGCATGTTTGCAATTTTAGGTGAGAAAAATATAAAGTGAGGTGTATTGCAGAAACCGATCATGCAGCCAACGCTCAATACGCCCAATTTTTTTTTAAGATGCAACACGTACGTACACATACGTCAAACTCAAGCAGCAACAGTTGTGTTCAAGCCACCAGACACCATCAACTATTGCCATTGGCTAGTTAGTTGATTGTACACATCTCATTCAGAGAGTGTTAGACGTAATGCTCTTTTTTTAGAAATCGATGCTGTTTTATGAAAACTTTAAAAAATATCCCTGCTTATTATTTCAAAGAGAAAAAAAAAATCAGAATTTTTAACAATCACCGCCACAATGTACACTATTTTAAAAAATGAAATGAAAATAAATAAGATATATCTTAAGACATGGTCTAATAAATTTTTTCATTGAAATTAATGATATCATTACGTCTCAACGGACATTTTCCTACTGATTATGGGCAAACCTAAAATATTCCTTTCAATGATTTGACGTAAAAATGAGAGTACCTACTTCAAATTATTGTACGTAGGTTCATTATATGCAGTCCAAGGCTACTTGGTTTTAAAAAAGGGCCAAAACTTTTATCTCTTGTGACTCGGGTACTTTGAATCCAAAAAATAACTGAAAGTTAAATTTTGAGAGCAACGTGGAGGCCCGATTTTAATTAAAGACAGACTCCGGAAATCAGGACAAACAAACTCTAAAATTTTAAACCCGTTAATTTTAAACAGTTTGAATTTTCCAAACTATATTGGCAACTAGATTAAACAAATAAGAAATCTAGTATCAGCATGATCAATTTGTAAAAAGAAAAAAAAATTGACATCAAAATGTTTTCTTGGCTCCTTAAAGAAGGGAGGGAGCTAAAATTGAGAGGCTTTGGAGGACAAGGCGCATAAGTGCAGTTCTTTCTTTTTCAAGAAATACGTGTTTAAAGTTTCAAAATAATATGAAGCCTTACGGCGGAAAGGTAGTTCAAACTCACTTTTTGATGCTTTATAGTTGGATTTTAGTTGTGAATTGTTCATAAAATATACTTTCAAACTAGTTTTAGGTGAGTTCATGAATATCTCAATTTTTTTTCAAAAACTGCTCTTATGCGCCTTGTCCTCTAAGCCCCTCAATTAATGAAATAGTAACATCATTTCAGTTGAAACTTTGACTTGTCAGAATGAGCTCAAACTACATAAATGACGATTTGATTTTGCAGATTATCAGAAGTCAGCGGGTAGCCTGTTCACTTTGTTTCTGCATAGTCCGTTAGCTGCCTTTTGCTACGTGTGCAATGTCAACTCTGTACCTTTCCACCACTGGGAGCGGTGTCAATCCTTCGTCGACCGCTTCATTACTGAAGCCAGCCGACTTTTCACGCATAGCAGAATAGGTGAGTCTCTCTCTCTTAAGGTGACTCTATGCTATCTAGGGACGAGATTCTCCACATTATATCGCTATCTCTCTCTTATATGTACACATTGAGTCAATGAACGAAGTCTGTTCTCGTAGTTTCAGGTATAAATTTACAATGAATCTTAACAAATTTGATGTCATTCTTCTCAGTGTTAATGCTGCTACACGTTATGGATCAGTTTCTCTTGTTAACTTGTATGCAACGATAATTATTGCTTCTCAAAGACACAAACCGCATAGCAGCGCTATGTAGTGGTGAATTTCGTCCCTAGATCACACAGATTCCCCTCAAATGCGACTTTTTTCTTGGATTTGCCGGATAGCACATTTTTTTCTGTTACAAAAAGTAGATATAAATTATTATAGAAAAATGTAACTAAACCTGAAAAATACCAAAACCCACTTTCGTTGGAAGTGGTTCCTCAGAACTCTCGAGAACGGTTCGATGGTCGAACGATCAGTTGATAATTTCTAGATTTTAGGAAATTTCTGATTTCCGAGCATCACATTCCGTTGCAGAATACGCCAGGTATAGGCACACACAATTTGAACAAGAAACATTTTGAAATCAATATAAAAGTACGTCTGTAGGAAATATCGCAATTAAATCGAAAGGCAACACGACTCGATTTCGCAGTTGTTCTTTTTCAAATGTTTCTTGATCAGATTTCGTGCACAAATACCCGATATACTATAGCGTTATGTAATGCACTCCAAAGCGTGAGTTTTTCAGTATAAATTTTCAAATTTAAGGTGATTCGATGGACGCCATAGTTTGTGTCAGAACGATGTGCGATATATCGCATCGATTGGCTCCATTTTTTCAGCTACTAATAATTTTTCTTGAATTTTGAGATCGCAATTCTGTTGTCAGGGGACTAAAGCACTCACTTACCAATTTTTACAAACAAATTCAACGTAATAAAGGCGTGGTTTTTTTAGAGAGAAAACATCGCATTCGATACTGATATCGAAACTGCACTCGAATGCGATAGTTTCTCTCTAAAAAAAACCACGCCTCTATTACGTTGAATTTCTTTGTTAAAATTGGTGAGCGAGTGCTTTAGTCTCCTGACAACAGAATTGCGATCTCAAAACTCGAGAAACATGACAAGTAGCTGAAGAAATGGAACCAATTGATGCGATATATCGCATGCCGTTCTGACACAAAATATGGCGTTCATCGAATCACCTTAAGTAACAGCTTTTAGTGTGTTTTTTTAATTTATCGATCGTGAGTGTCAAATATCGAATCGTTTCTCAAAGTGTTGAACACCACCTTGAAATTTTTTCTGTTTCAATCTACTTTTACAATTGCTGCAAGAATCTTTCGATGGTTTCAACATGTTGTATCGTAGGACCTGGTGTCTCATACGCGTAACGTAAGTGACGTATCATACTGCCATGCTAGGAAAAAACGTCGTATAAACGTTCAGGCGTTGCCAAATCTCTTTTCCTAAAACTCAAATTTCCTAGTAAATTTATGAATATTTTCCTCCCAATTTTTCAGATATTTTAGCACATTATTTTACCTAAAGATTCGGAAAATTTAAAGGAAAAATATTCATAACTTTCCTCAGAAATGAACATTTTATTGAAGGAAATTTGGCAACTCCCGAATGTTCATACAGCGTTCTTCCTTAGCACGGCAGAATACGTCAACGTCAATGAACCGATAGGTGTGTTTATATAAGATCCTTTTAAATAGCCTAAACGATGGGGCATCCTTCCTTAGATGTATCAATCACCCTAGGTCAATGCCGCTAGAACTTTCATGAAGTAAGAAAAAAGCCCTCACTGCATGTAGAAAAAATATTCTTCACTGGTACTCCAAAACCAGATTTTTTTAAGCCCTACTTTGAACTGATTAAATATTTTCTTCCTTTTTTACAGATCCAGCCTTTATTCCATTTTTTGGTGATGATTTTTTAAGACTTATTCTATTAAGATACATATTTTGTGATGTAGTGCTTCATCTTCATAAAGGATTTCAAGTGAGTGTTAATGGATATTTCTAGATTTTAAAATGAATCACATCTACCTCGAATCAGCCCATGTGATGTTGAGACTTATTTTTACAGTTTGGTCAGGTTCTCCCCCCCCCCTCCAAAACTTGATCTCCACACCCTCACCCTCAATCTAATTAGAGCATGAGGGCTGAGGTAAAGTTTTTTTCGCTGGCGAAGAACATGAAAGCCGAATAAACTCAGAATTTTTATAAAGCCTAAAACAAAATATATATAAAAAACAAAAAAAAAACAAAAAAAACAAAAAAACTCAGAATTTTAAGTCAGGAACCCTCAATCACCCGAACCGACTCTTTTGGTCAACGGAAGCGAGGCTAGGTTCAGTTCAAGGAATTGAATAACTGTGATTCATACAAACTTCCATATTAACTGACATTTTTCGGTTCAGTGGATTTAACCTCGGTTAATTGTCAGATCCGTCAACTAGACAGGTCGGCTGAATCAACTGAAGATTATTTAGTCCTTATTGAAATGAGAAAGCATCTATTGAACGTATGGGTCCCCAAACAAACCCGGTGCGGAGCGGAGCGCCGTTTTTTTTTTTTTTTTTTTTTTTTTTTTTTTTGTAGATATGTTTTGTTGAGGTATTAAATTTTATTTTATTTTAATGAGTAATATGAAACTAATTGTTTTTTTTTTAAAAAAAACAAGTTGATAATCAAAAGTTTGGCCCCAAAAACGCTCTGATGAATCGGAACAAAATTGATGATTAGAAAATCGATGACCAGGTCATCGCCAACTGTCTTCTTGCTGAATTCTGCGGCGCGTTATCTATTATTGTATTCGATTGCGACCATTTTAACAATTTTATCCGCATTATTGTTGCAGGGTTCGAGGCAGTTCAGACCTCAGTGTGCACCGATGCTTCCAGAAGCGGAACTTTTGGACCACCCCTCTTTATATCATCTTATTATAGACCTGGCCGGTCTTCTTAAAGTTAGAAGTTTTTTCATTGAGAACGCTGAACTGGAGTGAAACCATCCCTAAACTTCCTGTACTCAAACCTCTCGGTCAGCAAACTGTTACCGTCATGAAACCAATACCGACAGAGTCTAATTTACACTTTTATTACGAGTACGTGTTCAATATTTAATAAGTATCGATTTATCTCCATTGACAACATTAAGATGATTGTACAGCGCCAATTCGCTGCAGGCGTTAGTAGGCATCCACTACCACGACAGATTTCGAGTGAGGGCATTGATTTATCCTGATTGAAATTTTTTAAACGTATACGTGTTTATTTGAATCAAATTTAGTACGATCGATTTATCGAATTTTATCCAAATATAGTATGTTTTGAGACTATCAATGATAATCAGTCGATACCAATCGAATTCGTTCGATAATCATGTGACGTAAGACTAATGGCATCTACAACAGCTCTGAGCGGTTGCTGTAATTAAACTGAATTTAAAACAATTGATTGGAAATTTAATTCGATGAACAACATAATCTTTTCCAATGATTCTCTAGAGTGGGTGGAAATTGCAGAACTAATCGGTGCTTGCACTGTTGTAGCATCACGTCCCAGTACACAACAGCTAGGCCCACATCAAGGTCCTGATGCCGCCTTTTTAGAATCAGGAGGAATAGTAAAGTTGAACGCTACAAGAAAAGATGCCATGCACATCAAGAATGGACCAAAAATTTCCATAAGCAGGTTTACTATTCCGCCCACATTAAAGCTGGAGGTGTTAGAATCAATCCTAATTATAAGGCGATTAAATTGATCATGTTTTACACCTTAGGTTTTGGAATTCAAAGCCCCTGAAAAACTGATATCATAAAATAAAAAGTGGACCGTTAATAAGCAAATCATTCACAGGAAAAGTAATGAGAGCACTAACGACGTATTTTGCGCATATAGTTTAACTATGTGTTTTTGTGCCACATTTATCATAAATGGCTGTGACTTTCATCGCTCTGTTATCAAATCGTATGGGTACAAAAATATTGAAGAAAATATCGAACAATTTCATGAAGGGAAAAAATTAATTACTTTGTAATTCAGGAACTTTGCAGCCGACTTGGTTTGTATCATGTCATTTTCTTCGATTTGGTCGCATTTAGACTGATTTTTTAGTTGGTAAATCAAAGCGCAAAGACGCTCATCGGGATCAAAATGTTACAAAAAGAAAAAGAATAAGAAAACTTGTAGCTAAACAGCAAGATCATAACGTTGGGTCGTCAAAAAAATACCCTCAATCATTGCACGGCCCGTTTTCGCGAAAATTTAGAAGGCCGCGCGGCGTGCGCCTTCAATTCTTGCATAGGCAACAAAGACAACCGTCGAGTAGATTTAGTTGTATCAAAGTTGCCTTCAATGTTGGGTCACATCAATTGAAGGCGTCGTGTTCTGTTTCCGTTCACTGTAAATTAAACGCTTTTCCCTCTCTTTTTCCCTCTCTCTCTCCCTCTCTCCTTGTAATCTTACGGGTCCAGTTTGGCAATCATAAAGATAGCTCTAGTTTAAAGATTGCGGGCATTTTCAAAACACCTGACGCCTGACGCTGCCGTTATTATTCATAGAAATATTAAATTAAAGTAAATCACACGATTTACTCGCATTTTTCTTCTCACCAATTCCTATTCAGAAAAACTATGTATACTATGTCAAAAGCCGTGTATCAAAATCTTGAGTTTTTGACTGCAAAAACTGTTCGTTATGATACATATGAGCTCGAGATTTTATCGGCAGTTGAATTGAGGATTTTTTCGCTTGAATTCATTTTATATTTTTTAATGATTGTGAAATACAGACGCTAAAAAGCTTAAGAGCCAAATTCTGTCGATCAGCCCCTCTCCGACGTTCAGTTTTTTCTACCCCTATACTTTTCTACAATTTTTTTTAATTTTTATGCGCTCTAAGAATGAACTTTTAAGAATAATTCCTACGGGCAATGACATTAGTAATATCTTAAATCGGCCTCTCAGAATTAAGAGCATTTTAGAGTGCAAGTGTCAAAATACAATTAATAATTTTTATATCTAATAAATATAAATACTTATGACTGCTTAATTTAAATATCTTAAATTAAATCAAGTTTTCAGAAGGGTAACAGTTGCTAGAGGCACCGAGAGGGATATGGTCGAAGAATCCAAATTTTTGCGCATATGACTTAATTTGGACGCACATTTTGCAATCAGAACCTACTTTTTACAGTTCGTTTTAGAAACAACATATATGCTATTAGGCTATCCACGCAGATAGGTTCTTTTAAAGATGAGCCAGGAATTGTAGCTCCTGATTGCAAAACGTAGTCTATTTGGTCCCTTCGATAGACACAATTCTATTTGTTTTATTGTATAAGAAAATTATTGCGAAAAGGGAACCTTACCGGGAAAATGCGGTTGATTCCAAGTCAAATAGACCGGCCGGTAATTTTTTTCTTTTCCATTTTTTTATCCAAATAGTTAATGTTTATAAGTTTCACTCTTGTCGACATTTTTCGAATGTAAGTTACACCCGAGAAAATTGAATGGTTTTCACTTTGAAGACCATAGCCAAAAGATACATCGTACGAACGCATTGAAAGAATTTATTAAGTCTGATTTTCTTAACTTTAACGACTTTCGAGCGTTCTTTTTCTCTCCCCCATCAAAGTCTGAAATGTTAGCCAACTGGCTTTGATTCTCGTTGGTACTTCCCAACCGCTGATAAATTCGTGTTTTCCTTAGGCAATTTTTCCTTTACTTTTGAGTCGCTTCCATTCGTTGGATCCTCTGTCTGCATGAAGATTTATCATATTCAAATATTTTTATAATAAAATTAAAACTGTATTTGTGAGTATATTACTATCATTGTTATTCCACGGTGTTTCGAGAAAATTAAGACAGCAAAGATGGAAACAAAAGTATTGATGCTAATTTTTCTGTATAAATGTTTTAAATTTGTTTGAGAATCGCTACATTTTTTATTCGTGGTAAAAAATAAAGTTCATCTTTGAGAACTTCCCCGGAAGTTTGCCTACGTGATATCCTCTCTATGGCCCATTTTATTCAATAAATCGTTGAAAAAAAAATTGACTTCTTTTCTTATCTTGATTTCTATGCTCATGCTCATTCCTGACAGCTGAACAAGAGATCGCAAACTTAGCTTACCCTTTAAAAGGTAGCAACGTTACAAAAACGTTTCTAACAGAAGTGCAAATATTTCTGGATGGCGACTTTGTTGCGATGATGCTACTTCATCTTTCAATTATGAGATGTCTGGCAAAATTGTCCCCTTATGAATGTAATGCGAGGACCGATAGGACCGGTAAAAATGAATGAATAAGACGAAATCAAACGAAACAAAATGATCCTAAATTGTTCGGCACAGTCAAAAAAACCTATTTGGGGTATAAAAATATTGATTTCAGTTTTCAATGCTGTTCGGTCTCCATTCATCTTGCAAATCATTATTAAGCGTCTCTTGAGCAAAAACCCATCTGAGCTGTGATGTGGTGGTCTCATTTTCTTTCCTCCTACCGACCCCCTTAACCCTTTTGCCTGACTTTATCAAAAAATTCATCGATTCGCATCTTAAATTGGTGTATATTGATATTGCATTAGCATTGCATGTATATCGACGGTGAAAGTCGGCAATCACATAACTCGTTTGCGGTGTCTGAAAATCTCCGCCTCTACGTCATTTTTTTAAATGAGAACAAATTGATATTATTTCTTGAAGTTTTTGCAGAATTTTCTTCGCATTGAGAAGAAAAATCATGACAGTTTTAAAGAATTGCCGTTGAGTAGTTTTCCATTTAAAAAATAAAGTATGACAGGAAGTCTGCGACGTCGCAAACCGAGTTATGTGATTGCCGACTTTCACCGTCGATATGGACATTAAAAACATCGGACCTAATCACATCGGCGCGCAATTCATGAGCATACCACAAACATTATCTTGGTAAGAATGTGACGAACTAAGTGAGGACTGAATGGAAAAGTGGCGAATTGGATATTTTAGATTATAGAAAGTGCCGTTTGGCCGGAAAGCCTCCATTTCAGTGGAAAACTATTGGACGGAGGACTTCCGAGAGGAGCGTCTTTTCAAATTTCGCGCTTTTTTGTGGTGAACCATTCATTCTATCTCATTGGCCGATGTCATGCAAAGGTACCACTCCACAACCCAGTTATCGATACGGTTTACAAAAGAAAAACTCTGGAGTCTCGTGGTTATTTGACGTTGATTGGAATCGAAGAGACACAAATACATTAAAATCAATTAAAATTCGCCATAAACTATCTTCATGAGCTCACTATTAGCTAAATCAGGACAATTACTTTGAAGCCACGATGACTTTTTTTCACTAGAATGACGACACACTTGATGTTCGCCACGTCCAGCTAGCAGTTCAGTTTGTTTACATTTTGTGTTATCACTTCTTCGCGGACTGCTCTACAGTTGCACATTTTTTTCATCTCCACCGGTATTTTCCTCAAACGTTAAAGTTTCTCCAGCATAATTTTGTGTGCTGCTGAAGAAACATCGTACCTTTCTTCCGAATTTCAACATGGATTCACTGGTGACCTGCATCGCACCCGTGAACATAGCTGTTATAAAATACTGTAAGTGAACTTTCTCTCCCATTATTAATCCTCACTGATGCAAAAGTAAAATATTTTGAAAAGAACTTGCCGTCACATTTTTGCTGTTTATCTAGAGGAAGAGTTGATGATCACGCTTGCCGCATCTGTTCTTCTTTAAATAAGTGGAAAGTACGTACCCTATGTTTTGACACGTTCATGTAATTGCTACCTACTTTTTTCGAGCAAACTGATATTTCTCTGAGACGATCAAAATGACCTAACTTTTATTGATCATTTCAAATGGTCGTTTCATTAACTGCCTGAGGCTAAATATTGAAGAGATTTCATTACGTGAGGATCTTGTTTATGAAGCACTACAGTAATATGTACCTAGATGGTAGCGTTTCTTTCTGCTACTTATCTATCTCTTAAGGGATTACCATTAAACATTTTTGCTCAAAATTTTATGTCATGAGACTATCAATTATCTGATTAAGAGGTGTTAGTTACCCGGATTCTGGAGTTGGGTGAGTTTAAAGTCTCACAATAATTGATGCATTTCCAACTGCCCTCTTGAGTCCTTCCCTGGAACTACAAACTACCCACCTTATAATCATTAACGTAGATAAATTTTGCACCACGTTTTCTATTCTTCAGCTTTTCTTCCTACATCCTTGTCGCTCGGGCTCGGACTAGCCATAAGGCCAATCTGCCATTGGCAGATACGCCCCCTTTGTGCGCCAAAAACGCGCCCCTCTCACAGATAGCAAAATAAGAAGAAGAAAAAATTACGACTGAGAATATGTGAAAAAAATTTCTTAAATGAACGGAAGAAGAGAGAGTTAGGAGTAAAGAAAGGTGCTTTAACGCATGATAGTGGTGAACAGAGGTCCAAGAACAACTTTGTGAAGCGTAAACAATTTTCTGTGAAATTTTCACCTTCTTCTTGACATACAGGTGCTTTGTAATCCCCCTCCTTCATTCGCTATGTGTAACTCCCTTAAAAGCGATGGTTGGTTCGATTTTTAGACATACGCATCCTTTCTAGACCTCTGAAGAGACCTTTAAACTTATTTCCTACTTTTCAAATGACTATTGATTTGGACATACCATAGCATAGCTTAGGGCAAACTTAACCTTAATTTATCTCGAAATTCAAAAATAAGAGACATCTAAAATGTAAACGCGATACAACTATTTGCGCAAGATGGATGTCTACATTGCATATGAAAACTGTAAGACGCGATGCCGTGAGTCGTGAACTCGCAATGCTCTGCTCTAGTTTGAAGCAACCTTACAAATAAGACAAACGCAAACAAACACAATATGAAAATAAAGCGAGGGAAAGGATGCGCGTTAACGACGGCGCAGAGATACAACTATTCGTACTTGATGGACGTCCGTGCTGCATCTGGAAAATTGAAAGCGCGATGACGCGAATCGTGAGCTCTCAATGCTCTACTTTATGCTGTCAATGAAGCGTCGCTCTGATTCGGGAGAAAAGTTTAAAAAAGGCCTGAAGACATCTCTCCTACCTTCGGCTGTATTACTCACGTAGTGCTTGAAGCACCATTACGGATAAGACAAACGGAAACAAACACGATATGGAAAAAGAGGGAGGGAAAGGATGCGTGTTTACGACGGCGCAGAGATACAACTATTCGTTCTTGATGGACGTCCGTGCTGCATCTGAAAAATTGAAGGCGCGATGACGCGATGCGTGAGCTCTCAATGCTGTGCCACGTTCAATTTTGCAATTTTTACTCCGTGCGATCAATAAACTTTGAACCTGAAAATATCGTAAACTTGTGCTGATTTGTCAAAATTTTCTGAACCCCTCTCCACGTAGGGAATGCCCTACCAGAAAATATCACATTACGCCCCTTTAACCAGCCTAGAGTCTACACCCTCAGTTGCGAGCCAGTCCGACCCTGTTGTCGCCAACAACCATACCTCGCTACGCTGAAAGGAGAAGTATTTTTTTCTTGACTGCACATGCACTGCAACCGAAAGTGCCGAAAGAGTTGCTTTTGGATTGCTGAAGTCGAAACATGCGTGTCTTCGGTTGCGACATTAGAAATTGCTGCTGATGTTTTATTTTTTTCATTCATTGAAAAATATTCCCAGAAAATAATTTTATGGAGATGCTCAGTTTCGTTCACTTTCTCTTAAAAAATAAGCCGAAATGGAGATTATGTTCCAATATTGTGACACATTTTTTTACTCCCGGTCTATCGATGGCTAAACTGAGAAACCTCGTATCGCAATGGAAACGTCTCAAAATTTTAGACAATAGCAACTGAGTTCTTACGCTTTTTTACATTTTGATAAGTGTTCGAAGCTTGGAATCGGTATTTTCTTTGGAAAGAGTTCAATGCATGCGTGTACAGATTTTTCTGAAATTTTTTGCATGACATATATTAATTATTTTCAGTCCAAGAAAACTTTTGAGGAAGGAGGACTACCTTTTAAGATAAAAATACTTGGTATGTTTTCGGAAATTTTGAAAAACTAGGGGACTTTGCCCCCTGGCCACCACGCGGCCCAATCCCCGGGCGTGGCGCTTCGCGGCCAGCTAAATCTCAAACGAAAAAAACCACAGTATTATTATGAATTAAAAAAAAAAAAGAAACTATCAATCGCCACTTACGGACGGGACTCCACTTACGGGAATATCCCACTTACGGACTTTGAACGCTCCTTCCTCACCCCAACCCATCCAGCGTCTTTAAACTGATTTTATTAGAATAGAGAGGATGACAGTTGAGTCATGTGCCACTTTTGCCTCCAGCTCATCGGCTTGGGCGCGCTTTTTTCGGAACGAAGTAAAGGAATAATTTTTTTTTTCTCTTTCTTATTGGTGTGTTAACAACAATTTACAGAATATGTAGGTATTCAGTTGACTTTGGACAAGACGCCTCACAATTATGATCACCGGCATTTCAAAACGGGTGGGGAGGGACTTAGCATTCTAAAATCTCCAGCAGATAGCGCTAGCGGTGCGGTTCTCAAATGAAAGAGTATATTTACAATTTAAAGTCAACATCACACCATACAAAAGCGCCTTAAATTATTTACGGCTAGTGCCATAACAATACAAAATGTATTCGAAATCACTGTTAAAAGATGTTATCATAAGTTGGTCGTCCGCTATGGGTATTCTCAACCGAGACCTCTGACTCCGAGTTTTCTCGAAGTGCTCGATGCCTCCTCCTTCCATGTTGAACACACCATTTTCACTCCTCCCTCGTTTATAACCTCCTGATTCTGTCTTCGGTGTTGACACATCGCCGTGATCGATCTTCCACGACTTCCCGGCGTATCATGGCGAAAGAATGCAGAATCCAGAGGAAAACAATGGCACCCACGATCATCATCACAAGAAACGCGAGAATGTAAAGGACGTTGAATACTTGCACGAATTGTACAGCCATTTGCAGCCCAGTCTATTCTGAGAAAGTGGACCCGCTCGGGAAAGAGGACTGCGCGGTATCGACCACATTTGCGGTCATATTCATCATCTTTAATTTGGAATGGATCCTCGACTTAAATTTTGCTTTTTGATAACCTAAATCTCTTGTTAGGTTAGCCCAAAGATACTTCTAAGCAGGGTTGCCACAGTCGGTGACAACCCGAAAAAGGTCAGGGAAAACCTGGACCTGGAAATGTCTGGGGAAAATTGATGAGCTCTTTATTTGTTTCCTAGAATGGGTTTGACGTTTCGAACAACAAATTTTGCCCAAAAACTATTTCTAATTATGTCTTTATGACTATCTGGCATATTACAGGCGTCAGTCCGCAATCACATCTCGTTTGCGGTGCGAATATCTCCGCCTCTAAGTTATTTTTTTAAAGAAGAACAGATTGACATCACTCCTTGAAGTTTTTGCTGAATTATCTTCGCACAGAGAAGAAAAATCACGGCAGTTTTAAAGAATTGCCGTTGAATAGTTCTCCATTTAAAAAATAAAGTACTTACCTATGACAGGAAGTCTACGACGTCGCAAACCGAGTTATGCGTGATTGCCGACTTACACCGACGCTATGTTCGATGCAGTCAGGCCAGACCTTTTAAAGAGCATGCGAATACCCGCGCTTTTCTCCAGATTAAGCTTTTGATACTTTCAATGGGTCTACAATCATTCATTGGGTGCCACCTCTGGAAAATTCAATGAATTTATTCTCTTGAAATTGTGAAACACAATCGGAAATTCTGTCGAATCGTTGCAATTTGGAAGTACCCGTTTTTCTACTTTTCAGTCATCGACAATCTGCCCTAACTTTCCACGCCTGGATACGTACCTAAAGTAACTAACGCATGCTGAGTTTGATTTTGAAAGAAGAAGAAAAACAAACAAACATCTCATCGAATTCTCTTGATTCTGAATTCTTTCATTTTGTATCAACCGTTCTGTCTTTCTGATACACTGGCGGATATTTCGGTGGTTCGCTCAGAGCACAAATCCTAAAAATGGTTATGAGGTTGCAATTTGGCCAATGATAATACACGATGTGGAATAATCTCCATATAATTTAATTAAATATTAGCAAATGTGCATTTCTTTCTCTGATTATTACGGGTTGGCTCCTGCCCTCTCTTCGCATAGACAGGGCCGGATTTACCTACTTGCCGCCCCCATCTCATTCGTTCTGAAACTTTAATAAAAACCATCAAGTGAACGTGCCGGAGGGGGAGGGGTGAACTCGTGTTAGACACATATTTTGCAAAAGCCCTGTCAACACCACTAGCAAAAGCTCACGGATCTTTGCGCGAAAGTTAAGTTCCGTAAACCTATCACTGTGTGGACAAGGTCTTCCATTTCTAAATATTAAGCGAGAAAATTATGAAAGAACAATTATACATGTGGTTTAATAATTTTAGCTTCCGCAGCGGCCGCCGCGCCCCGCTGACCGCACTGTATTTGGCGCAATGCGTGAAGTATTCATGCAGTCTTGTAGGCGCTAATATGTGTTACGCGCTGACCGCTGCCCCGAGGGCTTCTCCATTTCATCTCAAGTCCTCGTCATCATTGCTCTCTGCGCCGCGCCGTTCCAGGCCAAATTGGGTGTTTGGTTTCTCTCTTAACTCGAATAATTAAAGGTGCTGCCTCTTGTATCACCAAAAGACGGCAAAATTAGAAATTACCATACTCTCAGGAAACGAGAGATTTTGTTGCCTTTTCTCGTTTGTATTTTTTTTTTTTTCTGAATCCGATTTTTTTATACCTACATTTAAAAAAAATTGCAAAATTTGCCGCC
Source organism: Bemisia tabaci (assembly GCF_001854935.1). Lineage (NCBI taxonomy): Eukaryota > Metazoa > Arthropoda > Insecta > Hemiptera > Aleyrodidae > Bemisia > Bemisia tabaci. The sequence goes on from NW_017547183.1 coordinate 3,083,055, forward strand.
CCCTAAATTTGCCGCCATGGGCCGGGGCCCATGTGACCACCCCCTAAATCCGGCCCTGCGCATAGGTATCTCATGTATGTCTTCCTTTCTCGGCTGAATGCTACGCGGAGAATTTCAATAGCGTGATACAACAGTTTTAACTCTTAAGCAGCTGAAATTGCATAATCACTGGAATGAAGGAGCACTTAGTTTGTAACTTCTAAAAATAAGTGTTTTAATCTTTCACTTAAACTTCAAAAGGATTCGTAATTCCCACATTCTTTTGAAAGGTTTGAGAAAATTCTCTACACACACTGAAATTACGAACCACATGTCACGAACTAACTTTATACTTGAAAAATAAATTTCGTATTCTTTTACAAAGATAATTTAAAACATTAAGTACCATGTAACCATCATGTGTAACCACCACCACCACCACCTACATGTGTCATTGCCCTTTGGACAAGGGATCTCCAATTTTTCTCGCACATATTGTGAAACAGAGACATGCAATTCTTCTTATTCACCCATTAAATTTGACCACTTTACTAAGGAGAGTTCATCATTTTTGTTTCAGGGGGTAAACGAGATGAGAAACTAATTTTGCCACTCAATGACTCTGTCAGTGGAACTCTAAGCACAGACCAGGTAAGCTCTCATCATCTTTCAATCCACAATGGTTATTAAGGTTCGCATTTTCAAAAGATCTTTCCTCTGTCAACTTGTAGTTCCAACTTCTTTTGTGTTCTTCAATGTGTATCTAAATCCTCGCAGCCTACCCAACACTGAAAACTCTCGAAGATTTTTAGTAAAGGCGGTGACCAAAAGCGCCTTAAAGTTTCAGTTTCGTAATTTTAAGTCTATATATTTTTCGTTTCATCGTGGGATGAAAATTTTTCATTTGTTTGCGTGTTTTTCAGATGCATGCCAAAACCACTGTCATGAGGTGTAAAGACTTTACAGAGGACAAAATTTGGCTAAATGGCAAGTATGTTCACATTTTTTTAAATATTTATTCAATAATACATCGCTGGGCTTTGACTTTGAAATACATTTGTATTTGTTTTTGTTTATGAAATAAACACGGAGAAAAATTGTATGCTTCAATACGTTTTCATTAAAAGCATGATTTAACATTTCAAACAACTTTCTTTTTTCTTATGAATTTGAAGAATTCAGCAGTGTCATCATGAGAAAAAAAACATTTTTCTTAAATCCAAGAAAGAAGTAGTGATGCCCACTTATTTTTGAACCTTCACATTTTTCTGCTTATCCTGGTGTCAAGTAACATGCTCATTTTTCATACTTCGTTTTTTCCCCCATTTCATACCGTAAACAAACCTTGGTTTCACAGCGAAGTTTTTATTCGTTTTTTTGTTTTTTTCCAACAGGGAAGTAAGTTTTTCCAACCCACGGCTGCTATCCTGCATGAAAGAAAGTGAGTCTGTGTTAGTATTTCCCAACACACAAGTTTACCCTTGGATCAGTGTGATTAAACTCTGTATTCTCACCACATGCTGAATAATACAATAAATGTGTCTTTTTATTTTTTTTAAAAAAGAAAATGAAGAGCCAAATTGGAGAATCAGTTTTAAATACCAAAAGTTTATGAGGTATTTTACTTTTTTATGTATTTTCTTATCAACATTAAGAGAGCAACTACTTACATCCTAACTAAATTTAAATAAAATAAAATAACACGAGTAAAAGCAGTATACCTATTTTTTTTTTTTTTTTCTTGAGGAATCAACCAAAGCTCCTAAAACAAATCCTGCAATTATTATTAATTGACAGCCCAAAAAAATTTTGGCTCAAATAAAAGTACATCTACTTCTAAATTTTTTATCAGTTGATAAAACCTAACACCATCCAATATCAGCACATGAATTTTGCACATACTTAACCTAGTCACTCTCTCATTTCAGTAAGGAGATTATCAAGAGAAAGTGGCACAAGTGAAGACATTGTCAATACCAAAGTTCACATCTGTTCGGAGAACAATTTCCCAACTGCAGCTGGTTTGGCCTCCTCTGCTGCAGGATATGCTTGCCTTGGTATGACTTTCATTTTATACCCTGAGTATTATCATAATGGAGTACAATAGTACATGCATCAGAGTCTCAATGCGCTGGAGCACTGTCAGGGTCATTTTTTGAGGCTGTTTTGTCCAATAGTGCCAAGTCTAGTTAGCAACAACTAGCAAGGCGCAAGTTCCTATCTTCCAGCTCTGCTCTATTGTCCTACGGATGCGGACAAGTTTTACCCGCAGTTAATATTAATAAGCCTTGAACTAAGACATAATATAGATAAAAAGCTGGAGTTCCATTCCTCTTTGGTTTTATTTTAACTTTGGTCAACATTATTTTCCAAACTTTGCAAGAATAATCACCAATTACATTAATAAATCGTGTAAAACACATTCAGCCTTCAATATTTCTTTAGTCAATTTTTCTTTCAATTTCATAGTGAATTAATTCAACATAATCCATTGTTTAATCATATATCTAGTGGTAAATTTAGTGTCCCATCAAACATACAAGAGTTTTTTTAACTTGCCTCTCACCAAAAAGTGAATATGCCTCAGAAAATTTCAAACAATTTTACTCATTAACTGCTCCATTCCTTCATTGAATTTTAATGTAGAGGGAAATCATTTTTGTGATTTTCTCAGCTTTTTGGATGCGCACCTTTTGTCAGTAACTCTTCACCCTCTCTTCAAAAATTTTGTCCTAAGCCTCATCAATGATTGTTTTTATCTGTTTCCAGTTTTTGCCTTAAAAGAGTTGTTTGGAGTCAAGCAAGATATTACGAGGGTAGCTAGACTAGGCTCTGGAAGTGCCTGTCGTAGCATTTACGGTGGCTTTGTACGGTGGCACAAAGGTGACTTAGCGGATGGTTCTGATTCCATAGCAACACAAATCGCCCCTCCTTCTCATTGGCCCCTTCACGTTTTCATTTTAGTTGTGAGTAAAAATTATACCCTTGTAGTATGCTACTTAAATTTTTTGCAATTTAGAAAAAATGAACACTGCATCACAAAAGTCAGAGAGCCATCGTAAAAATCCCCCTTTTTGCAAAGGTGTTGCTCTCACGTGGGAGAGGATAATCCTTGATAATAAAAGTATCATGTAATCACTTCTGATTAATTTAAATCTAGGATTTAATTTGATAATAACATTTCTATTGAAAATAACACTTAAAATCGTACAATATCAAATCAAAAAGTGAATTTTTGTCGTATTCTGAACTTCCAATAATCGGTACGCAGGCTCATCGTAATGTAACAAACACATAATATTTTTCAACAAAAGATAGTGAAGCAAAGAGAGTAAGTGTTGTCAAGATCTGAAGTTATTGTTTGTTTGTATTTATGCTTACTTATTTCAGGTAAATGATGAGCAAAAGAAAATCGGTAGCACACCTGGAATGCAGCGGACAGCTCTAACTAGTGAATTAGTACAATATAGGATTAAGGAAAGTGTACCTAAAAGGATTGAAGATATAATTCAGGTAAAAAGCAAAGTCCTTTTTCTTTTTTGTGTCAGCAACAAGAAATTAGAAGTACAAATACTACGAACTATTAGGCTGATTTTTACTCAGACAAAAATCCTGCCATTGTGTTCACTTCTACTAATTTTTTCTCTGGTTTTGCAGGCTGTCAAGGAGAGGAATTTTGACAAATTTGCTGAGATAACAATGAAAGATAGCAATCAGTTCCATGCTGTATGCCTGGACACTTACCCGCCCAACATTTACATGAATGACGTCTCTCATGAAATAACATCCTTTGTTCATACATACAATGAACTGTTTCCAAAACCGAAGGTAATATATGAAGCCTTCCTCATTGCATCTGCCTCATGAGTTAAAGAATTGTTTATCTCATTTATTTATCTATTTTTACCTACTGATAGTCATAATCAAATAATTAATTATTACTTATCACTTTTTTCCCCTTTTTTTATAGAAGTTTTTTCATTTTTCAAACTGGCCAGGAAAACATTGATTTCACATTTTCATTGAATAACAAAAACGACTTTGTAATAAAGCCTTGCATAAATTCTTCTTTTTCAGGTTGCCTACACATTTGATGCAGGTCCAAATGCATGTATCTATCTTGAGGAAGAAAGTGTGCCTGATTTTGCTGCAACTCTTCAATACATTTTTCCCCCTGAAGAAACATTAGAGTCATATTTCAAGGGAGAATCTGTACAGTTTGGAACTGTTAATGAGGTTCGTCTTCCAATTAGTTAACAAGACTTTTTCCTTTTGAATTTAACTAGTCTCTCGCATCTGAAATAAGCTCTCACAATTCTGCTCCATGAATTTTACTCAATCAATCATTTGGAGGAATTTGCATATCATGTTGCATGAAAGCCCCTTTTTTAACTGCAAACTTCAAAACGCCATAACTTTAGTTGGGTGTGACATTTTTATCCCAAAGTGTTTGTATGTGTAGGTTACCTCTTTTCACTCTGGTATCAATAACTCAATTTTCAATGTTAGTGGACAAAGGTCTCTTTTTTCCATGGACAGTTACTAATGTCTAAAGTATTTTCTAGCTGCTTTTTTCATTGTAGTTCTCAGCTTTACCATACCAAAACCATACATGTTGAGCAGCATTTCCACCATTACCTTATTATCTTTACTTAAAAGTATTTAGGATTTATCTTTCAGGGAGGATCTGAACCATAACTTTAGCCCATTTACCGTTTAAGTGCGCTCCAATTTGTTTACCTGAAAATCAATTTTGCGTACTTATTAATTTGAAATAAAATAAACAGCTTGAATGAAGTTTGAAATTTTTACTTGATAAATGAAGTTATTGATACGATAAATGAATATGGGGGTTTGTTTTTGACCATGTATATGAGGACTTATCTGTAACAATAGCGGATGTGAAAAATTACCTTTTTGAAACACATTAAAAAACTGTTTTGCCATCGAGAAAATGTTGAGAAAATACTTGAGATGTGATCTTCAAGATCTGTACATTATGCCAGAGCCAAACATATTAAATTTTTGTGTGAACAAAACCAGGGGCGGACTGGGACGAAAAAAGTCACTGGGAAATGTACAGCCAAACCGGCCCACAAACCAAATGGGGGTCGGGGGGGCACTCCACAGAGAAAGGGGGGTCCGGAGGCCCTCCCCCGGAAAATTTTGAAAAATTAGCACCTCAAGAAGCCATTTTTAAGCGTGAACATACGTAATTAGAGTCACAAAATATTTGCAAAGTTGGCTGCGACCGTGGAGCATAAAGCAGCCCCGTGGAACAATGGAGGCCCGTGGAGCCTCACCCTATTTTATGAGAAAGTGACAGTTTACTAAGATTTTATCCCATTTCTCCACATACTTTTAGACTGTGGAGATAAAAAAAGAAAAAATGAAAGAAATTAGTAGTAGTAGTAGTAGTAGTAGTAGTAGTAGTAGTAGTAGTAGTAGTAGTAGTAGTAGTAGTAGTAGCAGTAGTAGCAGTAGCAGCAGCAGCAGCAGCAGCAGCGGTAGTAGTAAGATAAGTTTATTTTAAAGCGGTGCTTTAGCATCTACGGCCATTTACACCTCTGTGTTCACATGGAAATCAAGGTTACGTCAGTGAAAATACAAAAGGGTTGAGGGGGAAGGTTAAGTTTTAAGAAAGACAGAAAGAAAGTAGTAGTAATATAAGTTTATTTTAAAGCGGCCCAAAATACCAACCGGCCCACCGGGATTTTTCCCGGTATTCCCGCCTGCCAATCCGCCCCTGAACAAAACAGTTTTTTAAGCGTGTTTCGAAAAAGTAATTTTTCACATCCGCTATTGTTACAGATAAGTCCTCATATGTACAGGGTTTGTTTATGACTGGATCAGAATTTTTAATGATATAATAATGCTAATTTTCTAATATGCGCAGCTTAGTGGCAAGTACTCCCAGTTTCATGGCCTCTTTGTTGGAAATAGATCGAAGTCCAATTTGTTTTTTTGAATTCTACATAATTTAAAATTTTATTACAGGGTCTTCGTACTTATCCGCAACAATCACCCGGCCTTTTGAAGTATATCATCCATACCAAAATAGGCGATGGCCCAAAGAGATTGGATTCGAGCGAAGATCATTTGCTAACTCTCTCTGGTGTTCCGGTAAAAAATGGACCATGACTCACAGCTTGGTCTCTAGATGACGACTGTTTTCAAGCTGTTCAATAATAGCAATAATGGAGTTCCATTCTCTATTTTTTAACTCCTTATCTATTTTTTTTCTTTGATCACTGCCTACCATGTGGAACAAAACGTGGCCCCAGACATTATATGCAACTCATATCTTTCATTTTTGAAGAGGACAAAATACAAGTGTTATATTTGACTTTTAAAAACAAATAAAAATAAGAAATTAAAAAAAATTGATAATTCGCTGAAACTTTAAGCAAGCAAGCTTATAAAACTGTCCAATAAGTATCTGCAATATATGCAAATGTAAATTCAACTCTTTCATGAAGGATAGCCAATCTGCATCCTGTGGTACTTACTTCTTAAATACTCAATATTTACTAACATCATATTTTTTGCCATTCATAGTATTTGTAATATACAACTCTGTACAGAAATATTTTTCTAACTTTTGTTTTTGCTGATTATTTAAATTTTATTCAATATTAAGTTTTAATTTGGTTATATATTTAGGATAAGTCAAGAGATATCCCTTATTCTCTAGAAAAAGTTTTGTCAAAAGACTGAAATATAGTGCCTGAATATTTTTTGCAACTTTTTTTCTTTTCCTTCTTATTTCTTCTCATTAATGTCAAAAAACAATGCTACCAAATTTTTTTTATATTCCTCTACTTACATACTCTATTTGTTGTGAGGATGTTCAAAGCAAGTTAGTGTCATGATAGTAAAGAGCGCGGCTTAGAAAAATGTGGGCGTTCATTTATACATGACCTTCAAAACTTTCAAAAGCTTAGATCAATGAAGTGGTTGAACTACGACGTAAAATAGGTAATCTGGGGAAGTCCAAATCAGCATTTAGTGCATTGTATGTCCTTTCTTCGATATCAGATAGGTACTTCACAGCTGTGAAAGGATCATAATTTTAAACCAGGAGCACACTAGATTTGCTTCCTTTTTTTTTTAAGAAAAAAAAGAAAAAACTGGCAGCATTCAAGTCTTTCAGGACCGATTGAAATAGTTGTCCTGCCAGAATGAAAAAGTGTGCTTCAATGAAAGTGTCAAAAAATTAATTTTTAGTTATCAAGCAGTGGCGGATCCAAGAAAGGGAGGGGTCCAAAAAAAGGGAGGAAAGGGGGAAAGAGGGAGAGAAAAGAAGGTGCCCCTAAATTTTTACTGAAATGGTGTCAAGACAGAACTCAGAACTTTTTAACCAAGTTTCCCAAACCAAAGGTTACTCATTAGGTACCGCAGAAATAAATATATTTATAGGCCATAAACCAAAATAAAATTCCTCTACAAGAAGTAATATTCGATGATTTTCAAATTTCAAAAAATGAGCAAATTGTATGCTGAAACTGCTTAAAATTCAATCTGGGAGGGGAGGGGCTATTTTATGAAAATTGAAATAAATTTCACTATAGAGGAGCCCCTTCAATCAGTGAATAGACAACATCCGCAACACTTCAACACAGAGCTCCTCTTATCTCGTTTATGATGTTGAAAGACACCCCCCCCCCTCCCGATACCAAGTAAGGAAAAATATTCATAACTTTCCTTAGAAATAAACATTTTATCGAGGGAAATTTGGCAACTGTCGGATGTTCATACGGCGTTTTTCCTTCGCACGGTAGATGAGATGCAATCAGTGAAGATCAAAGCTCGTAAATAAATGTTTGAAACTATTTTTGCAGTTTTGCATACTATATTGTTAAGGGGGAGATTGCCTTCCACCGTGTGAAAGCAAGGAAAATAATAACTTAAATAACAACTTAAATAACAGATAATATAATAAAAAAGCCACCTGAACCAGAAATAAATATAAGTATTACTTTTAGCCTAATTTAAATAAAAAAAAAAACGCATTATGTAACCAGGTACCTACTCTAAATTAGTCGGCAAAGACATAGAACCACGTAGACCGTGCAGCCGAAAATATAAAATTATATTTTTGTCACCAAAATGCTGAACAGAACGAGAAGTGGAAAAAAAAAAAATTAAAATTCGCTTTGATTGCTGTGTTGAACGAACAATCCAAAATTGTGTGATATATCAGTTTTTTGGCCATGTTCGATCGTAAAAAATGTCCAACTTGCACTCCTCTAAAGTTTCACTGTTGCCGGTGCTCCTTCTGTCTTATTCAATGTCTATCCGATAACGCTCCCTCTCATTGGCTAATACAAGCTTGGATGCAGAGTGGTTGGACGAGGTTTAGCCACCCTCTAAATCCATCTAAATCTGATCTAAATCCTCCGTGGTCGGTGGGTCGGTGGTGCTGTCGTGTGAAACGAACTTTCACAAATGGCGACCGTTCTGTTTTCGTTGTAATTGTTTACAAAATCCGCGAACGTTGTTTTTATGCAAATTTCGTGTTTTATTGGCAGTCAGTCACATACGATTGAGCACCGTATTACTTTTAACGCTATGTTTTATATGTTTCATGTTTTAATGCCCGGTTTTTCATTAAAAATGAGAGAGAGTATTAGTTTCCTTGAGGTTATCTTTTTGAAATAATTCTATACTTTTTCTTCCCCTGAAGACAGCTATATTGTAAGTATCTTCACCCTTTCCACAGATTTTCTGTTATATCTGCTGCTTTCTAAAGCTGTTGGCTCAAAAGTCACTAAGTTTCTAATCTTTACATACCTATGTATCGATGCAGCACCCCGTTTGTTTTGATATGACTTCAAGAATCGTAGATCAATATTTCACTACTTTTCATTTCTTTCGCTGTTTTGTATCAAGTTTTATCTTGAGCACTCTTGATCAATTGGTCACCTTTGATTATCGGATGCAAGAAGTCCAATTTTTCCTGTCCTAGCCTCTTCCGCATTAAACTGAGCCAATTGACAACTTAATCGTAAGCTAAAAGTTTTAATTCAGTAGTCTTGAAGTCACAACTGTTACGAAATCATAGAATGTATGTATCTTCATCACTATTTAATGAACTGCACGCTTGCCTTCACTTTCAGGCATTGCCGATTGTAATGCTTGGCGATGTCTTGGAAGCCATCGATGGTTTTTAACAACAAATTTTCAGTTGTAAGAAAGTGATTCAACTAGCCTCTTACACTTTACCAATAGCAAATTATTTCATGCATATTATTAACCTGGATGCATCTGTTGCAGATTTAGTAAGATGGACACGGGTGTACCACGAATAAAGGTATTTCGACCATCTTGGGAGGAGTTTAAGGACTTCTCCAAGTATATTCAATATATGGAATCTCAAGGGGCCCATAAAGCAGGACTGGCAAAGGTAAGTTTCCAAGACTCCCATTCCAAAATGTATTTCTGGCCAGATTTATTAATTCTCCTTCTGTTTCATACATACTTATTTTTCAAGGATACCTACAATTAATTTGGTGAACAAGCGGATGAGGCATGCAATGTCTTTAGTCCTCTATTTGTACTGGGCCTCTAGACAAGGAGTGATTTAAAGGACAATGCAACATGTGCTCTCTTCAAAATTCCACAAGGAAAACGAATCACATGACAAGAAGTCTGAAAATCAACTCCTGAACATGACTTAAGTGTTTTTTATTAACATAGGTTAAATAACAGAAGTACAAGTGACGTCATTAGTATATTCGAACTTCCATTTGATCTATGTTTAAAATACTCATCAGTATCTTGCTCAGGAGTTGATTTCTAAACTTCCCATTGTGTAAATTGCCCTATGTAAAATTTTGAGGAGGAAACACGTGATGTTTTCTTCTACTTCAAACCTTGTCTTGTGGCCCATTCTTCTTTGGAAGTAAATTTGGAAGCGAAAATAATGTTTATCAAGGAACTGCCCCAAGCTGGGATGAGCATAATTCATTCCGTTTCGAACGATCTCTTAAGCTTTATCTAAATTAGACATATCATATGTTTCTCCCAATGCCAGGCATTCTGCTGCTCAGATTTTACCAAAAAAAAAAAAAATTGACTCTGCATTCCTGGGGCCATGAACAAAACAAAGAACAAAAAAAGAACCTATGGGTTCCTAGGTTTCCTAGAACAAAAAAAAAATCCTTCCGATGTTGAAACATCATGCACAACTGCGGCATCATGAAAGGATCACGAAAAAATCGCTCAGCAACGGAAGGTTTAATATCACTCTGGTGTCATTCATTTCAACTCTGAAAGCTTTATTTTCATGGAGCTAAATGTCTAATTAATTTTTTTCTGTTTTTGTAGGTCATTCCTCCTTCTGAATGGGTTCCTCGTAAGTCTGGATATGAGATTGATCAACTAAATGTCACAATTCCATCTCCTATTTGTCAGGTTTGTGCTTTGAATTTTGTTGAAATCACAAGCTCTACTGTCACTTAAAGTTCAACCTGCAACTCAGGACTAAAGTTTTTGAGCCCTGTTTACAAGCTGAAGTTGAACACACCTTGCTGGTGACATAAATATGCTCTTTAGCACTTTGGTAAATAATACCATAGACAATCCATCAATTGATAGTTTCTGGGTTTTAAGACATTTCTCAAAAATTTCTGAGCATCACAATCACGCCGTGATGTATCAGATCTTTGTACACAAAATTTTAGTAAGAACTACTTTGAAATAACTCCAAAATTTAGCACCAAGTGAATATCGCAAATAGTTTTGCATTACGATTAATGACATCTGATCAGGATGTACTTATGAAGTTATTTTGAAATGTTTTCAACTCAACCTAAGTGTACTCATACCTGATATACCGCAGGAGGGATGCAATGCTCAGAAATTCTCGAGAAATTTCCTAACATTCAGGAATTATCAATTGATGGATAGACAGTTGTATCGTTCTCCTAAGGGCCGAAGTACCGCTTTAATTACAAACTGGTCATCAAAGAATAAATAAATATTTATTTATTCAGTTTGACAGTAAAAGGATAGATGTTTTTAAAATTGTACAACTTTTACTTCCTCTGCATAACTCCTTAAAGTTTGTACAGTCTTTATTTTTCCACCTAAAAATTGTATGTTCTAAGTGTCTCAAAGCCAGTAAGTTTCATTTATGTGCATGCATTTCAGTTTCCTTCACAAAAAAGAGTAGAAGTTGCACAATTTTGAAAACACTTTCGTAGACCTTTCTGCTGAGCACTGTCTTAGTTATCCTTGTTCCTAGTGAAAATCTGAGAAACCGAATTCTTAGGCTCCGGTAATTACAACTCAATTTTAAGTTTTTATTGGTTGAACTCCTTTTCCCCAGTTAAATTTCAAGAGTTCAGAGTTTAAAGTAACTTGAAAGCTCAAGATAAATGAACTTTAAGTAAGGTAGGGAAGTGGAATAATCACTGTTTAATGGGCCACTAGATGAGATGCAAATGAACTAGAACACTTTCCGACTTATTTTCTCTACAGAATTTCTCAAGGAAAAGAAATCACTTAACTGGGAGTCTAGAAATCAACTCTTGAACGAGACATAACTGTCTATTTAATAATATTGGTTTAATGGCAGATAAACCAATGAATTCGTATATTCTAACTTGCATTTGAGCTATGTTAAACATTCTTTTTAATATCTGGCTCCGAAGTTGACATCTGATTTTCCGTTTGTGTGAATTATTTTTTACGTAAGATTTTGAAGAAATAAGATGCAAATTTTTTTCTAGTCAGATATTGTCTGGTGCCTCATTTTTTTCAAAACGCTCCCTCCACCCATCTCACTCAATGAGACTGCTTTTCCATCTTTTCAAAAACTTGACTTAACTCTGTAGGTGTTCCTTAGTTATCATTAAATATTTTCTCAAGTCCCCCAAGGAAAATTAAATGCTGTCTGCTCCATGATTTTAGGTGGTGACCGGGAAGCAAGGATTTTATCAACAAATTAACATTCAGAAAAAGTCAATGACCCTACAGGAGTACAAAGATCTAGCCAACAGTGACAGGTTTTGCACCCCAAAACACTTTGACTACGAGGATCTAGAGCGAAAGTACTGGAAGAATCTAACCTATGTCCCGCCAATTTATGGGGCAGATGTATCCGGGTCCATCACTGACCCAGACGTTGATGTAAGTAATTTGTTTGTTTTATTTGAGTCCCAATAAACTCTGAACTAACCAGCTGTAGGTATTTTCTCATCTGGCACAAGAATTGGCATTGTTTTCACGTTTTCATGCGCAGTTTTAAGCAGAATAATTGCAACCAATTTTCTCCGAATTATTTTCATTGTATATTCAGGCTGAATGAGTCAGTTAAGTCATTTCTTTTTTATCGTATCATTCGAAAGTAGTAAGTGACCGAAGCGTACGATTGTTTTCCTAAATTTTTTTGATGACTGCAAACGGGAGAAAAGTTTATTCGAAAGTGCCAAAAATTGAGTGGCCTAAAACGGTGTTTGAACTGCGCGCTCGTAGGTTCCGCATGTACACGTCACGATCAATATGGCGGCGGAACGCGTAGTGGAAGAATACTTGGCAGTGTCGCGTTAGCGGTTTATTTTTGTTGGTCAATTGGAGGTTATGTAGGTTACTGTGTTTGAGATTCATATCCATTGTTCTTAATTCTCTAAGCTTTTCAATCAGAATGCGATACAGATGTATGTAGGATATAAAACATTCACACAGAACTGACTCATTAGTTGGTCACAAAATCAGGAACTAAATAACATCAAAACACAAGAAGCTTAAAAATTTATTTTAAAAAATGCACATTGTGAAATGAATAACGATGGTGAAACTACCAAACCACGTATCTCGGTTTGCGATGTTGCAGACTTCCTTTAAACTTGATTTTTTTAATGGAGAACTACCGAACATCCATTCTTAAAAACTTTCATGATTTTTTGTCTCTAGGCCAGGCAAATTCTGAAAAAACTTCAAAGAATAATGTTGATTTGTTCTCCTTTAAAAAATAAAATGGAAGTGGAGATTATTAAACACCGTAAATGAGGTACGCAGTTTTGTAGTTTCAGTGTCGTTAAGCTTCAGACTCTAATATTTTGCATGCAACTTTTGCCAAAATTGCACTTATTAATTGATTGAATTGTCATTAATGGACTTTTTTTTTACCCTGTAGGTTTGGAACATCAACAGGTTGGGCACAATTTTGGACCTAGTGAACGAAGACTATGGAATTAGCATTGATGGTGTGAACACAGCATATCTTTATTTCGGTATGTGGAAGACATCGTTTGCATGGCATACGGAAGATATGGACCTATATAGTATCAATTACTTGCATTTTGGAGCTCCCAAAACCTGGTATGTTAATTTTTCATTTCATGATTCTTCAAACTCACCTCACACCCCGATAAATTGACATCCATTTACAACTATTCATCGCCTGATTGTAATCATAGTTTAAATATTCCTACCCATTCCCTCTAAACAAAGCCCATCAATGTGTGTAGCTTCTGGACCTGCCTCAATTCAGGCTTAATACTACTAGAATGTGGTAGAAGAAAAGAGGTATGAAGGTAGCAACTTTAGCAGAGCATCGTCGAGAAAAAAAGTCTGCAAGTAGCAGCCGGAACTCTTGTCTTTACCATATTAATGGAGCTCATGCACCTACAAACTTTTAAGTTGGACTGTCTCCTACCAATTCATTGTCAGGGCTCCTATGCTCAAACCCTCCATACAGACCTTTAATGCTAGAGATGGGCAAGCCAATCAAAGGCAAGTAGGTTCGATGCCCACCAATGTTTTCCTTCTACCATGTCACATCACAGGGGTAGAATTCAAGCATTCCCATTATCTTGTCAGAATTTTTTGCAAACTTGATGGACTCTATAAGAAATTCTGAAAGTTTAGAGGGTTTTTACTTTATAAAAAAAAAAACAGCATTGTTCTGCAGAAAAATATTACAGTCAGTTCCAATATCCTACTCCCAAAAAAAATCAAAATTTACTTTAGTCCATCATTGAGAATGAATTTATGATTGGAAATTTAACAAAGTTTCAACAATTTTCCCAAATTTCTGTTACTGAATACGCTCAAAGGAAAATTAGCACAATAAAAGAACATTTTAACCCTTCAGTGTAACGTTTTTTATGCGCAGGTATGCCATTCCTCCAGAGCATGGAAGACGCCTTGAACGATTGGCCAATGGCTTTTTCCCGGGATCTGCTAAGTCATGTCCCGCTTTCCTCCGCCATAAAATGACCATCATCTCACCACACATTCTCAAGCAATACTCAATCCCGTTTAATAAGGTAAACATCTATTTTGCCGAGTGCCTATAATGTGAAATTTCTGTCAAATATGTTGAGAGATCGTCCAAGTAGGGCATCAATAGATATTCCTCTTCTTACGTGTCAGGAGTAACAGAAGTGTGTAAATTCATATTTGTGTGAAAAAATCTTGATACATTTAATATGTTAACATGTCAAAGGGTAGGCATATTTCGTTCTTATAAATATTACGGTTTTATCTTAAGAAAACGTAGGGCAGTGAACAGTTCTGAGAATCCTCTAAAAAAATCAAGGATTGTTGAATCTTGAATTGGCTCTTCTTATGATTTGGCAATCTTGGATCTTAACAATGTGTGTGTACCCACAGTTGTTCAGAGCGAAAAGAATCCTGAAATCTGGGGATTCTCCATCGAGGAGATGAAGGATGGAGGATGTAAAGTTAAGAGGTAGAAGTCCATTGAAACATTAATATGTAGATGGTCACCGTTGCAAACCACGTATGTTAACCAAAAAAATATCACTCATTCTCAGCTGTGACTCAAATTTATTGCCTCGGTTATTATTTTTCCTTAAAAGGTTTGTCCAAAAAGGTCGATGAAACTTTTACATGCTAACTTCACCAATCCTTCATTTCTATTTTGTAGATAACTCAAGAACAAGGTGAAATCATGATTACTTTTCCTTATGGATATCATGCTGGGTTCAATCATGGATTTAATTGCGCAGAATCCACAAATTTTGCTTCTCCGCGATGGGTGGAATACGGAAAACGAGCAACCCTATGTGCTTGCGCGTGAGTATAAATTCTACTAAATTCTATCCATCAAAAAATAGGTATCCGAATCCATAATAGCTAATAATTAGATGCATATCAAGACTATGAAGATGAAGTAATCTCCTTTCAATCCTGGTTCTTTTCTCATGGCAAAATAAATGTGAGAGTATCATTTAAAAAAATGTTCATTTCCAAAGATAATTTCTCATTCTTGAATATTCTGAGGAGTGTTCCGATTTTTTTACGAAGTAATTTTTTTTTAATTTTAAAAAAAAATAAGAAATCAAGAAGAGCAGTTAAATAATGGTAAGAAAAAAAGTTTTAAAAATCTTAGTTTTGACCATAAAATCTTCTAATTAACGTAGCCTTGCCATCAACACAATTAAGTTTATTCAATGTTTGTTGCTGTCAATTTTCATAGGCAAGACACAGTGAAAATTAGTATGGATACTTTCATCAAAAGATTCCAACCAGACAGGTACGAGCTTTGGCTTCAAGGCAAAGATATTGGACCCCACCCAGAGGAACCATCACGACAGTCCGCAGCTCCACCTCCTTCAGAATTGGACATTCTCTGCAATAAAAAGTAAGTTTTCATCTAAAAGTGCGGAAAGTACAATTTTAAAAAAGGAAGAATCAAGTCGTAGTGTTGAATGAATGCTCAAGATTGGACTATTCTCGCCGAATCAAGCCCACGTCTTTATTTTTGATGTAGAACCTAGAGTCATATCTTTCTTCCTGTCTTTGGGGAAGAAATTTTTATGACTCATTTTTTGACAGATTTTTGCCATGTGCTGATTTCTATTAAAAAATTACTTGTGGTACTTATCATTTGTCACATTATTTAACCCATCAGAAAAGTAAACAATGACCTTAATGCTGAGATAATCAGTCAATTGTCGATGAGTCTTTGGCTAGGTCATTTGTGAAGTCATTAAATAAAATTCTTTAGTAAACTATCACGTTTTTAAACTTGTCGTCCCGTATGAAAACAAATCGGTTCATCTGTTGTGGAACTGAAGCCGCTTTTTTTCCCAGCCCTTCATTTTGCTGTGATATTTTCGTTTTATTTAACGGTAGCTCCTCATAATTTTTTAATGGCTTTTATTTCTTTCAGCAACTCTGAAGTGCCGAAAGTATACCTGGAAGGTGGAAAGAAGCGTGTACCAACAGTGAAAAAGAAGAAGAACGAAGTCGATATCCCCGAAGACGTTAAGAGAGTTGTCGAGCAGATTCAAAATGAGGAAGGTGAATGTGACGATGGGCCAGATGAACAACAGCTGCAAGTTCTGGAGGACATTTGGCTCAAAGCCGGTGAAATTGGTGTGTTTCATAAGCATTTGGCCTTAAGTTTTCCAATAATTGCAAAGTTTCTGTTGTTTCGCGCGCCTGAATCACCATTTCTTCAGTAGATTTTCATTTTTTTCCTGTGCACTTTAATTTTTCTTTTCTCCTATCATTTTTTCTGATGAATATTTACTGTAAATTTAAATTGCAATTTATTTTTTTTATTTATATTATCCCATATTTTCATCTTGGGTGGTTTTTTTCTCAATTTATTGTGTTTGTGACCTGAAATCCGAAAGACCACTAAACAAGGTACAAAATTAAGAACTGCAGTGTGTGTTTCATCATCAAAATTTCATGTAGAATATGAAGACAGGATCCAAACTCTCCAAATTCAATCCAGGAAAGAGAAAATAATGGTTTTTGTCTTTGTTGATTCACACTTTCTGTTCAGAAAAAAACCTTAGTCCACACCAGTCAAATCGAGCACCAGTGTTGGAAACTCACCTTTGAGTTTTAGGAGCCATGTACGCACCAAACCCGATTTTTAGGCGCCATTGAAGATTTTTTAGGGGCCAAATTGACTTTTTGCCTACATATTACAGCGCATTTAGTGAAAAGTTAGACGCAAGATGTTTTCGTAACAGAACTAATAAGTAGCTGTAACTTGAGGAAGACAAAAGCACTAAGAATGAAATCGTGAAGAATAGAAAAAGCAAACTTTCTTTTGTAGTGCTGAAAATTCTGAGTTTTTCAATTCAAATATATTTGTTTTTCTTTCCTCATGTGACTTCCTGTGAAAATCCAGATTTTTAGGGGCCACGTTGGCTCAGAGCCTTCATTTTTTAGGCGCCATGGCCGATTTTTTAGGCGTGTTGGCGCCTGTGAGTTTCGAACACTGTCGAGCACTGAAATAATTTTGGTACATCTTTCGATAGTAGAATTTTCTGAATACTAACTTTTTTCATTAATATCATAGATAGTTGGTGTGTATCAGAAGAGGAAAAAAATGTGTGTGAAACCAGGCAAAAATAGTAAAAATTATTCATGTACCGATAATCCTCAAACTCTTAAATTTCATCTTGTCTGAAGATGAGATAACAGGAAGGTGCAGGAAAAATGAACCACTTTTCCGACCTGAAACTTACGAGCCGTGCACTAACATTTCCTTATCATTTTTTCAGAACCCTGTGATGCAGAAGTGTATGATGATGGTTGCAAAGTATACACTAGGAAAACGAAATCCAAAAGAAAAAAGAACAAATCACCAGCAAAGAAAACCAAAAAATCACGTAGTAGATCCAAACAGCCCACTTTCTCCTCCACTGAATCATCTGATGACGAATACATGGAAAAACCATCTCGGCCTGCAATTATTAAACCGCAAGCCCGACCGTTGCTCAAGATCAAATCAGAGCCAGATGAGTCAACAGATTCGGATGTTAAAATGGAGTATCAGTTGAAGCTTCAGCCAAGCCCGGATAGAAAGCCTTCTCTTAAGTATATTCTCGCCCTCCCAAAACGAACGCCTGATAACAACAATGTAGCGAATGCTAGGATAAAAACGCAGTCAAATATTTTATGTACAAGGTAAGGAAAAATGCAGCATAATACCAACATAAGGGCAAAACTCAAGGAATAGCTCAGTTTATTAGATTTTATCCAATGTATGGATTTTGATATCTTCTCTATGTTGCTAGTTCTGAAGAATCTTTAATTAACTCTCTTGGTTGATAATTATGTGATAAATCCTCTAATTTACTGCTGAATAATGTTTTATGAATAAGAGTGAAATCAACTTTATCACATAGTTGGTTAATCTTCCCCATCATTAAAACAGCTTAAACAGTTAGAGTAAGACCTATGAAAAAGTATTTTTACCACCCCAAAGAAATTAATGGAAAGGAATAATTACGAAAATTCCTCTAATCTCCCTAGGAATCGATTTTGATTAGTTGTTTGGAGTTTTTAAGTTTCTACTCTTGTTAATTAGAAAAGTAAAGAACGACCGACAATGATCAATGAAATCAACTGAAAGTTAATTCTTAATCATTGTAATAATGAAGAATAGAGTATTCAATGACAGCAACAAGGAGCAGAATCAATCGTAGAATAACCCCTATAAATTGTTCCAAAAGTGGACCAACTGATGAAACAAAATAACAGTACACTAACGTAGTTGAAATGTTACTAGAGCGTCATGTAGACCACTGACACCTCTTGTATTATTTTACTGAACCAGTTAGTATTGAATCCACTTTCATTAATGGAGCTTTTTCTGGTTGCTTTCATTTTTGTATTGAATATTCAGCCAAAAGTCATAAAGTTCTCAACATTAGAAAATCTAGTATCATCTTAAAATTTTCCTCAACAATTTTACAGACACCCCTATATCTCATCAAAATTGATAAATTCTATAAATTAGAGTACTTTGAAGTTTGTAATACAAAGGCAAGCATTTTTACCCAATCCCTTTGATCAGCTAGTATTATTTAAAATTTTGTTTTTTATTCAGGCCAAATACAAAGAAGAATGGCTCATCCCCAGTAAAAAGACTGAACGGAGCCTGCAACAAGTTCATGCTGCCGAACACGGACATTTCTCTTGGGGCAAGAACCGGGCCAAAACCACCATTTAAAGAAGAACCTGTTGTAACAGTCGAAGACAAACTTCACAATGTTGAATATGATGTAAATACATTCAAGAACATCAAATTTGTGAAGGAAGTAGGGACGAATCCACAGAAGCCAGGAAATCAGTACATTACGCTGAGAGATGTGCGACTTCAAAAAGGCTGTAAGCTCATCATAGACCCAAAATGTGAAGTTAAAAACAGCACTGAAAATGTTCGAGTTTCTTTAGTCAACCTGCCCATGCTCGATACCGGTCAAATCAAGACAGAGGAAAGATTGCCCCAGGTTAGATTTTTTTTTCAATTTTTTTCCCCAGCATGCATTCAAAGAATTTCATCCAAAGGAAAAGAAAAAAATTTCTGTTGGATTCAAATTTTTTTAGTTGCAGTTGACCATAAATTGAGAAAAAATAATCCTAAAATCATCAGGATCAGCCAATTAGAATGCTTACATGGCCATTAGCCATCATATGGTGAAAAACCAGTCGTTAACTCGGCAAATCACTCAAGAACAAACAATAAAATTCGGCTGATTCTGCTGTGTTCTGTATTTTTTTCATTAACAGCGTAAGTTCATGGGACATGAAAAAAAGATGAAACTTTCCAAAATATTGTTTTCTTAAAACTGAGGAGTTTTATTTTTCACCGAACGCTACGCTTGTTCCAAAGTTGATAAGCATATGCGTAGGTTGTTATTATTGTTGTTTGTAGGTTGATTGGCCTGATTCTACCATGCAGGGTTACTTTTTGCCAATGAAGCAAATATAGCATACCACTATATTTTATGAACTGTGAAACAGAATTTTTATAAGAAATATCTTTTATCCTATGACTTAAATCAGTGGACAATAATCAAGAACGAATAATTTTAAGGCTGTTATTTAGCCGTTGATGAAAATTTGTTTATGAATATCTAATGAAAGACAGTTGCATTAGTATAGCATAGCGGGGCTACAGATTCACAGTTAAAAATACTGTCCTATAAAATGCCTGGAGCTCCTCACTATATCATAAACAAATGTATTAAAAACAACTAACTCTCTCAATATCTGTATCATTCTATTTCTCAATAATTTATACCAGCTGAACCGGAAAGTTTAACTCAAATTATAAAATGGACTCTAAATAAATTGTACTTGTGTGTTGCTGCTCTGTTTTTGTCATGAATTATCAGTTACGAACTGCGGAGTAAGGGGCTGCTCAAGTTTTATGCAAGGCATTTTGGCTGACTTTTTGACCATCCCTCCCCCCTCGCACGGCACTCCAAAGATAATCCCCCTCCCCCTTTGAATCCTGTAAGACTGACCGGACAACCCCCCCTTGAATGGCCCTAATGCGTCTACATTTATATTGAAGTAAATTCCTTTTAAATGTGCACAGAAGCCGGGCAGCAATGACAGCTTGCAAATTTTATGTGATATCGCCGCTGTATATGGGCAGAACAACTTGAACGACCCTAGAATATCAAGCTCACTCAAAACTGAGCCTGAACCTGAACCTGAAATGCCAGAACTACTTACATCAGAGGTAAATCAATCATCAATCATTGTTGAACATCAATGAATCTGAGCATTAGTGATGAAATTCCTAGAAAGGAGTCAGAACCTCAAGGGGCGAAGTCAAGTTGGAGGCATTTTAAATGAGAATACCTATTTTGGCCAGTTGGAATTAAACCAATCAATATTTTTGCAATCAATCTTTATTATTGAAAAACTTTCGTTTTCTCATCGATTTCAAAAGTCGCAAAATCAAAACTTTGTTTTGTTCAGACTTAACTCACCACTAATCAGTAAGTTGAACGCTTCTAAGTCTAGAAATCAGTATAAGAAATGAAACTCGCTGAAATAGATGAAAACTTCCCAGAATCCCAACATAAATGTAATAATTTTTATTGGTTACTTTCATTTTTCCATCATTTGAAATCTAGTCGAAAAAGTAGACGAAAGGAATTTTAGGAATTACTGTTGAAATTTTAGATGTGTCTGTTGTTTCTGAAATGAGTCAGGAATAGTGGTTCCTGAAGTAGCTCAACTTATTATTTTTAAATCAATTTTTTCCAATTAGTCTTTATCATGAAAATGTCTTTTCAAGCAAGGAGCTAACATCACTTTTCCTCTTTTCTTCATCTTTTTTTTTACCAGGTCATCGAGGATGATGACTCGAACGACAGGTATCAGTGCTCGGTGGAGAGCGACCCGCCTGTGATTAGTCCTCAAGTTAGTATGTTTCCAACGCCATTTGCCGCAGGCTCAGCAAAAGATCGGCCTAGTGTTAGTGGCGTCTCCATCCAGACCGATGTTTCCTTTTTTAACCGTAAGATAAACGGCCAAGACAACACCAGCGCAACAACATCTAGCGTTTCTTCATGTCTTGCAAAGGATTCTGAATCCTCGCAAATAGTTCCTGTTGCTCAGTCAAATGAATTATTAATTTGTAAACTAGAAAAACCTGGTAAGTCAAATTTCTTTTGGGTTTTTTCAAAAACAGTAAACAGCATCCTATAGGTGACTCAAGAGACTTGCTGTCATTGAATTTAAAATTCTAGTTTTCATTGTGAGGAAAATCTATCTGTTCTTCAAAAATCTCAAGCTAATAATTACTTTTTCCAATGAAAGAAAAACAACCACTATCTCTCTTCATTAAACGAAATTTTTCACTATTTATTGCTTTTTTAGGTTTACTCAATGAGAGACCTTCAATTATTTTTCAGAATCGAAAACTTCTCATAGGAAATTTGTAATTAATTTATTATTCTGTTCCTTTTAAGGAAGCTCAGTTATTTTTTGTCTTATTTTAAAGATAAATCCTCATCTAAACCAGGTGGTCTCACAACTAAATGTTCCTGAATTGAATTCAAATAGCTTTTCTAAGAGTAAATCTAAGCTACGTAATAACTATAATAAAAAAAGTGCCTATGCTTGTATCGCATGTTTTGATTGGTACATAAAACCTTTCCCTTATGCATGTCATAAAATGGTATACTAATTATGGTTCAAGTTATGTGATGTCTTCATTTTCTTCATGTTACAGACGATGAATGTAGTATAAATCGTAGAAATAAACTCACGAAGTCTTTTACTTTTCTGGGTAAGTTTAAGTCATTATAATCTCATTTTGTATTATGCTATTATTTCTCTTTTCCTGAATTAGCTATTCTTGCATCAATGATACACTTCAAACTTTAGTGAAGGAAATGTCTTCCAAAAAAGTGTGAAGTAAACTTCGCTTCAAATTTTATTTTATCTTTCAAAACATTACAATTATGATACTTCTTGCTACAAATTTTTTTTTTCAATGAATTTTTTTGTCCTTCAAAGTTTCTACAAAATGTTGCTACTTAAAGTACAGCAAGCAGGAGCATAATTCTTTTTTCCTCTCTTCCTTTTTTCTTTCTTCAACATTTCCAATCAAGTATGTTTTTCAGTGCAAATTTTCAATTGACTTATCAGGAAATTTCAGTTTTCTTCAGCAGTTGTTAGACCTATGGCAAAAAAAAAAAAAATTATAATTTCATTTGAAGAAAGTTGTTCATAGACTGATTTAGTGACTACGTCATTCGATATAATATCAAACTCTTGGTTCAAACTGAAACAAACTAACATAACCTCATGTACAAATTCTTCGTCAGTGACTTGTGTTAATCTATTACACTTTAGTCATTGACGGATCATAAAACAATTACAGACTCATTAAACACGAGAAATTTCGATTGCAAGAAACCTTTGGACGCATTTCAACACCATGGCATGAAGGGCGCAAATCAGAACTAGAGCGGACGCATTGTATGTTGAGACGAAAGTCAAGTATTGTTTAGGTCACCACTCATCAGTAGTGCCATCTGACTGCATGTATTAACCTGTTGAGTGGTGCTGATTCAGCGGTAATTGGAGATTGACATTTGTCTCAATATACGATGTGTCCCTCTCTAAGGTAATGTGTTTGTTTACATTTGAACCATGTTGTAGCCACTAAATCAGTCTATTCCAGCCTCAAAATTGTTTATCCACAAAAATGTGTTAACTTTTCAGTTTCTAATTTTTCTATCATATTTGTATCATTGGAATAAGCTGCCAGAGAATAACATACAACGATTGATTTTTGTTTGCAGAAATTTGGTCAGAATTGTACAAGGCGGACACAAGCTTAGACATGATCAAAACTTTTAATTTATTTATTGGGCGCAAAGAACCCCATTGCCATGTATGCTCCATTTTAACCAACTCAGAGGTAAGAGCCATCTCCACTGTTTCATCATCGTCCAATAATCAATAGTCCTTATATTGATCAGTATTCTGAATCCATATTTTGTCATTTTGAATCGGAGAATCTTTTTTCCAATATTCGCTAAGAGCAATGGAGGTGGATTTCTGAAGGAGATTGACAGGAATTTCTTCCGTTGATCATGACTTAGATTCGTAATAATAGAGAGGTCAGATCATGAAATTTCAAAGTTTTGCTAAGAGCAATAGAGGTGGATCTAGATAGACAAGAATTTCTTCCGTTGATCAGGACTTAGATCTGTAATAATAGAGAGGTCAGATCATGAAAGAAATTGTATTTGGTGTCACAACTGAATAGTTAGTCTGGTATGATCATGGTAACAGGATGAAGGGAGAAAGACTGCTAAAGAAGATACTTGATTTGGTTCATCCTGGAAGAAGAAACAGGGGTCGCTCATATAAAGGGTGGCAGCAGAAGGTTTTTCATGAAATTAGGTAGTGTCAACTCCCTGTAGAGCTTTGGAAGAACAAGGCCTGGCGCACAGTGGGACGAAAAGGTGTCAAAACGGGACATTCGCACATTAGACGATACTTTTTCGCCGATCTTCTCAAAACTTGACATTTTCGGTCTTTTTGGGAAAAGGAATCCAATATTATATTCAGTATTTGGTTCATGGTGACAATCCCGCCAAAAAGTGATGTTGCCAAGTCTCTGTTTTAATCTATTTGATAAACAGATTAGCATGATAATGGCAGAGATTTAACGCGCGTGTCGTTTGCTTTTTTTTCATTGAAAAAGAAAATGAATTCACTTTTCCTGAAATTGAGAAATGCTTTTATTAAGAAACAACACCCCCCCCCTACCGTCTTCTTACCTATCGCAAAAACCGCATCTATATTTGACTATAGGGGAATGAGTTCATCAATGGGCAGACATTAAAGTATGAATCCGAAAATCATAATTGAATAGGTTGCTCCCAAATATTATCATTCTTTGACACAGATGCTTTTTCTCCGTTTTTTTTCAAGGACTTTTCTTCTTCCCTTTTGAGCGCCATTTTTTAAAATCCTGATTATACGAAATATGCAACAGACACTCAAAAGCTCTAATCTTAAGATGTCAAGGCAAAATTCCATACCTACTTTAGAAACTCCGAGTTTCTTAGGGGTCTTTTCTGCACTTCTGAGATATCGTTCATAAGAATGAGGATTTATTGCCAATCAATATATTGCAAATTTTTCCATCGAATATGCTGGAATAAAAATCATGGGATACTGTCAAACTGTCGCTACATTGGTTGATATTATTAGTGTATTTTCCGAAGGAAATACACTATTTTATATTTTTTAATTTCAGCTCCGATTCTAAGGACCGTTTCCATCACGACATCATCCGATTCTTTGCAAATTCAAAATAAAAAATTGCTCTACAAAAAAAGACGATAGCAATCAGTATCCTAGATATCAGATAAGCATTGCAGCAAGCTGATAAGCAACGCAGCGGCAGCGCGGCGGCCAGCAACGCAGCCCGTTGCGCTCAACCTCAACCGTCAGTTGGCCTGAGAAAGCGCTCGATTTTAAGCGAACCGCGCTCATGTTTTCCCTTGTAACTTCCAAAGTCGGAAGAAGTCGGATGAAAACTAATATGATTCTGAAAGCTAAGGATACGTAGAATCTCGATATGCAAACCGTTTCTTGGACAAGTCTGGACATTTTTTTAAAACTCTAATGGAAGTTTGAATTTTAGTTTTTTGACTTGTCGATTTGGAATTCACTCTCTGACCCCCAGGAAGTTAAAAGTAATCATCACCAATGACGTAAACGAATAGTCTATGTTTGTATTCAATTGTTATAACAAAAAATTGCATTTGAAATCATCTCGGAAGCTAGAGGAGCAACATTTGTATACGTGCGCTTTTACCTCTTTTTTTCATTTTTCCGAAACACGCGTTTCTCTACGCCTGTCATTTGAATATTCCTTAATTAAATTGTTAAAATCTTCGTTATTCTGGAAGTTAAGACCCTCCAGGTAACTTCTACACCCTTGGTTTTTGCTTTTAATGATTTTCATTTTTACCGTGAATGTCCCGTTTCTGTAATGGGCTCGTCCCAATGTGTGGCGGTTAGGCATCGTTGAGTGCCAGAGTTTTTAGGGAATTTTGATAATTTTGGCCAGGAAAAACATGGAAAAATCAAGGAATTTTTCCTGCTGAGTCTCTAGACACCCTGTTTTTTAAGTCATCTCCTCCTATAAGCTGGAAAGTTCTTCCCTTCCTGGCCTAACCAACCGCCTTCTATTAAACAAAACGAGAGGCAAAGTATCTTTTTGATTCTAAGGTCGTGTAAAAAGTGAATTCAAGTCTCGCTTGCACAGGAAAAATTGTTTGAGGCAGACCATTTTCAGCCCCTTCATTTTCTAACTTTTTCAGCATTTAAACACCGTAAATGAGTACACATACTTTAATGTAGATCACTCAGAAGAAAAGATGACCAATTTAAGCAATTATTTTCAAAGACTTCGAGCAGAAACGAAGTCATAAACATCTGATCCACTGTTTCTGTCATATCTTTTAAAGTACTTCAAAGTGACAAGCTTCTTCTTTTCACCATAAATAAACCACTTTTTATTTTTTCCAGAATTTCAATGTAAATATCGACACCGATTCTGCAGTTTTCTATAACCTGAGTGAAGAGAGTGTTGCAGAGAAAAGTCATGTTACAAACAGGAAACCTGCCGGCAGAGATGGGGAAAGTGTTTTGCTATCGTGTAGTGACTGTGCTGTCATCGTCCACAGTGAATGCTACGATGGCAACAACCCACCGAGTCTCCTCCCTGAAAAGTGGAGATGTGATATGTGTATAGAAAATAAATTATCAGAGGTAAGTTGAAATATTACAATAGAGGCCCAGTGCATTAAGTATTTTAATCCAAGTTGAGGAAGTGTGCCTCACAATTCAAGTGTTATTGTATGTCAATGTTATTTGTAAGAACAGCGGATATGAGAATCCACTGTTCTCAGTGTTCTCCCCGGCCGGCGCGGCAGGACATCGCAGAGATTCTGATGCACTTGTGATAACTGTCCGCGCACAGGCCACAGGCCGCAGCTGACACTCAAATTATACGCATTGGGGCCGTTTTGTCAGAATTGATGAGTTTTTAACTAATTCTATAATCTGCTCCTTATTTTTGATGTAGAAGTTACAGATGGTTTAGTTTTTTGTTCAATTCAATTAAATAACTCAGCATTGACATACTTTTGGTTCATTTTAGTTGTTTCACCAGCCTTACCCTTACTGAAGACATCGTTTCATGCATAAAAAAGTTTTTTCAGTGAAAATAGCGATTGTCACATTTTTTTTTTAATCACCTTCAATTTTTCACTTATGTACATAGATCGTAAAACATGTGTTTTTTACAGGAAGAGTTGCTCTTCATGAAAATCTTTATGGACAGCAAAGTGCAAAGCTTCGAAAACTTCAAATGCAATTTCCTCACAATGTGAAAACTCGACATCCGCTATTGTTACATATAAGTCCTCATATGTACTTAATAATTTTTCATCAACGATTTGTTCTTGTTATGTTTACAGAAGTGCAAATTATGCTCCCTCAGCGGGGGTGCATTCAAAGAAACAGTCAATAAGGAGTGGGTTCACATTGCGTGTATGATTGGCTTACTCCACCACAATAGGTTCCAATTTCCAATTGATCTCAGTAATATTGCTTCGTGGAATGAAGAGGTAACAAGTCTTCATTTTCTATGTACATACATAACTCTTATTAGGAAAAAAAAAGCTATGAATGCATAATTGGATTGCATTTTGCAAAAAGGAACCACTAGCATTGCAATGTTGCTAAAATTGTGCAACTTCTTTTGTCTTGGAGGGAAAACCCGATTATCCCTTCATAGTTTCTATTTTACTCGCTAAAAACTGTAAATTTAATACAAAAACTACCATCTAAATTTCATAGTTTTTCACAATTTCCGCGATTTTATTGCAAAGGATGAAGTTGCACAATCTTAGCATCATTGCAATGCTAGTGGTTCCTTTTTGCAAAATGCAATCAAATTGATGATTTGATCCCATCATCCGACCTTTGAATAAATTGAACAAGGGTCTCTTGCAGCAGAGAACTGATCATCCTAAGATGGTCTGCTTGGACCAAATCTTCTTCATTATGTTGCGGACTGTACTTCAGCAGTGTGCACAAAAGTCGTCTGAGGTAACCATCTCTTTTCAGTGGCAAAAACAGGCCAGAGGGTTACTGTGGGCATTAGCTATGATTCAGTTTTTCCAGTCGCATTGATGGTTCAAGCCCATAGACTAGACAGAAATAGTGAGATCCAGCAGAATGCCTGGTTTCTACCTCCAACATTAATCGAGACATTGCCCTTTAAAAAACACTGTGTATGACGTCATCCACGGCAGTAGTACATACTACGGTTTCTTCTACATTAGATTCATTAATTAGTGATACTCAAATTTGCCCTAGTAGCTTGACTTAAACAGGGATGAAACTATGCTGGAAGAAAGCATGGTATGTACCACTGCAATGAATGATATCATAAGCTATGTTTCTTAAAGGACGGTATCGCTGTTATTACTGGACCATAAAAGTTGGTGTTATGACGAATGTTCAGAAACACTCAAGGCGTTTTGTTGTTGTGTGCTCTGTTTAGACCATGAGAAATGAAAGGAATTTAGACAACATGAAGTACAGTTAGGCTGATTCTGCATAAAGTTTCTTAATTATAAGGATGTATTCGTCTTATTTAGACTTTTTTAATTTTAACAAGTAATATAATTTCAGTGTTACGTATGTAATAAAAATGGTGGAGCGGTGGCGCTGTGCTCAGGCTCTAACTGTGACCTCCGTTTCCATGTCTCTTGTGGCCTCATGGCAGGTGCCAGGCTAAAGTTTTCAACCAAGTCTGCTTCTGTCTTGGATTCAGCCGCGTATGCCATTATTTGCAGTCGATCTCATGAAACCCAAGAAACTGACAAGGTAATTGAACTAAAACTTGTGCTTACTGTACAAAAAAAACGTGTTGTCATGCTGTAATTCACCTGTGAAGTCATGTCAAAATCTTGTCTCTAAACTTCAAATAAGATAATTTCCCACAGGAAAAAATTGAGCTTTATTACTTTATTTTTTATTATTTTTGCATTTCTTAATATATTTTTCCTGTAAGTCAAAGACCTCGATGAAGTTGAACTGTTTTAAATCGGTAACTGTAAAGGATAGGGGCAACCTAGGCACCCAAAGCTACCATTCTGATACCTTTCTTTACAGTTAGATGAAGCTTTCCGAATCATATCTAATTAATTGTTGAAAAATGTCAGCAGGTTTCTCCCATCTCAGAAGGCCAAGCTGTTTGGGTGAAGGGAAATGATGAAAGGTACCATGAAGCAAGAATTTTAGGCATGAAGGATTGCCAATTTGTTCAAGTGCTCTTCGAGGATAGAACTTTTAGTAATCAAATCGAGCCACGTGCAATTTTGGTAAGGACTTAGTAAATAATTTTGTTTACTTCCCTGTAATAAAGGAGTCAAGCAGCTAACAACAAACTAGTCTTATTTTTGTAACATATTTTTTCAGCTCCTTTCAATTTTTTATCGGAAAATTCTGTGGGCCCCTTGAAAAAAAATGAAGATAAAAACAGATTTAACTAGTAAAACTCAAAACAATCTCATTTATTTCAGATAATACTTGGAAGTATTCTCATGGAGTACATCGCTACATTTGTACTCACAAGTTGCATAAATTGGACTAAGTTTAGAGTCTACTTCAATTCAGTTTACGCTCTTTCAGAGTGTGACAGAAGATCGGATGTCATTAATTTAGTCATTGAAAGGAAATGCGAGAATCAAGATGGCTGATCCTCTGTTGCACTCCAAAAGAGCCTAAAATTATTTGGCCTGGTCTTTAACAGAAATGCACCAAGTTGCATCAAATTTGTTGAGGAGGTTTGAAGTTGTATTCATTTTAAATATTCAATGTTAAAGACAAGGTTTAACGACTTTTCACAAGTTTCAAATTCTTTCTCTCAACTTTGAATTTCGGACATGAGAAAATACTCTCATTTCATTTATCTCTGAAATGCAACTTGATGCATTTTTGTTAAACTCTGTTCGGCTACCTCATTATTTTTTATCCCAAACGGATGCATTTATACACTATTCCTGCTTTTTAACATTCATTTACTAGTTTCAATTTACTGAGTTGTATCAAGAATCATCATAATGCAAGTTTTACCGTATGCTAAAAATTGGCATGAAGCTCCATATTTCTTAGCAGTGTGTAATTACATACTGAACCTCAATGAGACATGTCAGTGCATCTATTATGATATTTACTCCCACTTTTATAATGTGTAATTAGTAGCACGACTATCTTTCCTTCTGTGATATAAAATGAAGCAGGATGGATACATTCACTTGATAATAATAGGATTGTCTTTGCTGATAAATTTGCCTCCATTGGTTAATGTCAGTGAAATCTCATTTTTCAGGGGTATAACATCACTGAAAATCCACCCGGTTATGGAACTGTCGTGTCTGTCTGGAATGCTAATAGTCAAAGCTCCCATCTCGGTCGCTATCTAGGAATTTATAATAAATTAATGTACTTAGTAAGTTCGATTTTGTTTTTAACTTTCTACTTTTCAGATTCACCGTAAAAATGTTAAAATATTGACTGTTAAAAAGTTCACCAATAATGCAATTACCAGAAATTGTATAACAGCTTTTAAGTGGTCAAGATCAAAAACATCAAGATTTTTATCATGTTTTATCAGCAGAAATAATTTTTACTGTTAGATAAATAGGAGGACTTATCTATTGATTTCCTTTGGTTTTAAGTGTAACTGTAAATAATTAATAGGTTAGTCTCTCAATTTTATTTTATGTTCATAGGAGTAAAATTAACATTTTTCTTTCAACGTTCATGGTCTTGGGGGTATACACTGATGGTATTCTGATGCTGCTGATTATTTTGTACATGCTTTAAAATCTTTCGACTGCTGTAAGAATTTTGAATTTAATTTCTATTTAAGTATTTTTTTTTATTGTTTTGGAATCTGCAATTAATTATTTCTTTGCAAGCAACGATTAGCACCTCTTTCTCATGTTTCTCCTTCGTGTGTTGCAGGTCAAATACACTGATGGTTCCATGGGTTACAAAGCCAGAAATGAAATCCTGAACGAGTTACCCCAAGACTTCAGTTAAATTATATTAGTTCAAGTGTGCAAGCAATAGGCGATTGATCATTGCAGCTTATTTTTGTCCTTTCTCTGTTCTCTAATTGGTTTTAATCTTTTTATCGTTGAGTGTAATTCTCTTTTTAAAACTTTAAGAATAAGTTTCATTACAATGAATAAATCGTTTGAAAAACAGAACAACTCATTTTGTTTTGTCACTTCTCTGCCAACAATCTACTACATCAGTTACATCTGGATGAAAAGTGTCTGTAGCCTCCGTAAAATGGAATTTTACACATGCGTCAGCTATTTAACAAGTTTGGTATCTTATTTCTTAGTTTTTAGTTAAAGATCTATCAACAGCCTTTTATTTTTGTGGAGACTTTCTTTCCCATGCTTTGGCATATCTACTAAATTATGTCAATTTATACAAAATGAAAAACACATCAAGCTTACAGCAATCAAACAACAAGCGGCTAAAAAATCATAAGTTTTGAAGTGTTTTAATAAGTTTTGTAATCAATTGATGCTAAGAGTGGACGCTGGATCATGAAGAGGATTTGAAAATAAATTGTGACGAAGGATATTGATATATCAAGTCAGGGACTGTAATATTGTATTGTATGATCAATTATCATTTTTATCTGAAGCCGTCACTGCTAATTGCCTTCAAATTAACTGAAGGACTCATCAACTCTAGGGGTGTTCAAACCAATTCTTACCAGAACACTATCAATATCGTCTCTTACCGAAAATGGAGGCAGTATCGACAGTGGCGATGATATCGTTGACAGCCAGCCTTATCAGATTTTTGAGAGCTCGCACTCAATGCATTGTTGCCCTGCGTGTCGGTTTATCAGATTGCCCGGCGCGGTGCGTAAAATAGATGTACAAATAGCAACAGCTTATTTTCGTCAGCTCCGAAAACTCTGATCACTATCGGCAAGAGCGTTCTTATCGTAACTTTTTCTTGACGGAACTGTTTCGGTAGCTTACCGACAACCGATAGAACAGCCCTAATCAACTCTAATCAATGAGTTATAGCTCTGTACAAAAAACGGTGATTATGTACAAAAAAATCTGGTAAAACCTAAGTGCTCAGAGTTCTACCCTAAAAATTCAGGCAAGGAATTTTTAAGTAATAGTTATGTTAATTGCCTCATTTGGATTCACTTTGGCACCTCCACAGGCCCACGGGGTTAGGGGGCCTCCGTCCTCAATTTAAATTTTTGACATTTCAGTGATGATCAAAGTTTCCATAGCCATAGAAATTTTGCGACAGAAAATAGCGAATATCTCCTAAACCGTTGGTCGGAGAGCAAAATGTAGCCAAGGTTTTAACTTTGCTGGACATCTGGATTTACTTTTGAATCCCCTCAGGCCCCTGCCGTAAGAGATCTCCATTAGCCTCACATTTCTGTCGAAATTGTTTTCCAGTAAATGTTCCTTATGCATGAGGAAGTTATCTTGATGTCAGTCTGACAGAGTAGACCCACTGACGTTAATCTGTGTCATCTAGACTAATTGTAGTCTCCTGCTCAAAGGAACGTACCTCGATTGCACTGTATCAGAATTTCTTACCTACATTTATTTTCAGGAAAACTATCAGATTAATTTTCCCAAAATACCCAGTCCTTTCATTCTTGTAAAAAGGACTCTGAAACGTTTGCCAGACTAATTCATGTGACAGTTCTCCCATGAAAAAGTAAAGAGTTCATAGAAATACTGAAACAGTACAGACGAGCAACATTCCTTGGTGCAAAAAACACCGTATTAGGTCTTGTCCACACGAGAGCGGTTTGCAGGATTTCGAGCATACTTATTCCCGAAACTTAGGCTTTAACTTATTCCCTGAAATTCCAGCTTGTTGAGCTTATTCCTGCCAAGTTCTGTGAACTATGATCAATTGCTCATGTGGACAAGGCTTAATGCCAGGGTATTATGGTTCTTGCACACAAAAAAGTCAAGATAGCTGTGTCTATCCAGAGAACCCACGCAGGGAGAGAATGGCCACTTTTTCAAGGGTCTTGAAAATTGGTGGAACTCCACGCAACAGTTGAGTTCCCTCTGGGAGAAATTGATGAAATATCTGATAAAGAATGTGAAAAAATGAAATTGATGGAAATTTTTATGTCAAGATGACATGATAATTCGAAGGAATCCACAAATTGGTTGGAAACAGTGTTCACGCGTCATTTTTAATTCAAAATGTGGAGCGTAAAACAAGGGGATACAACAATTTTTCCTTGGCTGTGGCAGTTCTGATTCATTATGAATTGTTTTATGAGGAAATCTTAGGGAAAAAACATGTGCACAGTTTCATATTTACTTCGTAGGGTATCCTATTACCACAGGTACTCATTCAAGATTCGACTTGATAAAAGGAGTCAATGATGAAAACAAAAGAGTCTTAAAAAATACAATTCTGTAATTGATATTAAAAAAGAAAATCTCTCTTAGACAGGCATAAAATTATTCTTAGTCACAAAAAACTAAAAAAATGAAGGGTAGAGCAGTACCCTATCAAATCACAGCAAATTAAAAAAACTTGAACAACTCCAGAAATTCACTGCTTTTTCTTTCCCTGGGGCTTGCCCTTCTTTTTCTTGCCTATCGACTCGGTCAACTTCTTGACATCTTGCTTAGAATCTTCTTGGCTGACTTTCTTCTGCTTGGCAGCGTTTTTCTTTCCTACAGGCTTCGTTGCTGAAACATCCGTGCCCTCTGATGTCAGTTGGACGCATCGCTCAATTGCGGCTTTCAGTTGGGGTTGCTCAGGCACAGATTGTTTTGTCTTTTTCTTGGTCCTTGCAGCCTTGCGCTCAGCACCTTTCAGAACTTTGTACACTTTCTTGATTAGGGGTCCAAACTTTTCATTTTTATACATTGGCTCAGTCTTTACCCATGTCTGAAAAATAAAACAGAGATAAAATCAGATTGAGCATTGAGATTCTCTGGCACTTCTCTGGAAAGGAAAATTTTCAAGAGAAACAAACCTTCATTTTCAAATTAATGATAGATTCAGAAACGTCATTGGAGACAAACAACAACAACCACGTACTAGAGAAAGTTACAGCTCGTACAGAGAATAGTAGATAACTCACATTTAGAGGACAGTGTAAACTTTGATAATTGGACGTATTTATGCTAAAAGAAACTATAAACATAGGGGTTGAGTGCAAACATAGTTCCTCTCAGTCTAAATGCATCCAATTGGTAATATTTAGGCCCATCATAAAAGCTCAATTTCGGGTACGACAGCCTTGGCTTGTAAATATTGATTCGTTCATTCACACTTGGATCGACAAAATCCAGTAATACCACCACTACGGCCTGTCTCGCACACTACAAAAATGCTTCAATACTCTGCTAAAAAGAGACTGCGATTGCTGCACTTGCACTATGGCTGCAGTATAGGTGAACTGAAGTGGGAATTTGCATAAAAACCTGAGTATTTTAATCTAAAGAGCAAGGAAAGGTCCATGAGGCAGGGAGACTCTCCTTGGTGCCTGTGAGAACTCTGGATTATAAAAGCAAGATGATCCTCTGAGACTAATTATTGATTCAAAAAATTGTTTATTGCGCTGATAAAAGGAATAGATTATCTGAGTCTCCAGTGCATATTATTTATGGAGTTGTGAGTTTTGCAGGAACACAGCATTATGGGAAAAAGTTTATTGCAATGGGCAAGAAAACGATGGAACAAAGAAATTGGTCAACCCCCCCCTTCCCCCCAGAAATCCACGTTACAATGGTGGCATATTTTGACGTTTTCTTGCTGAATTTTTCAAATTTCATTTCCAAAACTTTCTTCTACTGAGAAAACAGAAAAATACAAAATAAACGATTATGGAAAAATAAAAGAAAGAAGGTTAAAACTAAAAGCTACTTACAACATAATTCTTTTTCCATAGTGGCAGCTTGTCGTACTTCTTGGATCTTCTAATGAGGTCAGCTTCATCTTTCGGGATTTTTTTCTGTGACAAAATGAGATCAATTGTGTTTTGCCAAGCTTCAATTTTCTCCTTTCTCCTTTGCAAGATCTTCTCTTCCTGTTCTTTTGTCAAAGGCTCCTTTGGTTTTTGTGGGCCTTTTACAGCGGGAGATCCATTTACAGGGGTTTCTGCTTTGGATCCTTTTTTCTTGCCTCGCCTTGTTTTTTTGCCTGCATTTGGGCTTGCGCTAACTTTGGTAACTGCCTCAGAATTTTTATTAGCATTCTTCGCTTTATTTACCTTGAAATTCTTTTTCTTCTCAAACTTGGATACACCTGTACCATTAGTATTATTACTATTTGGCACACCTGCAGCTTCTGTTTTCACCTTCTTGTTAGGAGAACCGGGTTCTTGTTTGATAGATTTTGCAAATTTTGGTTGCTTGTTGGGCGCAGCATTGGGGGAGCCTGGTTCTTGTTTGATTTGTTTCTTCTTTTCTTGATTACTGAAAAACAAATTGAAAGAGAGCAAATTAAAATTTTTTATTTTGATACCGATTTCATGATTTTTTTGGGTGAATACTTGAACACTAAAGATCCAATCTTAATCAATTTAATAGAATCCTTTGAGCTTCTAACTCGCATTTTAAACTTGAATAATGCAAGGGGCTTATGAGAAGGTGCTTAATTTTGGGCTCTTAGGTATGACATTCAACAGATATAGATACTAAGGAGGTAAATTCTTGTTCTTATCTTTACTTCAACAATACAGAAGACGGACCTTTTGCTCCTTATCTACACATCTACTCATCAACAGGTTGCCCGATAAGCATAATGGATGTATTTGATGGGAACTAGCCTGACATGACCGGATTTACATAAGTGCCACCCCTAGGCCGTCAAGATTTTGCCGTCCCCCAAAACTTATCGCCGTGTCTTTTAATGGAAAACATTTTGTGAAATTAGTAATAATGGCTTCATGAAGATCAGTAAAAGTAAGAGAACTCATTGAATTTATGTAGTAAGACATTGCATAAAGCCAATATTGGTCCTGGCAGAGAAATATCTCTTTCTATCTGTTTTCATTGCAGTCTTGTTTAGCATTTTTTGAGAAGCAATGCTACAGTGTTCACTTACTATAGAGTCCAATACATCAATTTTACCTAAATCAATGTTTGAAAGACAGTTATCTAAGAGTGTCTCAGAGGTCTTATCAAATCTGGTGAAAGTGTTTTCAATATTGAATTTCAGATTAAATGAGGCAGCTAATGTCCTAAAAGATTTGTTATGACAGCAGGAGTAATCATTCATATCTACATTGAAATCCCCAAAGAATATTTTTTCATTTTCTTGCGGTTTAACTTCTGCTGGTAACTTGTCCAGATTTTCCAAAACATTTTAAAAATCTCCAGTTGGTGGATGATGAATAGTTATAATGTGGACAGGTTTAACAATTTGGACCAAATCTGTCATAGTGATCTTAATACCTGTGAGTTCAAAAACCTCTTCAATAGCCAAGTGATGTATATTCAGTTGGTCAGTTAGGTTGAACATAAATACTAGCTCCTCCTCCCCCCTTAACTTTTCGATTAAAAGACGAAGTAATTTTGAACTGATCCAAATTGATGACATCAGTTACCTCATTTGTGTTGAAAAACCACAGTTGATATTTTAAGAGTTTTGTAATACTTTTATACTTAAATTTGACTTAAAAAATAGCTAAAAAGGGTTTCCTAATACTAACATTGTAGCAATTTTTTAGAAGTTGTCTTTCTGACATTTAAGAGTTTTTCAAAGTATTTTTTAACAGTCGTTGCTGCTAGGGAACTAGTTTAACCCTTTGACGGCCGCGTTAGGAATACGGCCGCCGATAGTGGCGCTCTCTGTCAAGGATAAGATAAAGATGTAGTTCACATATTTGCCGACAGAGTGCGCATATGCTGTATACTTAATTTCATTGAAAAACAAGGGAGCTAGAGCGGGAAATACGAACGCGAGGCGCAGCACGAGAATACTCGGGCGTGGTCTGTGACGGTGGCTTGCCGCAACCCGAGTATTCTCGGGCGTGGTACTCAAAGGGTTAAGGTGATTCGTCAAGCTCAAAAGAAGTGGTCGAACTGGCATGCGATATATCGCATCTTTTAGGTCAAAAATCTCGGAAGATTTTGAATTTTTAGCAAAACAAAGGACGATTGCCCCTGCGTATGAGCCTAAAGAATCGTTCTAAACCCAAAAATTGGCAAAATTCAGAGAAATGAGAGCAGAATAGTGTTTGTGAAAAAACCTCGCATTCGATTCAGCTATCGATTTCTGTAAGTATCGAATGCGAGGTTTTTTTTCCAAACACTATTCTGCTTTCATTTCTCTGAATTTTACCAATTTTTGGGTTTAGAACGATTCTTAAGGCTCATGCGCAGGGGCTATCGTCCTTTGTTTTGCTGAAAATTCAAAATCTGCCGAGGTTTTTGACCGAAAAGATGCGTTATATCACATGCAAGTTCAACCACGTCACTTGAGCTTGACGAATCACCTTAAACTTATTTTTTTAAAATTCACGACAAATTCAATACATTACAGTGGCTAAGAAGTTACTTACAATTTATTCTTCACTTCCTCGATGCCTTTAGTGATGCTGCCCTTTTCTTTTCCCTTCTTTTCAATTTTGCCATTGAGGACACCCAATTTCTTCTCCTTCTTCACTTGTTTTTTGCTGACTGCTGGAAGGCCCATTTTGAGCTAAGCTAAAAAGGAGAAAAAGTAGAGAATTAATAAATTAGTACTACCAAACCATAATTTAGGAGCCATTATTGAGATATCTCCTTGAAGCTGAGTCATGACGCTAGAATAATACAAATTTCTGAGCTGAAGGCTGATTGAAGGGCAGTATTTACCCTTGATTAAACAGTGAGTAAACTTATCCAATGCCAGTTGGTTTTTCTGTTCACTGAACATAACTCAATGGTCCCCTCGAACTTAAGACCAACAGACCAATGGACATTGGGTGGAGATGTTAAGCATACATAGTACGTAAACACACAAGCCATGGGGCGAGTCAATCAGAGTCGAACAATGCTGACTACTTAGCGTCAAATAATTCTGGTTTCAAACCACTTGGACAACATATCTTGGATTAGTAATGAACAACACAACAAATGCTGTTGATTCAACATTTTTACTTACCTGCTTGTCATAGAAAATAAATATTGACCAAGTTGAGATTAATAAGTGGACGTACTTTTGTTGTTTGTTTACATTTTTGACGACCAGCCTACTGAATGTGATTAAGATGAATTTTCAAAAACCCCCTAGGGCTAGTCCTGTGCTTAATCCCCCACTCCCCTTATACCCAGCCCCAGATAACCACTGCGTGAGGCCATCGAACACAGGTAACCTGGCTAGGAACGAACCCAGGACCTCCTATTA
This sequence comes from Bemisia tabaci, assembly GCF_001854935.1. Lineage (NCBI taxonomy): Eukaryota > Metazoa > Arthropoda > Insecta > Hemiptera > Aleyrodidae > Bemisia > Bemisia tabaci. The sequence continues at coordinate 3,120,762 of NW_017547183.1, forward strand.
GTAGGAACACCACAAGCTGCCAATAAATCATCTGTATTATATTGAATATGGACACATTTCGGCTACCTAGAACTGTGTTGCATGCTAACCCTGAGCACATAGAACCTTTCAGCTCTAATAACATCCGTACAATGCGTAACGTACTTGAGTAGTTTTCCAGAAGAACCAACTTTTCTTGTCGCTAAAGTATGCGATAAATTCATTTCTACTCAACTTTGGGACAGTGTAATGAAAAATTCCCATTTTTTCAAATGTGAGCTCAGCACAATTGGCCCAGTTCTCATAGCTTTGAAATGGATATTGCTGCTTCTGACAAATAGTAATCGCTGAGCCTATAAGCCAAGCAATACGCTAGGCAGTATTTAGGTTCAGAGAGACGGAAAACTCAGAGCTGCCACCAAGCACTCGTCATTACAGAGCTGATCTCACTGACTTGAGAAAGGTGCGTACCATATGTGATAGCAACAAAAACAGCAAAACTACAGGTTTAGCTGTGCAAATTGATCCTAGAAACTGGGCGGACGGAGTCGTATGCTAGGACTCCTTTCACTGCACACCCTCTCATGATCAGGTAGTAGGATCATGGCTGAGTTCTGATATCAGCAGTATAGAATTCTGATATAAAGCAGAAATTAAGGTTGCGGTTGATCAATTTGACCAAGATCTTTCGTTGAGGATGAAGTTACTAACTTCGTTTTGGACAAGCATGGCAAATAGACTCACCTACAGATTTCCTGATGGGTTTAAACTTGATGGTACAGCAAGCTGCCTGAAAATTGATGGAAAAGACACTAAATAAAGAACTACAGCATCATTAAAGATTGATATTTAAGGAAATTCGGTGAAAAACATGCGGCCACGCCATGTGCAAAGGCTGAGGCTGAGGATGCACTTAAAATTGTACTTTGGAGGTTAGGTTCTTTTCTTTGAGTTTTGAATGTTTCCGGTTCGGTCCATTCTATGTTCCACAGTGACACAAGTGACACCAGGAATTGAAACTGGACAGGCTGGCGGGAATTTCGAATTCTCACATTCCAACATGTTGACTACGATAAATTGATTATTGATCTGTAATATGGTTCTAATGTTGATCTGATCTCTTTACGTACCAAAATCAAATTTTTGCTGATTTAAAAAACGATTTCCATCAATTTTTAAATATCAATGGCTTGAATAAAAAAATTCACATCTCCATTGAAACATTTCGAAATTTCCAAGGATGTTCTGTTTAGAAGGAAAACTAACGAATAAACTCTTTCTAATTTTCTGATTTTAAGATAAGAGAAAAAAATTAAAAGAAAATTTAAAGGAAAACTATTGATTAGTTTTTGTTGTAAAATTAAACATGAGTGGCGATTTTCAACGTCACAATCAGAGGTATACTTACATTCTCTTCCTAAAGTCATTCATATTCAATTGAATATAAAAAGGAAAAATTACCTGGTGACTTCACAGTCCGTTTTCCTAAAATTCAAATTTTGAACTCATAGTAAGTTAAAATAAAAGCAAAAATATTCTAGAAGTGACTTCATTAATTCGTCACCTTCCCGGCAAAGTATCACAAGCGCCATTTTTACCGAAATTGAGTTATGAATAGTTCCGAAATAACGAGATGCATTTACATACGAAAATAATCATTTTTTTTACAACAAATATGTAGAAATATGAATAAAAGTCGATTAAAGTTGATGTACTTTCGTATCACAAGCGCCATTTGGGAGAAAAGTATCACAAGCGCCAAGTTCGGCAACTGCCTACCTTTCTGATTGATTTACAATTTTTGTCACGGCAGTCTTCGGAATGACTTGAAACTAAATTATTTTCGCATGTAATTACATCTCGTTATTTCGAATATAATATTTTTTTTAGACTAAATATAAATAAATATTTAAAATACTCCATTGAAGTTGACGAACTTTCGTATCATAAGCGCCATGTAAGAGAAAAGTATCACAAGCGCCAAGTTGGGAATAATCGCTCATCTTTGAGATTGATTTTCGATATTAGTATCAACAACTTTTGGAATGACTTGGAGCGATTCGTCACTTTTCGGCCGAAGTATCACAAGCGCTATTTTTATTAAAGTTGAGTTATGGGTAGTTTTGAATTAATAAGATGCATTTACATACGAAAATAATATTTTTTTTTTAGATTAAAAATGAAGAAATATGGAAAAAACTCCGTTAAATTTGATGGGCTTTCGTATCACAAGCGCCAATAGATTCTCAGAGTGCCCCGAGAAGCCGATATCACAAGCGCCAATTTTCAAAGAAAAACCCGTTTTTTTAAAGAAATTTTATTAAAATTCGAAGCAGGGAGGTGTGCTGGATCTATATTTCAAGTTTCAAGCCAAGCATCCGTCTTTTACGGTCGCAATTCAGTTTTTTGTGTCTCTTGAAAAGTTGGCAAAGTGGCCCTTGTGATACTTTGCCGGGAAGGTGACGAATTTATATTGTCGGCTCACATAGCTTTGATCTGCTGGATCACTGCCTTGATTTTCCAATAGTTGGACCGGTTGGTTGGACCTCAAAATATATGAATATAAGAGGCAAAAAATTACATCTTGCAAATTAGATTTTTTTCAAATAATCTGATAATGACTTGGAATTAATCATGTGTACGTCAAAGTATTATCAACGGGGATGAATAGAGGATTTAAATTGCTTCGATACATTTTGGTAGTTAATTTCGATTGGAGTTCAATTGGAGAACTATTTCCTTATCCGCCACCTTTCTTTAGAAAAAAATGCAAATCTTTAACTTGCATAATTTGGCCATTGATTTCCCAGAATGATTATTTTCATTTAGTAAACCTCATTACCCAGTCGAAAGAAAGACACGTTCAAGATTAAGATCATAAAATAAGTGTATTTATCAAGGAGTAAAACAATCGTAGAGCACCGTTTTATGTAAAAAATGTTACAATAAAAGTCAAAACATAACATGAGATACAGCAATTACATAATTCTAGTTACAAAATTTTTAAGACACATAATGGACGGGAAAAATTTTCAAGGCAGCAAAATTTGGTCAATACAAAGCTGGAGGAGACTAAGACAGTCCTTGGCAATATAAAGATTTGCACGATGAGAGGCTTCAGCACTCAATGAAGAGACTAACTTTCTGTGAATTTCTCTTATCTGTGTAGTCCTCTAATCATTATTTTGTTGTATAAACAAGATAATATATCTGAGAAAATAAAGACATATTCTTAGAAGGTATGTCAAAATGTAAGTGTCAAATTCTTGTGGGAGGAAACTGATGATTTTGTGTTCAAAAAATTCTGGCAGATAACATTTTATTTCATTCGATGGGTTTTTATACCAAATAGTAAAAAATAGAGAAAACATGATGTTCCAATATTTCAGAGGATCATTTTAAATAGTCCAAGGCAATAAAAAAGACCATTTTTTAGCTGACACGACCATTTTTATGACCATTCTTTATCTTTGCAAACTTAAATTGATTCAAATACATGTGTCGTGAATGTGATGAGGAAAAAAATATTGGCATGATTTTGAATCAACTCTCTGGAAAGTAACCATCTGACGCGATCATACTCAGCCTCCTCCAGTTAAGTATTTCAACAAATTTTGCACTTTTTCTTCTTTTTTTAGTGAGATTGATTAGTCCAAGGTAAAACACTATAAGACAAAAATGAACAAAAAATTAATTCTTTTAAACACTAGAATTATTAAAAAATAATCCTGATCTAATAAGCAGCAAAATTGAGGGGGGTCGACTGACAGGCTTGTCAGAACTCGATAAGCAATTAGGATTAGGTAATTGCCAAAAATAATAATACAAAATTGTTGCAAAGATGTTGCTGCATCATTAATTAGGCAGTAAAGTTCTGACAAGGTTTTTGCAACCATCATTTGTCGAGCGGATGGAAAATTGAGAGACTTAAATTTGTTCAGTACACAAAGAAAAATTAAAAACATGAACTGGGCTTATTTGCCCTATAAGGGCTTTGCATAGATGCTCATTAAATATTCTAGTGGAGATTTGTTATAAGTCTCAACAAACCTAAGATGTTCAATTGATCTTGTTATAAGTTTGATGTTCTCGTGCCGAAAGAAACTATGTGCATGGGGTTTGCATGAAAAACAGTTCCTTTTATCATAAATACATCCAGTTGCAATGTCAATTATAGAAAAAATCGCTCTCCAACCTCAATTTCTCCGCCTACAAGGAACAAAATTACAAGACTATGTACAGGAAATGAGAAATAAACTTTAGAGCAAGGGAAGTTAAAAATTATACAAAAGTTGAATTCGAAAGTCATATAAATTGTTTAAGTACGGAAACTGAACGATCTGCATCTGTTTTCAAAGAATTTGTGCAAACAATACTGAAAAAATTCAACAAAATAAGGGTCTAGTGCCTGCTTTAAAATTGTTCACAAGACACGAATTTGTGAAATCGTTTTAACATATAAAGAGTTTTTTTACAGTCAGGGAGAGTTGCTTATTAAAACATAGGTGAAAAATATTGTGAATCAAAGATGAGCCAGACTTAGCACCTTCCAAGATGGCTATGAGAGTTAGTTAATTGACCCAAGTGCTTGGCTAAGCATCATCGATGGAAAACTCAAAATAGGAGCTGCAAAACGTGAGACTGAAAGTCAAGAGTCTAATATTCTGAGTTCTTCCGTAGCTGAAAGGAGATTTGAAAAAGAACCAGAGCCAATCAACTAACGATCACAATACTTCAGGCATATTGCAACCGTGGGCCTGGCGAGGGAAGAGATGAAGAACAGTGCACTTTTAGTACGATTATTCAGAGAAAACCCTGGGAAGAAGATATCCTTCCATAAAACTCTGTTCTAATAAAGCAGGTCGCAACTTTCTTGGATGTGGGTGGCACAATGCCAAAAAGCTAATAAATATGAGTTTGTGAATTTCACAATGTCTTTATGTCTTTTTCCAAGGAAATTATCAACTTTTACTCTCGAGACTACCATTTTTTTGTGCACTCTCCAATTGGACAATATTGATCAATACTTCTTCAACCACTACCTTCGAAACGGGAAAAGTTTTCTCTTCGGATGTCACATTAGTGGATAAGCCACAGCAGTAAATTAATGCGCTATCTTCTGAGGGAAAGAGTGCAACTTCAGCACCTCCAGTGAAAATAATCAATCTGATTATTCTAAATATGTAATATCTATTTCATCGAATGGACAGCAGAACCACTCAAATGGATCTTTTTCACTGGGGATTCCTTGGCAGTATTTCTCTCATAGGTTGATAATAGCACAGTTTCAAATGAAAAAAAAAACTTTCTGCATCAATTAGCTAACTTTTATTACGTTCACATTCAAAAAACATCTTTAAAAAAAAAGGCACATTAGGCTTGTTTTAAAAATTATAAGTACGGTTCAGTTAATGGTTATGATTTCATTTATAAGTTTATGACTTATTGTAAGCCTTGCTGAGCTTTCTACTGATTAATTTTTAGTTTCCTAACATTTTTTTTTATAAATATACTTTGACAGAACAAATTGAATCAGAGATAAAATTAAACTCTTCTTCAGCACTATTACTTCTCTTAAATTGGGATAATGAAGTGGAATTTCATAAAAATATTTTGAGTTTTGTACTTGATGAATTCTTATGCATACAACATTCACAGAGAAAACGTGATAGGAAATTGTGGTTGAAATTTGCTATAAAGTTGTCAATTTTCCATAAAGATGTAAAATAAAGTTTTTGATATGAAGAAAGTTATGCTTTGATTGCGATAATGGATTTGAAAAATTCAGTAGTTAATGTTTTCTACATTTTAAAATCTAATCTAAACTGACAGAAACTCCTCTTTTGAGCTGATAGATGAGGTGAAGATGCCTTACAGAAAAAATACTGATATCCTGTAGCTCAAAAAAAGCTCTGCAAGGAAAAGAAAGAAAATAATAGTAGCATAGCTCAAAATCATTAAAAAAAAATGCATATCTCTAAAAAGTATAATACTGGACTCAAAGACAACTATAAATTTGGCAACAGAGGAGAGTTAAAAACTTTGACAATACATAAAATTACATAGAAAACAGGCACTCGGCTCACATTTGGCAAATATAAAAATCATGCTAAAAAAAATATTTCTAAGACAGGACGGAACACAACAGCTGCGTACTTTCAAAATCAAATGATTAAATGAAATGACACTTAAAATATTGAAAACAAGTTTGAAGGATGATTTTGTGCAAATGGGAAACACAGATTAGGTTTCTGTGGTGCAGAAATAGGGAATTCAGTAGACACACAGAACTTTTCTACTCTGCAGCTCCATCAAAGTTAAAAAAGGTTAGAAATAAGACTCGTGTTTGAATTAAGATAATTTCACCATGTACAGTCCTAGTTGATGAATGTACCTGTGCAATGATATTATTAAATCTTTTGATTTTCACACAGAAAGTAAGTTACAGGGTTAAACAAGAATGTGAGAAAAAGGTTAAATTTTTTAACTTCTCTGCCAGAGCTGAGAGTTCAAGTAAATTGGATTTGCAAAAGGTGTGAGAAAATCTTGTTTATTTTTTACTTATAGCTCTGCGGACTTTCATAATACTGAACACTTTGTAGATATTTAGATCTCTTTCCTGGAGTTGTTCAGCTATATGATGTCAAAATTCCTTTCAGAACAGATCGTATTAATTGTAAAAAAAGATTCCAATCTTTTTCAAAATAGGTGAATTTACATGACTAATTGCTTCTCCGATGATTTTACCAACTATTAGTCCCTAAAAGAATTGCTTTTAACGATCATTAAAAAAACGTTGCCACTGCCTACGTAAAAACAGATAGGCTTACAGAGAAAAATTCATAATTCAAAAACATATGCTAAAATATTTCATTATTTGATTCACTTTCATCGTTTAATGAAAGACACGCAGCTAAATATAAAACCAGACAAATACAGTAAAATCTCATTCGTGCATACCATAAACTAGCTGATATTTAGTAGGGATCTAAGCCCAAAGATACGGTTGATTGTCTTCTGTTGAGACTCAATTTTTGATCAGTTTCCCGATCCAAAGTACACTAATAAGTTACATAAAAACATCACATTGACACATGGAAAGAGAAAATTACTAAAATCATAAAATAACCTAGAAAAGTTCCCTTTCCAGAAATAAAATGATTTACTTAAGAACATTTCACCTCGAATTCGCTTGGATAAAGCTTTTGATAAGTTACAATAAATACAAAAGGATGGTTTAAAATTATGCAACGTAAAGGAGGAACACACAGTTCCATCAAATTCGTTGCCAGGGAGGACACGAGTGTGCGGCTTAACCGCTGTTGCGGAGATCGAGGGAGGCGCGAAGCATGAGACAGCTTTCCACCCAGAAGTTGGGTCGCTCCAGCATCTGCTGCCACAGAGTTGCTTCTTTATCATTGGAATCCATCCAATCTACTACTTTGCCTTGATGTTTACCTGTACAAAAAAGAAATGACAGTGAGTGTTTGAACTTGATCAAGATGTTCATTGCTTAACCATTCTTGGGAACAATTTTTCAAGTGCACTCCTAAGACCAGAACATTCAGAGTAACTGGTCAATTCTGTGATGTCTTCTTCTTGAAGTAAAAATATTATAAAATAAATAATTAATTAAAAGATATGCCAGAACAAGCATAATATGAAGAATTAACAGTATATTTTCCTGGATACATTTCGGCTAATAGCCATCTTCAGCAAAAAAAATTCACAAAAACACAAGAGAGAGCACTGTATAAAGATAAAGATGTATCACAATGCATGTTCAGAACGATGATCAAAAAAGCCAAGGAAAAGTAATGAAAGAATTATCAAAAAATTAAACACAGACAAAAATCGATCTCCATTCTCTGATAATGGAGATCGAATCGCAATTATCTAAACAATGCAATATATCGCATTTCAATGTCTTGACGTTTTAACATAAACTTTCAATACTCAACCCGCTAAGGTCAGGACCTCTGACCCTGAAATGCATTTTAAAAACTTCGGTCAGAACATTTTAATCCTCTATTATCTGAAGATTCAAAAATGAATAATTGCTAATTTTAAGGAAAGAGGTAATAATTACCTGAGCCAAGTGACAGTCTAACACCACCAAGAAACTCATTACTGGCCAGTCGGTCGTGGTCCCAAATGGTCAGCTCAATTGCTCTATCTTGGAGATCAGTGAGTGCAACTCCTGGGTACGTGAAGGTGTAGTTCCAAGCTGGAGAACATGAACGTCGGACAACTGGCGTTTTCTGCTTGTTGCTTTTTCCTTTGTCCGGGAGCAAATAGCTGTTGAACAAAAAGCAAAAATTAGACAGGTTGTATAAGAAAAAAGGAAAAATAAAATTTGAGCTGATGCCAGACACAAAACCATTGAACAAATTTTGCAATACAGACCCCATAGTTTTAAATCTGTGCTGTCTCCAATAAGGAGATGGAATTGTTGAAGTACATTTAATTGGGGAAGCCTGAGGTAATTTCACGATTTTGGAGCTACATGAAGCAGCTGTCATTAATGCAGGCTGCTTTGATTGTCACCAAAAAATTTGTAGAGAAAATTCGGACAAACTTGCAAAAATATCTAGATGACAAGACTTAAATATGCAAAAATAATAGTTGCAACGCTTCAGGCACATAATGTGTTCCGTAAAAAGTCTACAACCAAGTTGTCAACTCCACAAGTTCCAAGCCTATTGTCCTCTACAGTCTGTGATCTCATAGGATTCAATTAACTTGCATAGCAGCACACGTAATGCTCATTGTACACAATAAAAGCCATTTTTTGAGTATGGAACATTTCAATATCTCACAACACCAAACTCGAAAACAGATTAAATAATGATAAAACGGAATAATTTTCATAGACAAGAACAGACAAGACATTTCTCATTTTCTCAGACAAGAATAATTTTTCTTTGAAAAAAAAAAAAAAAAAAAAAAAAAAAAATTATTTTCAATTTGACACCATTGAATTTTTGCAGTTGAAAAAAGTAAAAACTTTTGTAATTGGTTTATTCCATATTTTAGTGTTGGAGACTGTTTTATAGGTTGACACCAACATCTTGTTTGGATTATTTTTTTTGTTTTTTCATCATTGATCTGATTGTCATACACCCAAATATAGAATGATGGTGCAAATTTTTTTAATTCTTTTACTACTTTAACATACTTAAAATTTAAATCACAATTTTTGATAATTTTTGAGACTAATTTAAGATCATTTAATTTTTGAGTTTAAAATAGCAAATCCATAAAATCATTCTACACTGTCCGCATCAGACATAAAAACAAAATTTAAAGCAATCGATACCTTTTACAGAAAGGATCAGAAGTTCCGTTATTCTTTACAGCTAGAAGATTTTTAGCTTCTTTCACAAGTACGTGCAATGTTCCCTTTGAGGCTCTCTTCTTCATGCCTTGATCCGGGGGAACAAACTTCAGTGCAACGATGATCTCCCCTTTAGCATTTACAAAGTCTTCTAAAGGTTCCGACTGAAAGAAAAATGAATGATTCATCACACTTTGGAAAATAAAAGACAATCTTTATGTAATTACATAGTGACTAAATCAGGAAGAGAAATCAAAGTGTCACCTAATGACATTTTATGTTATAAGAAGGCACTCAGTTCCTACAGAAAAGATTACCGGGGAAGAACTTATAAAAATTTACCAAGAAATTCACGTATGGAGATTTATTGTCCGTAGACTGCATGAGCAAACTGACCTTAGAGTAGACAGTAGAACATCAGAAATACCCATTTATTACGATTGCAAAATTTAAAATTGTCATATTTTGGTGATTAGACATCCGCTTAGCCATAGAGAAGCATTGCCAGTGCTTTCCTTAGAGTCATCATCAATTAAATAATAACATGATGAGGTAGATAGGGCAAGTGAAATCGCAAGTTTGATTTACTGCCAACTTTGCAGTGAATAAATGTTTGAGGTCATACTTTTCTAGGGACTAAGATCATTATGAAAAGAAAAATTGTTTCTTTCCTTACAGATTTTGTAGCCATCAAGCACAAACTTTAAATATTGTCACGGAGAAAACAGGAGCAAAGTTTGCATTCACTAAATAATTACAGCATTCTATACAAACAATTAGAAACTTAATACTGTAAATTAATGCAAAAAATACTCACTCTCTCTTGCAGCGGGTAGAAGTGGGGGAGTGGATCGTCAAATATTTTGTTCTCAAGAGGCATCATGACCTCTCCAAGGAAATCATTGCGACCGAACATATCCGAGTGCCAAATCGTGAGCCACATGGTTCGTGTCTCCAAATCTTCTAGGTTAATATGGAACTATGACAAAAATACAAGATTGAAACATGTGAACAAATAAAACCCACAGGGACAAGCTAAGGGTACAAAACTATTGCATGTATCTATACTTTTTGATTATTATATAGAAACCAATTAAGCAATTATCAGCTGTTTATCGTTAAAATTTATTCGTACTGTTGTCGGCTGATGTCCATGCAGCCCACCAACCTAGGTATGCAAAATAATACATGTTACGATGCTCTCGTCGTAGAAACGATGATGAGATGCTGAGCTGCGTCCCAAACAATGCCAGCATTGTAAGCATGACCATAATTTTTTCCTACTACGCAGCATTACGTTGCTCACCATATCTGCACTGTGTCCTACACGTGAGTTTTTGTGACTGCATTCCTTTGTGAGTGCACAGCACAAGCATAAGCGCAACCTTGATTCTTATCAGGACGCCAATCTTTTTTTTTCATGTCCCCCATATTTAATTACACCTTTTTACAAAAAAAAAGATTCAAAATTCCAGAGAAGCCGGACAGTCTCTTCTCATAAGAACGCTACTGCAACACCACTGTGTTTCACCCATCAGCTTGTTCAACAAGCGCGCTGACAGATAATGAAGAACCGTAAAATGTTTCAATGTAAATTTTAATGTTTCTGAAAAAAGAAAAGGCGATTTACCCACAAAGAAGGGCTAAAGTCAAGAGTGGTTTGTACTGAAGCTCAGTAGGTAGGAATACGAACACCACACTTAATCTTCAATAATTAATCATAAGTCCTACGACTTTAACTACACATTAAACCCATATCTCACTGCTCAATATCTTCTTGAGGAACATTTCCATTCATGAATTGACTGAAGTTTTTCCTTTTTAAGTTCGATGAGAATTGAACCTACAAACAAGCTGACAAAAAAAAATTATGCAAATCTACCATAATTACCTTTAGAACTTCATCAAATACAGGGTTAAGAGTATGTTTCTTGACTTTTGTTTTTCGCTTTCCTGCTTTTGATTTATCTGGTAACAAATACACCTTAACATACCTAAAACAAAAATAACAGCAACTTCGAATTAATAGGTGAAGACATAATGTCAAGAATCCAGCATAGAGCAAAAAGATAAGAAAATTCTAAAAAGTTATTTTTCATTTTCGACTTTAATACTGAGAGATAGATATGAGATAAAGATTTTAGAGTGCAATACACAAAGATAAGTGAAACATATAATTATTTTCAAGGCGTATAATATGATGCCTCAGGATTTTCTTCTTTTCTCCTGATTTTGGGAGAACTCTCCTGCGTAAGATATATTTACGAGAGGCATAAAATTACATCAGGAAAGGAAAAAAGATTGTTTCTGGCTGACTGTAATTCTTCATTTTAATATAATAATGAGTTGTAATCCAGAGATTCAAAATATTTTCACATTATTTTTTTTTTTTTTTTTTTCAAAATATTTTTTTTTTTTTTTTTTTTTGTTGAGATTTTTGATTCAAAAAAAAAAATCCTTGAAATACAAAATCCATCTGATTTAGCAACCTTCTTTGAAAAATAATAGGCAATTCTTTCAAGAGGTATTTTCAGCACATTCAGCGCTACCCTTGTTTCAGTGATAAATCAAATCCCCCCCCCCCACAATGAACATCTATGCACTGATTGCTACACAGAAGTAGAGAAACTTAGAAGTAACTGAATAAAATTATAGAAGAGCTTACGCTTTGCAAATATGAGAAAAATAGTGAAAACTCAAGAATTTGAGAACTTCCAAAGGTTTAAACACTTAACTGGCAATAAAGAACAAAAAATTGAAAGTTGATTCTTGTGAGTATTAAATATTGCGATAGTCATGAGAGTGCTGGTGCACGAATGAGGGCAACATTACATGAGTAAATAAAATCAAAATACGGTAAAAAGTAAACGGTGAACATTTTCAATGATTCAAATGACATATTGTATTAAAATCAAATAAAATGCATGCTGACGGAGCAAAATACTTAAAATGAGATAAATGATGGAAAAATTCGCATGCTGAATAAGAGAACAACATACCCACAAAATCCGTAAAGAAACTCTGTTTAAGAGGGGAAAAAGAGATTAATCTATTGAAAAGAGGCATTTTAGAATTAGAAAATTGTTTGCTTGTTGTTTTTCTCTTTCAATGTTACCTTTTTATCCAGGAAGAGTGGAATATCAATGAAGGAATTTTCAGAGCCTCTTTTTTTTTAATTGGCTTCAAAAATTCTGTGAGACGAGTGTAAAAAAATAAAAGAAACTTTAGCTTAAAGTTAGAGAAATGACTATCATTTCAACAGAGGTAGATTTTACAAAGAGACCCCTAGTTTACAATATAACCGTTCAACTACTTCCCTCAACAAAGAGTATTCCAAAATTTAACCAACAAATACCTACATTTTATTTCAATTTTCACCTTTATAATAAAATAATCCCATCTTGAATTCAACGGTAGCTACATTAGGAAATACTGCAAAACATTCTTTACTGAAAATGCTTATTTTGATCTGAAATATAAGGGTACACTTTAACATAAAATCATTAGTCATGATGCTGTTTTATAAATCTTCGAAAATACCTAGGAGACAAATGGAAAATAATTCATTGGATACTTACGGATCAGATCTATTTCTTTTGGTATCTACAGCAGCCAAATCTCGACACTGCTTCACATGCACTTCTAACGCTCCTGCTTTGTAGTTGTAAAGTAGTCCAAACTCAACTTCTCCCTTGACTGTCACAGCACCATAACGACTTTCACCTGCTCCAGAATAAACGCTCGCCAAGGAATCACTGCGTGCCTAAACAAATCAAAATATGGGAATTAGCAATCGAGAATTCCAAATTTCTGACATCATACAATGCGCATTTTGAAGCTCAGAGTATTTATGCCCTGAAGTTCTTTTTCATCCATTGTTACAACTAGTGCTATCATAGAACGCAATTCAAATTTCTCAGGGTAGAGATTTTTTACTACTTAAGTAGTTCTCTTCGGTTTAGCTACGTCAAACTTAAACTAAAAACAGTCTATGAAAGGAAAGGGTACATAAAAACAATTTTAAAATATTTTGCCCTTGCTACTGTAAATTCTCCGCGAAATTCAGACCGGTACCTGTCGATTCCCATTACGTAATGGGAATCAAACTTCGGCACAAAGAGGACTCAATAAAGCCCTGATAAGAGAGGCCGATGAAAGCAAAATTGTGAGAAATTCATGAAATAAGCATGAAAAAACATAACTTATAACAGGAATTAGATATCATGAAAAAAAAAAATTGTTATTGCTGACAAACTAAAAAACCCTTTTCTCGCGTGTTTTTAAGTAAAGAAAATTAAGTTCAATTTTTTATAGAAATTTAAAGTAAATATATTGTAAAATTTTAAATTGCGCCTATGATAGTTAAGATTTATGCGAGATATTAAATGACTCTTCCGCATGAAATTTTACTGACTTCAGATGTTTTGCGTTACGTCACGAGAAGAAAAATGACTCAGAAAAATAATACAACAATTATGTATAACATTTGTTATTTATAAATAATTTTCTCCCGACTTTTCTCGTAATTTGGTCTAAAATGTCTAAAAATTCAATTAAAATAATCATAAGTTTCTTCAAAAATAAATATTTTCCGAGAGGCAATTTGGCAATTAATTTGAATACTCATACGGCGTTTTTCCTCTGCACGGCAGACTAGCCGCCTCTTGCGCACAGTGCTAGCGCACAGTGGATCGAGTCATTTAGAAAGATCGCTCATGAATTTTTTACTAAGACTGTAAATTTTGATGTTTATTTCGTCACATTTCATATTTCAAGGCATGTTTAAGGTAGCAAATTTTACGACCATTTGCATGGAAGCACTTTCAGAACCGTAGAGTTTGTACAAACGGAGTTTTAAGCGGTTAAAATTTCCAAATTTCGTCCCGCCTCTCCTATTGACTCGATCCACTGTGTGGCGCTAGGTCCACGAAGCGTATTCTCTGCTAGTGTATCAAGAGTCGAAGTTGTCAATTTGGTGGGATGACTTGCAAGATTCCCTGCTCAGAGCGATGACGCGGGGCAAGTGGATTACGCAAAAGGCGGGTTACTTTCGTTCTGGACGGGCGAAAAGCGTGAACCACCGGCACCGGCCACGGGGCTCGGGAAAAGAGGATGAGTTACGGACGTTTACGGATGCGACCGTCACACAGTGGATCGAGTCAATAGGAGAGGTCGGTCAAACTTTGGAAACTTTAAACGCGTATAACTCCGTTTATACAAAACTTTGAGGTTCTAAAAGTGGTTCCGTTGGTTTCCTCGTGGAATTTTCTTCTAGAAACACCCCTTATGACTTGAAATGTGACGCAAATGAACACCAAAATGTGCTGCTTTCGTCAAAAATTTCATGTCCGACTTCCCTGATTGACTCGAGCCATTGTGCGTCGTTCCGCGATACAGGTGGAGGCAGCCGAGTGAAAAACCGATATGTCACGTAACTCCCGCGAGTCATATGCCCGGAGAGAGAGATACAAGATCAGTAGCGTGTCGTGCTTTGCGATACATCGATTGGTCTACCATTTAAATCTATGGGGAAGGATCGATGAACAGAGAGTTCGCAACGAACACCTTAATAATCGATTCTTTAGCATAGCCTCAAATGGGGAAATATCGATAATCGATCATTCACGCCTCGCCACTGTACAAGATCCAACTTAAAAAAAAAAGAAGAGGGAAAACTCGGTACCCACTCGCCGTGATTTCACGTAGTTAAACCAACTAACTCCGACGGGGATGGGGACTTTCTTTTGAAAACAATCCATTGCATTTTTTGGTGTAGAATTTTTTTCATTTTAAAGGAAGAGGAAAGTAAAAACGAAGACCCCACCCCCCTCCTCTTACCCGGAGAATGGAGAATTTGTAGGTGCCTGGAATTTGATGAATTTCGCGTTTCAGTGGAGATTACTGAGTGAACTGAACACGAAGGTACTCTTGGTTCATAAATTGAAAAATTCTTGGAAGAGAAAGGAGCTATGACAAAATGAGCTTAACTGCTAAAATAGGTACACGTGTTTAAAGGGGAAATGTCACAAAACAAGGCCCCTACGCGGTATATTTTCTTCATTTTAAATTCATTTTCTATATTATTTCCTGTGTCAGAAGGAAATTATTAAAAATACTGTAAAATCGGCTGGGTAAGCACTCTTAGATGAGGCAATACGAAATTTGCGAGCGAATCCTCCATCAAGCGATATAATAAAACGTTTTGTAATAATAATTTTTTAAAAAAATGGTGTTTAAAATAAAGGCAAAAAATCGATACTTTCAAACTATAGATTACTTCGATTGTGGAGATTTCTTGGATACAAGGAGAAGAGAGAGGGCAAAGAGCAAGCAAAGAACAACGGAGGAAAAAAAGGGAGCAACAACACAACACAGAAAGTTGCTTCTTTATAAATTTTCAGGTTGTCTTGCTTTCCAAGTGACAAAATATTAAAATATCAACCAGTAATTAGTCCTTCAATTAGTATACTGCAAAGAAAGTAGAATGAAACCTTCACCTACTTCAGAAATGTAGATACTGCGGCGTAAACCTTCGAATACCTTGTAGAGATGGATGCTGAATTTATTGCTAAGAACTGTATTCCCGGCTGATAAACGTATGCTTCATCGGAAGCAGGGAGATGGATGAATTGAGGCGGGCCGACAGAATCGACCCAATCGAGAGAAAATTAAAAGAGCAATATGCGTTTTGAAACGTCAACCTTTCGGCTGGATTTCAGAAGCTCTGCATGAAGGTTTGCTTACTGGTCATATGAAGGGGCTCAGTAAGACGCCCATTGAGTGCTCATCAATCATTCTGCAACTATGAAAAAATAGAGAGCGGAGACGGAAAATGGGTTTCGTCAATGCGTGGGGAGAAAATTCTGCCAGACATTTTTCACGATGAGGTCTTAATTACGCGACTGAAAACGGGTGAAAAAACTGAAAAACAGGTCCAAATCCTGGACACGCAAGCGAAACTCTGTCGCGTCCGCTCGGCGCACAGTTTACCGGGACTCGGTTTCGTGGATGACCCGCACGTTTCTGAGGACGCGTTATAGTCACGAAAAAGGATTTTATTGTTGCAGCAATGCTTTAATACATCGTGGTTCCTTCAAAGTACTTATTTTTCCTCCCAAATCCACCTGTCATCGCATCGGTGCTGAGTACCGTTTTCCCCCGGTTTAAAGGGAATTGGGAATTTGATTGAAATTCTCAAAAGCTTTGGATGTTCGGAGTCGCGAAGTCCTTGAACTCTTTTTTAACTCGGTCCCGACATCGAAAACTGAAAAGCTACACGTTTTACCCCAAATTGGTTTTTCTCCCTGCATTTTAAAATTCGAGTTTCCAAGTTAAAGACCCGACTCTATAAAAATGTAAAGTCAACGAAAGAAACCTAGTAAGCGCTGTTGGGTCTTGCTGAGATTGTGAAACTGCCTTTCATTGAACAGGAATCCAATGGTCTGATAGAGATAATTCTTATCATGGAAATAAGGCTAAGATTTGGAGACAATTTCTCAAAAAGAAGTCGACGAAGCGAGGGCATTCGAGGCCCTTTGGCAATCGGAGCACCATAAACATATGTCGCAGACAAATAGGAAAATCAGACATTTTGTCAAATGCCTCCGCAAATATTCAAATAATCTAAATCTTAATCACAATCTTAATTTGTGTAATCTTTATTCCCGTTTGTGACTCCATGAGGGGTTGTTGTTTTAACTCTCAGTATAAAGGGACTCTAGTCCCTAGGAAAGGGAAAAGGGTGAATTTGGATAAAAGGGATACTTACTCCAAGGGAGACCCTGGGGGAGGTGGAGGCGGAGGCAGGGCTAAGCGGCTCCTCGTCGGCACTGAGCCGGCTTCCTGATCCCGGCTCGGAGCACAAGCTTACGTCATCGCCAACTGAAACACACCAAAACACACATGAGCCACAGCCACATACGGGTTACAGGTTACAACACTCGTTATGCAACCACCGCACCAGCACCACACGCCGCACGCCACACGCCACCGACCGCGGCCGGGCCCGGGGTTGTCCGCGCCTTTCAGCCGCTTCGGTCGCGCCCGGCTCGAATGTGGATCGGGGTGGCTGCACGGGATAAGAAGAAAAAAAAATAAGGAAATGAGAGAAAATTAAATGAGTAAAATTGGGATTTTTGTGTAAAAGTTGTTTTTTTTTGTTTTTTTGTTTTTTCTTTGTTTTTTTGTTTTTTCTTAAATGTGATTTTTTTTTTAAATGTGATTTGATTTGGCTTCTAGATACTCTGAAAAGTGATCATTTTCAGCTTCATCGTCCATTTTCGATTTTTCGCTCTATGAAAAGTTCATACGTAGGAAGTTGATGACGAGTTTATAAGAGCACGTCACTTGCAAAAATCCGACAAAATACGGCCCTTGGGGCTGCAAAAAGTGCGAAAATATAAAAATTGAGAAAATATAAAAATTGAGAAATATCCCTAACTTGTGGAAGAAAACTGGAAAGGTAATAGTGGTTTCTGTTAGGAGCTTCGGAAAGAGAGAATAATGCTCTGAAATCAAACCCCTAGAAATTTGCAACTTCTGTAAACGTAGCTTTTTCCTAATTTTTGGATTATTTCTTCACTCTTCTCTGAATTTTCAAGGTTTTCCTTGACCACTGATTTCCCTGATTCCTCGATTTTTCCTTACTGAGACGATCCCGCAGAACTTCGCTTTTTCCTCTTGCAATCCTACGATCCTAACCTCAGTTATGATCACAGCGTTCAATAATAAATACCCTTCTGCACCCGAGTGTGAGAGATTGTCCTATCTGATCCGCGATTTAAATGTAGCATCGGCGAGAGGAAAGAATCGCCAAATTTCACATCGACCTGCTGTGCAGCACTCATCAGTTGGCCCGTTGGTTGGCACGCAAATTTCTGTCGAATGGTGCCATTTTCTGATGTGACATTTCGTTGTTCCTCTCACAAAAGAAAGTAACTACATTTAAATTTTGCTAGAATTCCCTTCGTAAATTGCGTGTTCATCCGGAGAATCTTACGCATTTCTGACTGAAAATAGCACTGATTTTCCCTTTAAACTCATGCAAAAATCAGCGAAATTTTGGACAAAATTGCACAGGTACATTTTTATTGAATTTAATTACTTGGGTCAATCTTTCAATCTCGGAACCAGTGGCGTGGCGTGCTTTGCTATCTATCGATATTTCGCCATTTGAAACTGTGGTAAATAATCAATTATTAAGGTGTTCGCTGCAAACACCCTATTTATCGATACTTTTCCGAAGATTTAAATGACCGATCAATCGATACATCGCAAATCACGCCACGCCATTGCTCGAAAACGGTGTTACGCTGTTATGTTCCTTCGACGATTTGAACGTATTTCTGTTAAACGTAACTATGTGCATTATTACGTGAGCCCTGTTATGCATGTATTCTTATGGGTCTCAGGACTCGTGTCTTAATGCACATAGTTCTGTTTGGCAGAAATCCGTCCATTTGTCCATTCTTTCCTTTTCCCAGTTCTGGCACCACCGACCACCGGTGGTTATTATATTGCTTTCTGTCGTTACTGTTTGTCTGGCGTCGCGTCGTCGGTCGACGTCAGGGCTTCTAGATGTGGCGAATCGCGAAAAAACCGCCGCTCTCCGCGCATCCCGCCGCACAGTGGATCGAGCCAATAGGAGAGGTCGGACAAAATTCGGAAACTTTAAACGCTTAAAACTCTGTTTGTACAAAACTTTGAGGTTCTAAAAGTGGTTACATTGGTTTCCTCGTGAAATTTTCTTCTTGAAGAACCTCTGAAAGTTTAAAAAGTGACGAAAAGAAAATCAAAATTTGCAGTTTCAGTCAAACAGTTCATGCCCGACCTCGTAGAGTACCTGTCTACGGGAGAGTATTGCCATCTCTGTGCCGCTCTCTGATTGGTTCATCAGTTTTAGGTCATCGTGGAGCTTCAAAGTTGGCCCAATGTAAACAAACCCGACCCAGAGGAACACGTAGTATTATCGGCTGAGAAATGAATGATAATCACACTCAAGGCTTAATTTTCGGCAAAAATATTCATTAAAGTTCGATTCGAACTCAATTCAGAAGTTGGATACAAAAAATTTCCATCGAACCCAAAATCATTTCAATAACTTTGTGGAACTCTTTCGCCATCTTGTTTGTTTACATTGGGCCAAAGTAGGAGCGGAGGGGCTGGGGTTTGTTTACATTGGTTCAACTTTGGGGCTCCATGATAACGGACGAATCAGAGAGCGGCACAATTTAGAGTACCTGTATAGGGAGAGTATGGACAACTCGATTTACATAGCTCTTAGGGCCCAAAAGGGTAGGTAACCTTTGAAAACGAAAAATATCACTGCCAATCTTAATACTCCAATATCAGACCAAAATTGACAGAAATGTTCATAAATGAGCGTTCTTCCGCAAAAATGACTAAATTTATGCAAAAACTGAGTTAAATAAGTGCTTTACCAACGACAGTTCCTAACAATTGTACTAATTAATCACTCTGGATAATTTGAATTCATAGACTGCCTACCCTTTTGGGCCCTAAGAGCTCCATCACCTAACCTTAAAATTTCCGACAAGTCCATACTCTCCCTGTATAGGTACTCTAGCACACTTTTTCTGTGAGTAAAAGGATTGAGGCGGCAATACACTCCCGTATACAGGTACTCTACTGCCGTGCTAAGGAAGAACGCCGTATGAACCCTCGGGCGTTACCATATTTCCTTTGATAAAACACGAATTTCCTGGTAAACTTATGGATATTTTCCTTCCAATTTTGCAGATAATTTTGTCCACAATTTCACCCAAAGTCCCTGAAAATTTCAAGAGAAAATATTCGTACCTTTCCTCAAAAATAAACATTTTACCGAAGGAGATTTGGCGACTCTCGAATGTTCATGCAGCGTTCTTCCTTAGCACGGCAGTCTACGACCTCTCTTATTGACTCGGTACACTGTGCGCCGACGGAAAACGGGCTTTCCCCGAACTTTGGCATCGCGGTACAACTTTTGTGTTCGGCGCGTTTCAAGGCCGCTCCGTGTCAATCCGCCGCGGATTTTCCAGCACGAAAAGTGCCGCTCGCACGAAAGCCGCAAATTTTAATTGGTCTCCGTCGAACAGTTTCGGAAATAATGGAGGGGCGACGATTGGGGGGAGAGGAGGGGCGCTAATGACTTTACGAGGTTGATGACTCACCGCGATAAAGTGTCGTGCAACGAGAGCAAGGGTGTAAAGCTCGAGTGGCAAGGAATCAAAGTAAATCGACACAAAAGAACCGATTGAAATATTAAAATTGGAGGGGGGAAAAGTTGAGATAAATAATTAACTCTTAAAACTGTCCTTTCTGCAAAACCTGGATACAATACTGCCGTGCTGTAGAAAAACGCCGTATGATCATTCGAGAGTTGCAAAATTTCTTCCGATAAAATTTTTATTTTCGAGGGAAGTTATCAATATTTTTCCATTAAATTTTTAAACTATTTGGATCGACTTACGAACGAAATTCTCTGAAAAATCAAAAGAAAAATGTTTATAAATATTCCCATATATTCGTGATTTATCAAAGGAAATTTGGGAAAGCCTGAAGGCTCGTACAGTGTTTTTCCTTAGCACGGCAGAATAGATATAAAAGGATACATCTAAAATTACTTTGTACTTGTTGACTTGCTACTTAATATCAAGTTCATTTTATATTATGCAGATAGATACAGGTGTATATTTTGCAGGAGTTGGACTTCTTTTCCATAGAATTTTGTTGAAATCTTCTTAAGAACCCCGAGACTTTCTTAAAGTGGGATCGCGAATTTCCTGAAATTTTCAAATTCTGTGATTTTCCTAACTTTTTAAGGTTTTCGAGACAAAAAGACCCTATCTTTCTTAGGATGTTCGCAAAGAATGAGATTCTCCTCAAAAGCATATTTACTACAAAAATTATCTATCGAAAGAAAAAAATGTATCATCGGGGCCATTCAAAAATTTTCATGGGATCAGACTATTCAAGGTTCCACGGTAGAATTCCTCGTTTTCGCCCGATTTTTCGGGGTTTTGTAAAATTTACTGCCTTTCACAAAAATTCCCTGGCATTTCAAGATACTGAATGTGTGATTGTGGCGTAAGAATTTAAGAGCTCGTGAATAGGTTCATGCGTTTCAAAAGATTCTATCATTGCGTTGGTGTACCATGAAAAAGACTCCTTCGTAGTGTCGTTCTAGGGGTGTTAAAATTATGCCTTTATGGCCATAAATTTATCAAAGCCTCCCGCTTTTCAATTCAGTACCGACTGTGAGGCGATTTGATATGATTCATGACTTGATTGGAAGAAAGCTACAAGTACGTGGAATCCAGAGAAGAGAAAAGTAGCCAGACTTAATATGGAGAGCTTAAAATCTCGGAGACAGGGAAATTAATTCATGGAAAAATAATAAATTCAGTCACGGAGATTTCTCTTTATGACGAGTTTGCGTTTGAGTCACTGAGCGATTTGAAGTCATGTTTGAGCCCATTTCATAGATCTCATAAAAAGTCAGTGTCGAATGGAAATGCAATTTCAAAAACCTAATTTTCGAACGAGACGTCCTGCGTGACGGCAGATTCTAATGATTAGTTTTTTTTAGAAGCGCTCGTTAAAAAGTCCGAACATTTTTTGGCTGTTCTCATTTTAACTAACTAAAATCAGTGAGAGAGAGGAGATTTAATTAAAATATGGGTAAACAAGGCTAAAAAATGATTAAAACCCTAAAAAGCAGGACGTTTCGTGAGTGGTTACGTGATAACGGCTGGGATCAGGTCGCCTCTCAATTTTTTACTTGTTTTTATGTGTTTTTGCAGCTGAAAATGAGGTGGTAACTGCTCGAAACGTCCTGCCTTTAAGTGTTTTAATCATTTTGTAGCCTTGTTTACCCATATTTTAATTAAATCTCCTCTTTCTTTGTATTTTCGGGCTATGTGTTTGTGCTTTATCGTTAAAATCAGTGAGCAATCACTAACAGCTTACTCTATAATTGAAAGACCACTCAGAGTTTATCTGAAAAAGGCAAAAATGTATTATTAAAGTTTTGAGGAAAAACCGAACGCTAAATTGAATCGATGATTGCAAAGTTGTTAGTGGTGTCAGTCAAGCATAGTGAGGAGTATTTTTTGGTCATATTTGCATTTACGATAACAGAAGAATACAAGCTTCGACGACCTCGAGCGATGGTTCGAATAATAAAGCGTGAGGTCGTGGTTGATTTGCCCCAAAATCACACAAAATCCGCGTTGAAGTCGGCCAGTGGCGTGGCGTGAATTGCGATATATCGATTGTTATGCCATTTAAAACTATGGTAAAGAATCGATTATTAAGGTGTTCGCTGCGAACACCCTGTTTATCGATCCTTTTCCATAGGTTTATATGGCATAACAATCGATACATCGCAATTCACGCCACGCCACTGAAGTCGGCAGCGTTTGATGCAAATATTGGAGGCGATGCAGATGAATGATCCCGTTTGAAAACAGAACCATACTTGGTCGTGAAAATTTCCTTGAAGAGAAGCCGCGGGGAAAGAAAAAAATGCGCCTCCTCGCTTTCGAAGCCTTCATTTGGATGCGGGACAAAAAAATTCGCCGAATTAATTTTGAGATTGAAAGTTGACTTTGAAAAAAAGAATTGCTCGTCACAGTTAACGGTGAGATTCGTTTGATTGCGATTGTATCGGGACGTGCAAAAACCGCTAAAGTCGATTTTTCCAGTCTCCAGTTTCTTTGAGTTGATAATATTTTTAAAGAGTTGATACAACCATAAAAGTGGTGAAAGGACTCGTTTTGGAATTGAGGTAACCCGGAAACGAGTATTAACGCCACTTTCGAGGTTGCATCCAAGTCCGAAAAGTATTATCAACTCAAAAAAACCGAAGACCGGGAAAATGGACATTAGCGAGTTTCGCACATCCCGGTTCGATTAAAGAATTCTCAACAGAACGAAGAGAGTACAAGTCTGTTCACTAGATTAATTTCGCGAATAAAGGGAGCCGTTTAGGATATGCCAAAATGTTTCACTTCATAGGTGATCTAAAAAGTATATAAATTAGGAAAAGTTAATTTTTCTCCCTTTATTTCAGGATAAAATTATACTTCCACGGCCCATATAGAAAGAGCAAGGAAGTAAAAAAATTCAATTGGAGATTTTGACCGACGGTCGGGGAAAGTCAGGGAAAACTTTCGTCATTTTCCCTGACATTTTCCAGGCTGTCCCTAGAGTACCTGTATAGCGAGAGTATGGACAGATCGCTCCATGGAGGTCTTTAGGGTCCAAAAGTGCAGCCATCCCTCTAACCAACTTCTACCGCACAAAATTTCACGGTCAATCTGCAGAGTCTGCAAATTCTAATTCTAACCAAGATGGCCAAGAATGTACAGAAATGAGCGTTCTTCCGCAAAAATGAGTAAATTTATGCAAAAACTGAGTCAAATACGTGCTTTCTAAACGACGGTTCGGAACAATAGTATTAGTAAATCGTTCTGGATAATTGAGATTCATAGGTTGGCTGCATTTCTGGGCCCTAACTTTATTCGCAGAAGCATCGGTGAAGACCTGATGGATTTTCAGAGTTTCGCATCCGTCCATACTCTCGCTATACAGGTACTCTAGCTGTCCCTATAGCTTTTTAAAATTCTCTGACATTTCCCGGTTATTTTTTACTGTACCAACCCTTCAAGTCATGGTAAGTCAGGGAATTCAGAAATTTTGGAAATTGATGAAAGCAAAATAAGTCAAGGAAGGTGCGGAATTAGAAAACGAAGAAATCCTGAAAACCTTACGCCTAGGTTTCAGCATCGAGTCGACTTTTTCGACGAATTCAATCACGCTTGTGATGTCGCGTCCGTGGTGTCTCGGGGCTCAACTTGTCCGGACTCTCCGAGAGTGGGCCCTTTTCTTGTACGAAGCACAAAGCTCTGGCAGCGAAACAAATTCCTCTGCCCACCATCGGAGGTCGTACGCGATCCGACGTCTTGTCCGTTGTACTCGCCCACCTTACCCCCAGACCCCGACCAGTTCCCGAGTCCGCTTGTCTCCAAGTATCGAAGCCACATGGCTCCATGGACCCGTGCCCGGGCTTAGGGTCTCGAGAGGGATGAATGTAGGCAACATCTGCCACCTGGAAACAAAAGAAGCGTCTAGACCAGAGATAGGGTGTCTGGTTTTGTTTCATTTTAAGAAATCCTGATTCTTCCTGATTTTTCCTGAGTTTTGACTGCTAAATCCTGATTTCATAATTTTTCCGAATCCTGATCAAATCCTGATTTTTTGCGGAGAAAAAGTAACGGACGGATAACGAATAATTATCGGAAAATAAGCGGACGGCCGACTTTTCTCAAATCCTGATTTTACGACAGATTTTTCCTCAAATCCTGATGGAATCGGGATTAAATCCTGATTGACCTCAAATCCTGATATAATCGTGAAAATCCTGATGCTAGACACTCTCAAATCTAAATACGTTATTTTTCGTCGAAATACGGCACGCAGCCGACATCTCATCACTCTTCATTTTTTCCACAGAAACTTGCTTCCACGTATTTTATTGAAAGTTACAGCTAATCCCTTATTCAAAGAATTTTCTGTGAAAATTTCGAATAATGAAAGACATGCTTGTCGCCCATTCGTAACGATAAAATAGATAAATAAGTTTTGAAACACATTAGTTGAGGAGCGTGATTTCCGGCACTTCTATAATGATTGCTCTTCCGGGTGTAGAACAACGGAGGGCGGAAAAATGACCATTCTTCGTGAAAACATCTTGCGTGCAGAGGATCGCAGGGCCGCTCCGAACTAGCACCGAACCGTCGGTAAAATTTATTTGCATTTAATGAGATGTTCCTGTCCTTCCGTTTACCCTTGATTAAAGCAAACAATAGACCGTGCATGTAGTCACAATTATTGTCAACCGCTGTTGCATTCCAACTTTCCCAGAGGAATGTGAAGTGCTGAAGTCATAGGGTCTCTGAGTCGCAAATTCATGAATTAAATGATCGAACGACATAGAGACAGTTCAGCGAGTTTTGAAGGAGAGAAACACAATCATTATCATATAAATAATTCTTTGGATAGTAAGAAATCTTTTGCACATTTAGTTTTCACTTATACGTATACGCGACGGAGGGCGAGGACATAAATAAAATTCGAGTAGCATTAGTTCGAGAGGGAAAGTCAGGGAATTCGGGAATTAGAAGGTTAAGAAAAAGCATAATATTACGGGGAGAAACAGGGAATTGTTAATGAAGAAATCCTCGAAACCTTATTAGTTTCTCTCCGTTTTCTTTATAGGTATTTCAATTTGCAGACAATATTTTGAAGTATGTCGATGGAGGCACGTGCTTACGAGCTTGAGTCATCAAACTGAAAGATAGAGAAGCCAATGAAAGGAAAATATTTAGTTTTATTTTTCCCTTGCGACGACAATGGATGGGTCACTAATCCGCGCGCTACAGCGTGATCCTTGAAGCTCGAAGCTTAAGCCGGATACTCACATCGTCGTCCCTCTGACGTTAGGGCGTATCTCGATCTCCAAGTGAGCCCTGTTTTCCATTTAACTCCATGCTTTTCAGGGCTCACGCGGAAATTGAGATACGCCCTTACGTCGGAGGAGCGACGACATGACAAAGGGACGAAGCAGAGCCATCGCTCTTGTATTTCCTATGTCGTTACGTTACCGTATTCGCCCAGTGAATTGATTAACGGACAATTTACATAATTATCTGCCTCCGATAGAATTATGTTCACGTATTGTTCCACTGCTGTCTCTTCTCGTTAACCATAAGCTCCGTATATGATGAGTCTATGATTTCCCGGCCGTTTTTGGATTTCCTCGCAGGTTTCATCAGTGTTCGAAACTCACAGGCGCCAACGCGCCAAATGCGTCTAAAAATCGGCCCTGGCGCCTAAAAAATGAAGGCTCTGCGCCAACGTGGCCCCTACAAATTACCCCCCCCCCCAAAAAAAAAAAAAAAATCCTGATTTTTCTGTTAGGTGATTTTTCGAAAGTTGCAAGTCACAGCAATTATGCTCTGTCATTCATATCGACTACATTTTGGAATTAAAGAGCTACTAGTTTTGAGTACCCACAAAAGCACCCATCTCCATAAAAAATTATTAACACTTGAGTTGCCTCTAAAATAAGCCAGAAAAAATAGTTTCAAATTGCTAAGTGTAGTCCAATAACTTCGTGCTTCCTAGGAGAAATTTTCTTAAAAGGAGGGGTGCCTACTACCTAAAGTCAAACATTGCTCATGGGAGATTGGGGGATGGGTGGCCAAGGGTTAAACATTCTTGAGAATTTAAGAGAATAACTTTTATAAACAGAAAAATTCTATAGACGGCTGTGTTTGGGGGTTGCCCTAACACCCCGATCATGAGGCATCGAAATCCTACATCATAAGTTTGAAATTCAAATTCTGAGCTTTAATCTCTTGAGGTTCAACATATTTAATTGTTGTTGCATCGTGAGCTCACAGGATCACATTTTGGCCGCTGCTCATTTACTTCAATTCTGCGACAAGTATCGAAGAAAAAGAAAAAGGAAAAAAACTCACTTTCTTAAAGATAAATTGAATCGGGACGTGCGAAAACCGCTAGCGTCCATTTTTCCAATCTTCAGTTATTTTTTTGGTTAATAATACTTTTAAAGAGTCGATACAACCATAAAGGTGATGGGAGGACTCGTTTTGGGATTACGGTAACCTGGAGACGAGTATTAACGCCACTTTCGTGGTTGCATCCAACTTCAAAAAGGATTATCAACTCAAAAAACCTGACGACTGGAAAAATGGACAATAGCGGTTTTCGCATGTCCCGATTCAATTCCTTCCCGTAGTCCCGGTCGCAAAATATGGTAGACATGCGCTATGGTTCTGACGCATTTTTCCAGTCGGAGAGACCTGGTGGTAGACAGCTTCGCGCCACATTTCCCCCGGCTCTTGAGTGCGTCAGTGAATGCAGGGAGTCTATGACGTCACAGTCTGGCAGCCATCCGAATCCGCGCACCCGGCCATCCGGTACACTGCCTTTCTAAGGAAAAACGCCGTATGAACCTTCAGGCGTTGCCAAATTTCCTTCCATAAAACGCTTATTTCCTAGTGAATTTATGAATATTTTCCTCCCACTTTTTCAGATAATTTAGTTCTCAATTTTTCCTAAAGATTCTGAAAATTTAAAGGAAAAATATTAATAACTTTTCTGAAAAATAAACATTTTATTGAAGGAAATTTGGCAACTCTCGAATGTTCATACGGAGTTCTTCCTTAGCACGGCAGTACGGTTACCTAACACGCCCCGTTGAGCATCCATGAGCACCCTCACCCACACAATCAGGAGCAATTATCTCAACCTCACGACGAAGTGCCAAATGCAAATGAAAAAGAAAAAAAATAAAAAAAAGTAAAAAATCCTGAGCTAATTTAAAAATGCATGATTTGTGGGGTGACTTATCGTGATGATTTGAACCAGCTTTACTAGGAAGATATAAACTCGCACACAGAAAAAACGTCATTCATGCATTCAGAGCTGAGGAATGATGTAAAAAGACGCAGCTGTATTTTTAATTACTTAGAAAAATTTACCAATGTAGCATAATATGACTATGCTTACATCACTTTCTAACTCAAATGCAGTATCAATCACAGTAAGTTCACTATGCGGTATCATGTCTGTTATTTAGAAAATATGATTTACTTTTAACGCGCAATTGTAGGTCCCAAAAAATGAGGTTTTTTTTTGGTTTTTTTTTTGGGGGGGGGGGAAATTATGGCGATGATTACTTCCTAGCACGACAATCAGATACTCTTGAATGAGGAAATTAGATGGAAAATAAAAATAACGGGCAGAAGCTTATAGATGTTATAAAATGCATGAATCTGAAGAAAAATAATTTTAGGTGAAAAATAAAATTTAAAAGAGCTTTTCTGCTGAACAGGTTCTACGGGCTTCAGCCTCAGGGAAAAAAGAAACGAAACAAAAAATCTTAATTTCCTGAATGAAAAGAAATCCTACAAAAACTACGGGAGAAGTATGTTTTCAGTCGTTGTTTACTAATATGAGACCCTCACTTCAGCTTATACGGAGCGACATGCGAATAAGATCAGGCCATGAGCTTGGAAGTCAAAGGGGGAAAAAATTGGTAAAAAGATGCTTTCATGGTGCTCTGAAATTTTCCCGAAGATTTCAGTGAATCATAGGAATACCATAGCTTTCTTTGTTTACAACAGAGGCGCCCACTTTCAAGTTCCCGTCGCACAGTGGATCGAGTCAATCAGAGAGGTCGGACATGAATTTTCCGACTAACACTGCAAATTTTTAAGTTCATTTCGTCAAATTTTAAACTATAAGGGGTGTTTCTTGAAGAAAATGTCACGAGAAAACCACTGGAGCGACTTTTAGAACTCCAAAGTCTTGTGCAAACGGAGTTATAAGCGTTTAAAGTTTCCAAATTTTGTCCGACTTCTCCTATTGACTCGATCCATTGTGCGTTGGCTAGTACGTTAAGAAAAACAAATCTAACTAGACCCAAATATTCGATTCCTCGTCAATTCTAATCGATAAACTTGCTGCAACCGAAGCGCTGTAACTCGAATTTCGAGGCATCGAATTGGACCGATCGCCGACCGCGGCGTTCTCCTTCGCGGCTGCAGCGAGCACAAGCGACAATGCACCGTTGCAGCCCCCCTGCCCCCTCGGCCGGGGAAATGGGATCCAGTGCCCCCTCCCGCGGGGGAAAGGGGGGCGAAAAACAAGAGTGAAATGAACACAAAGCGTCGCGAGAGGCGGCCGGGGCCGCAGGCCGGAGGAAGCGGTTCCACGGCGAAACGGAAAGGCGGTCCCGAAAGGGGCGGGCGAGGGGGGGTTTACCATGGGGGGCGAGAGGGGTGGAGTAGGGGGGTTTTTGTAGCTCACTGACCGCGACCCGCGGTCGCACAGTGGGTATGTCGCGCCGACGCGCCACGCCCAGGGTCGGGGACTAGAAGAGTTTGTGCAAGCGCACTTGCGTCGCGTTTGGGAAAAACAACGTATAGGCGTTCGGACGTTGCCAAATCGCTGAGGCTGAGACACTCATTGATTGGATAACGTTGAAAATGTTAAAGTACGTTGAAAATATAGGTTAAAAATAAAGTTAAAAACATGGGTGTATCAGGCTAAGATATGGTAAAAACAGTTTTAAGTGTTGTTTTCTTGTATTTTTTCGTTAAATCGGGCTGTTGCGTGATACTAACTAGGAGATCATTTCCTGAAAAATTTATCGATTTTTATCTTTGAATTTTTCGAAAATTTTTATTTGCGATTAAATCATAGTGTTTTGAAGTCTTAAACTTCTGTATTCCCTGATATTTTCCAAATTTTCACTAATTTTCGGATGCGAATCCTTGATAAAGGCTGGACTTTCTTTCCGCTTCCTTCTGGGTGGGGGGGGGGGAGGATTAAATGTTCTACCACGGCCATGGTGAAAAATTTCATTTCCTTTTCCAACACCTGTCCAAACATTTCCTTGTTCAACACCCTCAATGAGCCGAGAAACATCCAGGAAAGCTTGGAGACTTCAACGCTGAGTAGAAGGGTAAAGGTCTCATGAAATCAGAACTCCCTATTCGTCCAGTTCAGTTGGCCATGATAGCCACAATGAAGAACATTTTCTGGTCCAATACCTTCAAACATGGATCGAATGGAAGTTAGATTATGGGGTTCGGAACAATTTTTTCTTCATATTTTGTACGATTTTGTAGCGCTGAGTCCCCGCAGATCATCGAAAATTTACATCCAAGATGGTCTTGGATCGAATAGAGAAGAAATTCTCGGTTAATAATGCAGATTTTCTGAAGATTTTTCGCTCCGTGAGAAATCCCCATAACCTCAGCTTTTTTCGGTCCTTACACCACGGATTGTACTAGTGAAAAATGTCCTCATGAAAGTAATCCTAACAATTACTTCTTACAACATGTTATATTTTCTGAAGAAATTCTCCGTTTTATGCCTTTACACTTTAAACTGGTCCTGCGGAGTTAATACTTAACAATTTTGGGTGTTATTCACGTCAAATGATGCAAAATTATAACCCCTTGTAAGCTGAGTACGATATGATTTTTTATTTTTTAAAGTGTCAAAAGTAAAGGAAATTTTACCTGATTCCGTTACAATGAAGAATTTGCATACAAAAATTTTATTGCTTCATCTGAGAGTGCCTAACGAGCTGAGTTCGCAGTATTTTTTATAATTTTTTTCTGAAACCAAAGAAATCCGATTTCTCAGTTTTCGTAGCAGGATCATTGCAGACACCTGCAAATTCTCTATTGTCAAAATTAGAGGAAATTTGCCTGATTCCATTACAATTTTAAGTGGCCGAGAGTGCGATTTATTTAGATTGAGTGCGAGAGGAAGCCGCATAAGACACCTGTTAGAGGAAATAAGCCGCGCTCGATTATTTTTCCCGAACCTCGAGAGCAATTTGTAAACCGTGGAGTTTCAGTTTGTGAGGCGAGTCGGTGCCAATGTCATGGGCGAGGCAAATTGCAGTGATGAATTCACTGCATTCGACGGACGAACGCCCGAGCGAGACGCGATCATCGGAGCGAAACAGCGATGGGCATTGCCGGCAGGGCCAGAAAACCCCATGATATAGCTCGCGGCAAAAGCGAAAAGTTGAGGTAGATAACTATTCGCGCTCGACTGTGGGCCATTATGCCTAGTCTCCTAGTTGAAGGCGCTCTTCTCGAGACTGCAGGAGCTAACAGATAACTATTCGTGCTCGACTATGGGCCATTATGCCTAGTCTCCTAGTTGAAGGCACTCTTTTCGGGACTTCAGGAGCTAACAGATAACTATTCGTGCTCAACTGTGGGCCTTTGAGCCTAGTATCCTGGTTGAAGGCGCTCTTCTCGGGACTTCAGGCGCTAGCAGATAACTATTCGTGCTCGACTGCGGGCCATTATGCCTAGTCTCCTAGTTGAAGGCGCTCTTCTCGGGACTTCAGGAGCTAGCAGATAACTATTCGCGCTCGACTGTGGGCCATTATGCCTAGTATCCTGGTTGAAGGCGCTCTTCTCGACGGGACTTCAGGAGCCAGTATAATGAGAACGGGCTCAGTCGCGGACTTCAAATGGATCGCCCCTCTCAAACCAAAAACTGTTGAAGGAGGGCGGTATTCTCTGATCAAAATGTTCATAAATTTTCCATTTCCAAATTTCCTGAGTTGAAGAGTTTGCCTGGAGATGAGCGTGTTGTAAAATTGGTCTTTAGTTTTGAAAATCAGTTATGCTTCTTTGGAGTTACACCGTCGTGTTTTTATGTCCATATGACGGACGCCCCTAAACGGATTTATAGGCCCAACTACGCTTCTCAAAACTGCAAATGAGTTTTGCTCAAAGTGAATATTTTTCGAGGACGCTCTACTCCGAGCAAACTCTTCCACTGTCCTTATTCAATTTTAAAATTTAGAATCACTGTCTCTCAGCGTTTCTTAGCCTCCTGAATGTATCCCCAAAAGTTTCAATAAATTTCGTGTTTCACGCGTGAAATTTCACTCATATATATATATATATATATGAGTCGCTTTTACAGCGCTCTTTGGCGCTTTACGACGCCTACTCGCCACAAAGCTCGATCTTCCCACAGGTCATCAGGGAGTTGACAATCTCTTGTTTCATTTAACACCCCCTGTCGCCAACCTCTCACTGGGCGTCCCCTACGTCTCCTCCCAGGAGGAACCCAATCAAGCAACTTTTTTGGCAGCCTCTCTTCCGTCATCCTATTGACATAAACTCGAATAAATTTCATGAAATTTTCCATCTCTGGATAGAGGGACCGACTGGATTCGTGACCAAAATGAGCTGAGCCTGTCACCCATACGCTGCCATTAACGCCATCCAATAAAGGTGCAGCGGAGTGGGTGAACGGACCCAAAGTTTTGAGAGTTTCTAGACGGCTGGGCGCGGGCGCGGGGCACGACACGGGCATGAGTGAAAGGTGCCCGGGAGCAGAAGCAGGTGAGCTGATCTGATTGCGGCTCGCGCTCCCGCTCCTGCGGTTCTTGGGACTCGCAGCTCACTTTCTACTCGTCGCATTTCCGCGGCGCACAGTCTAACCTCTAAAAACTAGTTGCAACGACTGGCGCCGAGCGAAGAGCGCTGCCGTCAGAGACAAGAGACCCTCCACTGGCCTCCTAGCGACAGGTGGAAGCTTTTACTTTCGGGGTTTCAACAATTCCTTATGGACAATTATGAGCGAGCAACAGTCATCACCCTATTTTCGGCTGTTGACTTACCTACATGGTCGACGATGAGCTTCGGATGACGTCATAAGCCAAACAACTTTCCCAAACGTCGGCCATTTTCGGCTTGTTTGCAAAACGAAACTGCCAACACGTTGTTGAACATCAACCATGTAGGTAAGTCAACAGTAGAATGCTGAAGTCCCGAAAGTAAAAGCTTCCACCATGGCCAAGTTACTAGTGGAGGATCTCTTGTCTCTGGCTGCCGTGCTCAGGAAAAACGCCGTAAGAGCCTATGGACGTTGCCAGATTTACTTCAATAAAACCAGAGTTTTCTCTGAGAATGGAGATGTTGCATGTGTAAGGAATTTGCGATTTGACTACTGATTTTTGTGTAAAAGTTCGCGAGAAATACGATGGTGCCACTGGTTTCCTCTGAAATCAACTCCCAAGCTCAAGAAAAGCTCTCAAGTTGAGGCCAAAATGGAGGGAATATATCACCCTACCCTGAGAGTCCACGTCTACATCAAGACAAACTCTCCGTGCAAAGATAAGGAGCAAATACATTAACAGAGCTGCCACTTTGTTTGGGGACCAAAACTGAAAACACGGCAACCCTGCTGATGTATTTGCTCCCTATCTTTGCATGGAGAGTTTGTTTTGATGGAGAGGTGGACTCTCAGGGTAGGGTGGGATATCCCCTCCATTTTGGCCTCACTTTGAGAGCTTTTTTTGAGCTTGAGAGTTGATTTCAGAGAAAACCAGTGGCACCATCGTGTTTCTTGCGAACTTTTACTGAAGAATCAACAGTCAAATCGCAAATTCCTCACACATGCAACATCGCCATTGGGAAAGTTTTTCGTTAAATTTTTCAGTCAATTTTATTCGCATTTTCATCTAAAATATATGAAAATTTCAAGTAGAAATACGAATAAATTTCCTCAAAAATACGTATTTATCCGGAGAAATTTGGCAATTTTCGAAAGTTCATACGACGTTTTTCCTGAGCATGGCAGAGCGGGTGCCATATCTGTGATCCTTCGCTCTTGCATTTGTGCTGGGATCAAAGTTTCCCGGGAAAGTCGATTGCCAGGAAAACCTCGGCGCGGGAAAGTTCCTGAGAGCGTCCCCGGTGGCTTTTCAGAAAAAGTGATTGGATGGTTAGTTTGCTTGGGTTGGTTAGTAAGTTTATTTTGAAGGGGAATTACAGTATGTGAGTGCATGCACGTGTGGATATTTTCCTATCGACGTTTCCCGAGGCGTATTTTGCCCGGGAAAGTCATTGCCAGGAATACCTCGAAGCAGGAAAGTTCCTGAGAATGCTCCCGGAAGCTTTTCAAAATGTGTGACACTTCTGGCAGGTTGGTCATCAAAGGTATATAGCTAGCTATACCTCATTACTTGTGAAAAGGATTGGTCAACATTTCGTGTATCAGTGATCATGAGACAAAAATTAGAAATGCGTCAAATCCTAAAAATACTTCAAGACTTAATATTTGGTGGAGGCCTTATTGAGGGTGTCAGGAATTTTTGATGAGCCGCTACAATAAACCGAAACGCCCTAAGCCCCTCGGAATGTCTGTCGATAATGGACCTCAAGCGTGCATTTTGGATTAAGGATTTAAAAGCGGACCCATGGTGAAAGTACACGCGATACGTCAGTCGATCGATCAACGAAACGTTTTAACACGGGGGAAAGTTTTCCGAGGAAAAAGCTCCTTGATATTACATATTGAGAAGTGTGAGATGTCTTCATAATAATGTCACGACCAAAACTGTTCGCGAGACAATTACAGAATGGATGGAGACATTGCTTTGGGGAAGATTTAAATTGTTCGACTCAAGTAACACGTTCGTTCCGTCGGACCCTGCAACTCTGAACGATCCTGTATAACTTGACAGTCTGGTGACCACTATCACACCCTCTTTTTTTAGGAAATGGATT
This sequence comes from Bemisia tabaci, assembly GCF_001854935.1. Taxonomy (NCBI): domain Eukaryota; kingdom Metazoa; phylum Arthropoda; class Insecta; order Hemiptera; family Aleyrodidae; genus Bemisia; species Bemisia tabaci. Next base: position 3,155,229 of record NW_017547183.1, read on the forward strand.
CACCTCATAACTATAGCGCGACTTTTCTGGTTTTCAGCATAAATTTCGTTCCGGGTGAGACGATTTCCATTAAAACGGGCCCAGAATGTCTTGCGGCTTCGCGTCACCTCGAACGCCACGCGAGGCTAGCAGATAAAATCACGTTCACCGTGAAACTCACTCGATCATTTTTGTATCGACACTCGCCCCGGCCGGAAACTGTCTATCCAATGATTAGACTTGCAAGGCTCCGCCAATTATCCACCACAGTTAATTTAATTCTATTCTGTATAGATAATTGAAAGTGGTCCCGACAAGTTCGGAATCAGAGTAGGTTTTCCTTTCAAGGCCTTCGAATCCCTCGTCGAAGGCCGGCTATGCACAACGCTTCAAATTTTATCGGGAAGAATGCTGCATGATCAATCAGGTTTCCCAGGACGGATTTTTTTCGAGACTAAAAGAAGGGCCGATGACCTGGAAGTTTTTCCCCAACAAAAACTACACTACCTATTTCATGTGCATTCAGTCAAATGGCAGTTCAATTGGTTCTTTTTCATTAAAAAATACGGTAGACATGAGATAAAACGTAAAAATGTTATAAAATAGTCTAACAACAGTAGCGTAATTTATACCTAAGCCACCCCCGCCGGAAAACTGGGGCGGGAGTGCAGCGTTGCCAGGGGCGCAAAGATTTTTAGTTCCACATCTGCTCATCAAATGGATTTTTGAGGCTTAGGGAGGGGGGGGGGGCAATGGAGATGTTGCATGTGTGAGGAATTTGCGATTTGACTATTGAATCATGCGTAAAAGTTCGCGAGAAACACGACGGTGCCACTGGTTTTCTCTGAAATTAACTCCCAAGCTCAAAAAAAGCTCTCAAGTGGAGGCCAAAATGGAGGGGATATCCCACGCTATCCTGAAAGTCTACCTCTACATCAAGACAAACTGTCTATGCAAAGATCGGGAGCAAATACATTGACAGGGCTGCCACTTTATTTGGGGACTCCACAACTGAAAACACGGCAACCCTGCTAATGTATTTGCTCCCGAGCTTTGCATGGAGAGTTTTTCTTGATGTAGAGGTGGACTCTCAGGATAGCGTGGGATATCCCCTCCATTTTGGCTTCAACTTGAGAGTTTTTTTTGCGCTTGGGAGTAATTTCAGAGAAATCCAGTGGCACCATCGTGTTACTCGCGAACTTTTACATAAGAATCAGTGGTCGAATCGCAAATTCCTCACACATAAAACATCCCCATTGCGGTTCGGATCGCAAAATTCTCCAAAACCATCGTTTATCGATGCATTTCATAATTTTAGACGATAAAAATAAAAAAACCACGGATAGAGAGGCATTTCGGCATGCTAACCTCCGAATATACTTTTTCAGAAACATGGCTGCATGTCCTTAAAAACTTAAAATCGAACCTTGGGTGCGCCTGAACTTTAAAAGTAAACCAACATCAATGGACTATAGTTTGAACCGAATGTCAATTTTTTGTTTGGAAATTTCGATTGACGTACATGTAAACTGCTGACGAGGAAAACCGGCATGAACGGAGAAAAATTTCTATCTTTTCATGACCTCTATGGGAACACTAATGTCAACGAACTTTGACTACTCTCAGGAAGAGAACTGACATAATTGAACGGCTGTGCTCATCAGTGTATGCACAGTGCAACAGGCTGGCACAGAATTAAAAATCGTGAAATATTGCACGTAATCTAACGAGGCTGCAAAGTTTATGAAAATTATAAACCTATTGATTCCAGGGCTTGGATATGCGACTCGCACCCAAAAGCATCAAATAATTTATTAGAAAACCTTAGTTTTTTTCCCACTTATCTCACGATTTTTGCTTTTCTTCCTTGTATTTAAGGAGTATATTTTAGACATTTTTGGGATGTGCTCAACTTGATTTTCTTACGACTTTATCTGAAAAAACAAAACAAAAAAAATCTACTTCGTTGGCTGTATCTCTTTTACACGGCAGATTAATGGGTCACTGGGCAAGGTCTGAAGTAAAAGAAAACGTCACGTGTTTTCTGTTCAAAAGCCTACAAAGAAAAAATTCACACAACGGGAACTTTTGAAATCGACTCATGAACAAGATATTAAGAAGTCTTTCAAACACAGATCAAAAGGATTTCGATTATCAAAAGACGTAATTTATATTTTTGCCATTTAACCAATGTTAATAGAGGACACTTACAGCTTATTCTGCCGTGATAAGGAAGAACGCCGTATGAACATTCGAGAGTTGCCAAATTTCCTCCGATAAAATTATCATTTTTTTAGAATATTGATGAATATTTTCTCTTGAACTTCGCAGATGATTTAGATCTAGCTGCGAGTGAAATTATCTGAAAAATTGAAGGAAAAATATTTGCAAATTTCTCTGCGAATTTGTATTTTATCAAAGGAAATTTGGCAACGTCTGCAGGTTCATGCGGCGTTTTTCCTTGGCACGGCAGTATTGTTAGTTGATTTTCAGACTTTTCGTTGTGTGATTCGTTTTCGGGTGGAATTTCGAGGAGAAACCACGAAGCTTTGTGCTTTGATTCATACCTTGTATAAAAGCTAATTTTGTGACCCGCGCTACTTGGTGACCCATCACCGAATAGTCGCCTCACTCGAGAGAGTCTCATCTCACAAATCGTCGTCCTTTTGACGTAAGGGCGTATCTCCTTTTCCACTAGAGCCCTGTTGTCCGTGTAACTCCATGCTTTCTAGAGCTCATGTCGAAATGGAGATACATCAGAGGAGCGACGAAATGGGCGCCTTATTTCTGGTTGACACCGGAAGTGGGCGAAGCCGCGCGGAAAGCTCGCGAGCTGGAGCACGAAATTAAGCTAATTAAACCATTACCATTTAACCATTACCATGAGGACAGTAACCCGGCGGCACGGGCCGAGGGTTTCTCTCATTAAATTATGCGGGTAAAATTACGCAAGTATAATCGGGCATAATGAACTTGACGAGGAGCCGTGATAAGGAGGCAGCCGAGTGCGCGAATACCTACTAATAAACTGAATAAACAGATATAATTACCTGACCCACTTACACCCCCTCCCCCCTCCTCCTCCCCCGAGGAGCGTGTACGCGGTGGACGTGACACCCATGCTGACACAGAAAGCAGGGGATCCATACGTGGATGAGAGTTTACTCGGAGAACCGCTAGACCACCCGGTTGCATCGCAGGACAAAACAGAAGGCGCTTGCCGGTAATGAACCGAGCTTTTCGGCTGAAACGACGTACCTGTCTCTAACTACACAGATGAGATAGGCGTTTTCATAAGTATGCCTTCGGGATTTATTATTTTCGGTAGGTACACGCTGTTTAAATGGCCATTTAACTGGTGTGAGACCGATTTCTTTCGAAGTGCAGATGTCGAGGGAGTATGTCCTCCATAGTAGAAGTAGAGTCCCTTTATACTGAGAGTCAAGACAATAATGTGAATCCATTTCTGATTGGTTCCCGTATTTTAGGCCTCCACAGTGTCACGAACGGGAATAAAGATTACATTTCCACCGATTGAAAAGATTATAATCCGGAGTGGACCAGGGCTTTACGAGTTCGGCAAGGAACAAACGGAATGAGAAAAGGAACGAAGAAAGGAATTTGAGAATGGGCCAATCAAAGATTATAAAAGACGTTCGATTTCTGTAATCTTTATTCCCGTTTGTGACTCCATGAGGGGGTGTTGTCTTGACTCTCAGTATAAAGGGACTCTATCTCTAACTACACAGAAGAGATAGGCGTTTTCATAAGTATGCCTTCGGGTTTTATTATTTTCGGTAGGTACACGCTGTGTAAATGGACTACCATTTAACTGGTGTGAGACCGATTTCTTTCGAAGGGCAGATGTCGAGGGAGTGTTTACTCCATAGGAGAAGTACAGCGTGTATTGCATTAGGACCGCGTTTAACAGAAAGGAACCGAGCCACATCGGCTGTTGCCAATTTTAACTGGGCAATTTAATTTTTACGAGAGAATGTTTGTTCGGATTTCTTTGAAACTTCTAAGGAATTTGCGCCGTACTGTGGAGAAAATTCACTGAAATTTGCACGAAAATCCGCACAGCAGTTTTCATGTGAAAAATTAAATTGCCCGATTAAATTTGGCAACAGCTGATGTGGCTTGGTTCCTTTCTGCTTAACGCGGTCCATTTACTTCCAGAACAGTTAGGAGGGAAATTGTATTTGTTACAAGCAGAGCGACCTCGGTTCGTGTCGAATGCGACGAACACGAGACGAATTTCTTAATGGAACCTGGATGCAACTATTCTGCCTCCATGGATGTCCGTGTTGCATATCCTGGTAAAAATTCTGTGTTCCAAAATACCATAGACCTACAGCCGGCTGTAAGATTTCCAATAGCTTCTATAGCTGGCTACACAATTTCTTATGGCCTTTTATAGCCGATGGCGATTAAGCAACAGCCAGGCGATAAAGTGTATGCTAAACGTTACTAATTACGGATGCTAAGACTTCGTGAGTTTTTGGACTACTGCTCTCTTTGTGGGCCGTAGTATCTTGATTTATTTTGCGAGGAAAGCTCCGGACTTTTGATGGATGCCTGCCATTCCTAATATATTAGAGCGCCTTCAGTATCGTATGATACTGTGCAATACCTCTGGTGTGAAATAGTTGCTTCAAGCGCCGTGCCACGCTGCGGCGCAGCAGGCGGGCAGCCAGCGCGAAACGCGCATTGGCGCCTACAAACCTAACAGGGATACTTCACGCGTTGCGCAATGCGTGAAGTATCCCTGTTAGGTTTGTAGGCGCCAATGCGTCGCCGCTACGCTTTGTGTTTTAGACTCTAATATTTAATCTGGCGGAGTCAGCGTTATTCAACTCATGATTTTGAAATGTTTGCACATGCTCTATGGATTAGTCTCATTTTAATTGATGAAAAAAAATATGTATTACAGGAAAATATAAAGTGTGTTTTGGAAATATTGAGATGGTTCCGTATCAAACTGAATGATTTCCAAAGCACGCGAATTTCTACACAATTTCTTATAGCCTTTCATAATCGATGGCGAAAAAGAAACAGCCAGGCGATAAAGTGTTAAGCCCGGCGATAGGAACTATAGCCCGGCTGCATAATTTTTTATCGCTTCGTATAGCCCGGCCGTACGATTTTCTCCGCATTCTACAGCCAGCTATATGATTTTCTGTAGCCTTCTTTAGCCGGCTATAAGAATTCCTATGGTATTTTGAAACGCAGCTCTTATCGCCAATTTTTATCAGGGTACGCAAGGGAGTGAAGGCGTTTTAAGTTTTGACTATCGGGGACTTTTTTTTCCACAAGTGGCAATGAAACGAATAAGCCGTATTCGTCGTAATTAAGTCGGGTTAAGTCGGTCGGAGTAGGGGTGTAGCTTGTGTACAATGCAGCAGTGGAACTCCTGAAATTATTGTAAATCGAAACTTTTTTCTCGTAGCTTTCCTTTACTTCTAAACCCTGCGCGCGGACATCCTGGTCTTTAACTGACAATGATACAGCTAGAATGTATGGTCTCTACTCTCTACAATATTTTCAGAATAGTTGAAGAGTGAAAATTGACAATATTCTAAGCGAAAATAGATGTTGCCTAGAGTCGAGTTAAATTCACTTACTTAATGTCAAACTAGGGGCTTAAAATAATACCAACTTGTCTCTTAAAGTTGATGTCAAAATTAAGGAGCACGTTAAAAAGTTCAGAGAGCGGGAGTACTTAGGCTATTTGGACCGAGTTCATCAGAAAGGAACCAACCCACATTAAGTTGAAACTGAGAAAAAGAGGTTTGAAGTTTTATTCATGCATAAGGCTCGATGTACAAAATAAACTTTAACCCCTCTTCCCACAAACTAATTTCTGTTTTTCGCCGTTCAGTTTTTGGCAGGAGAAAATATACGGCTAGTGGAACTCAAAAACATTCTTATCTCAATTTATTGAAAAATGTGGGTTGGTTCCTTTCTGATAAACTCGGTCGCAAAGCTCATTCCCTGATTTTCCCCTGACTTTCCGTGATTTTCAGGAGCTCATTCTCGGATGAAAAACCGAAATTTTCTCCCACTTTTCCGGGATTTTCTTGGGGAAAAGAATAAAATTTTCCAGATATGAATGAATTTCAGATATGAATATCGATTTTAGCAGTTGATAATGGTGCCGTAAGGTACCGAAACGTCTTGCCTGTGTATTTTGTATTTTAGCCTTGTTTCCGCATTTTCCTGTGTTTCCGATTGTCGTTTCCGTTTCGGGCTGCTTTTACAAGTCTCGTTGTTTCCACTATTGATTTTAATTAATGTAACAGCCATTTCTTTGGCGCACGTCAGATTGGACCGCCAAATTTGAAAACGAAATGATCCCTCGGTGGTTGGAGAAGAGATTCCTGGTTTCTGGAACAGCTTCCCTGATTTTCCCGGTAAATTTTCATTCCCTGATGAATCCCGGTTTTTTCCGGTTTTTAAAAAACTAGACACCATGATTTTACGGTGAGGAGCTTTCCGTAATCTTGGTGGCACTTATAATGTTGGGGTGTTCTGCTCTTCAACGATTTTACGCTGAAAACTCGATCGCGGAGGGCGTCCGCTGTTTCCGTCCAGGTGAGCAGGCGCCAGGCGCCTCGAAGCTCAGGACAACGACTCCAGCGCACCGCTGCTGGGGCTCTCCTAAAAGAGATGCTTCATGATTCTGCAGCTTTTGTCCTTCTTGCTCGTGCCTCCTTTTATCCTCGACGCGACGTTGATTACGTTATGCAAGCGGCTTGCGTAGTGCGTACTCATGTTCCGCTAATAACATCACTCAGCGTAGGAGCCGCGAGCTCCGTTTGGGAAGAATACAAATCGCCCGCACCAAATTCGCCCGAGCTACCTGGCTTCTCCGACGAGGATTCATTAGACTCATTAGGTTTTTAAAAGCTCCCGTCGGAGAAATTTATCACAGCGGAACTTCCCGCCCTACTGAAAAATGTCTCGAAACCACATCGATCACGATGTGTGACCGTATAAGAGAAGAAGGACCTAGGCACTCTCAGAAAAGAAAGGTTTTAATTGAGATATTGGAAGCTAGTGGATTCAATGTGATGAAAACTGAAGTTTTGACCGAAAACGCTTGTGCGGATCTGAACGAAGTGTCACAGAAATCATAGAAGCGTGTTACAATGGTCGAAAAAATAAGTTGAGATTTTCTAAAATAGCCCTAGTTGATGTTGCACCTTATCAAAACGATTGAAGGTTCTTGTCTCTGATTCGGTCAGAATCAAGAGATACTGTTGAATAGGGGGACTATTGGACTTTAACAAGAATCTTACGACTGAGTAATTGAGGAACTCTGCGGGAAAGGGGCCGACCCATATCGAAAAATTGCGTTTGAGCAAATGAATTTGAAGTTTTTATAATTACTTTCTGGTCATAAACATCGTCTGGTCATTGCCTGTGGCCGGAAAATAGTCATGGAAACTTCGAATGCATTTTTCTCAAACGCGATTTTTCGCCATGGGTCCCTTTCCAGGAAAACCCCTCAGTTACCAAGTCGCACGATTCTCGTAAAATACGCTATACTGCCGTGCTAAGGAGGAACGCCGTATGAACCTTCAGGCGCTGCCAAATTTCCTTTGATAAAACACAAATTTCCTGGTAAACTTGTGAACATTTTCCTTCTAATTTTTTGTACAATTTTGTTTGCAATTTCATCAAAAGTTTCTGAAAATCTCAAAAGGAAAAATATCCGTAACTTTCCTGAAAAATAAACATTGAAATCGAAGAAAATTTGGCAACTCTCAAATGTTTATACGGCGTTTTTCCTTAGGACGGCAGTATAGTTGAAGCCAATTTTCTCAACCTTTGAATGGAGTTACGTTCCTTCGTTTGAGACTCGACGAATTTTGCTTGGGTGGACTGCGGGCCGATTATTGAAATTGATAGACAAAGCTATAGACAAAGAAGACATAGGGGGTATAAAGCAATCCTATTGGTTGAAATGGGTGGTTCTTATAGACTAAGAAAGAAAATTATGGACTAACTGTCGGGTCTCTCGTGGGTTGCCGTTAGTTAGTCTATTACCTACCTCCTTTGTCCATTGCAACTACCTGCTTCTACCAATAAGATCCCTCCAAATCCTTTTTGTCCTCTTTGTCTATTGCTTTGTCTATCAATTTCAATATTCAGCCAGCTGAAGTGTCTTTTTCCGAAGACGGTCGTATTGGTCTTGATTTTCACCCTGGAATTACCTTAACCTTGAAGGAAATCTCATTTCCCGCTCATGCGCGCGTATTGGTGGCCGGGGCCGGGCTCGATGATGGACGGTGGATTTGAGTCAGTGGTTGCATAATGGACACAATAGATGACCGGTGGTCGACCCGAGCAAGATGGCCGGATCGGCGGATCGCCCGAATTTTCCGGGGCCGGAGCCCGGGAAAGCCGGGCCGTTTCCCGACGCGCCCGCAACCGCGCCGCGCGGACACCGTGCGACGCTTCTGACCATGGCATCTTCTCGCGGCTGTGACGAATCCCAGCGTCGATGTCGGATCGGTCGATGGCCATCCCAGGATTTTGCGGTCCTCCGTTCAGACGCAGATTTCTGTATGCACTGGAAAAAAGAGTCGCTTGGAACCAGTATCCAGAATCTTAAAAACATCGACAAGAAAAAACACTATTGATTCAATCGGACTTTTTGCTTACTTTTCAAAGTCTTCGATAACTAGGCGAACCTGCCCTGGACTCCCCGATTTTCAGAATGTCCTCTTATGGGGTGTGGAGGCACCAAACGCCCTAAACAATAGCCTCGTTCTTAAGAAAAAAGAGTTAGGATAGCTGATTTGGCCAAGAAGCGCCGAGCTATCGCACCTTGGGTCCGCGCGGGGCACGGCCTCATTCTATCCTTCATTTTAGTTGCGAAAAAATTAATTTCTCCGGGCCGCTCGCCCGGTGCCTGGTCACTATTCAAGTTGGCTTTTGTCACGGCCCGTTTGAGAGGACACCGCACCGGCCGACGCTTCGGGGCGGATTCGTGAAATTAATCGTGGCCTCGATCGAAATTAATGGGCTTTGATACTGCCGCTACGCCGCTCACGGAATTTTGAAGAGATGAAGGACAGCCAGGGCCTCCATGGAATAAGCTACGCCAAGGAACGAAATATTTGAACCAGGGTGACGAGTTCACTTAAATTTTAATCCCTCACTTTCCTATCATTTTATTCGTTTTCTTTTTTTTTGGGGGGGGGGCATAATTTGTTTAGAAAATTATTTTCCAGAAAGAAATTTTTCAGCGAGAAAACTCTCGACGAACAATAAAACGTTTCGGTCTGAAGAAAGACTTTCAAGGTTCTGCAGCGGAAATTTCATGATTTTCGTGGTCGTCCTAAATTCCCCAACTTTACCAGATTTTCAATGACTAATCAAGAACTTGCCACCCTACAGACATATTGGTGCTGAACGGAACAATGTGAGAATAGGTACATTTAATCAAAATTAACTATGTGCATCCGCATCAGATTTGTGTGCATCATAGTTCATTTTGATTCAATTCCCTTTTACTTTATAGCATTCCTTTTAACATAAATACGACCAGTAGGACTACAGCCAATAAGTTGGAGTGCAACTCCTTTAAGTTTGCTGTAGGTACAATACCGATAAGATCATCAAGAAATCATCCAACCCTATTCTTTTTAGTGTACCACGTTGAAAAAATAGTCAAATCCTATGAGAATTTTAATTGAATCCGTATACAAAACTGTAACAAACTCTAATCGTAACAAACACGGGCGATCGCGTTAAATATAGCTCCCACTAAGACGTGTTACGTGCATTAAAAAGTAAAAAAAATGGTCGCTAAAATTGAAAAAGCGCACCCCCATTGCAACGTTGCACCTTGAAATCAATTGTTAATACCTCCGAATACGTAAAAAAATCCCCAGCAAATTTCGAGAAGATCTTGATCAGTTTTCCCTAAAAGAAAATAAACCTCGAGCATATATCTGCAACGTCGCAATTGGAGATACGCATTCCCTGGTAAAAATTGGCAGTAGAATCATGTGTTCCAAAATACCATAGACCTACAGCCGGCTGTAATATTTCCAATAGCTTCTATGGCCGGCTACACAATTTCTTATAGCCTTTTAGAGCCGATGGCGATTAAGCAACAGCCAGGCGATAAAGTGTATGCTACACGTTACTAATTACGGATGCTAGGACTTAGTGAGTTTTTGAAATACTGCTCTCTTTTTGGGCCGTAGTATCTTGATTTATTTTGCGAGGAAAGCTCCGTACTTTTGATGGATGCCTGCAATTACTAATATATTAGAGTGCCTTCAGTTTCGTATGATACTGTGCAATACCTCTGGTGTGAAATAGTTGCTTCAAGCGCCGTGGCAGGCGGGCAGCCAGCGCGAAACACGCATTGGCGCCTACAAACCTAACAGGGATACTTCACGCGTTGCGCAATGCGTGAAGTATCCCTGTTAGGTTTGTAGGCGCCAGTGCGCGTGTCGCGCTGGCAGCACGCTGCTCCGCTCTGTGTTCGGCTCTATATTTAGACTCGCGGAGTCAGCGTTTTTCAACTCATGATTTTGAAATTTTTGCACATCCTGTATGGATTATTCTCATTTCAATTGATGAAAAAAAATATGTATTAAAGGAAAATATAATGTGTGTTTTGTAAATATTAAGGTGGTTCCGTATCAAACTNATCAAAATTAACTATGTGCATCAGATTTGCATGCATCATAGTTCATTTTGATTCAATTCCCTTTTACACTATAGCATTCCTTTTAGCATAAATACGACCATTAGGACTACATCCAATAAGTTGGAGTACAACTCCTTTAAAGTTTGCTGTAGGTACAATACCGATAAGATCATCAAGAAATCATCTAACCCTATTCTTTTTAGTGTACCACATTGAAAAAATATACAAAACTGTAACAAACTCTAATCGTAACAAACACGGGCGATCGCGTTGTATATAGCTCCCACTAAGACGTGTTACGTGCATTAAAAAGTAAAAAAAAAAATGATCGCTAAAATTGAAAAAGCGAACCCCCATTACAACGTTGCACCTTGAAATCAATTGTAAATATCTCCGAATACGTAAAAAAAAAATCCACAGCAAATTTCGAGAAGATGTTGATCAGTTTTCCCGAAAAGAAAATAAACCTCGAGCAGAGATCTGCAACGTCGCAATTGGAGATACGTATTTTTCGACGTGGGGCGATGACCTGCTGCATAATAAATAAAAATCGTTTTAGGACTCGACTCACCGGAATTGAGTGTACTGAATTTTAGAAATTGTTATAGTTTCCTTACCTGAAACAAAAGAGAGAAAAAGAACGATTAGATGAGCAGATAATAAATGAGGGGCACAAAAGAATGTAGAAGTTACTTGACACTTTTGGAAACAAAAGTGAGTTATTGATCATTTTTAAGCTTTGTCTGTGCGATTATTTTTCTAAAGTTCCATCAACATCCACTTGGTAGGTGGTTCAATAGCCGAAAAAAGGGTGATGACGGTTACTGCCTTTATTGTCCGTGCGTGAATTTTAAATATGTGTTGAAGCCCCGAAAGTAAATGTTTCCACATGTCTCCATGAGATTGGCGAAGGGTCTCTCTTTATCTTTTGGAGGATAGCAGCGGAATGACTGCGGAAATTGATAGATAAAGCTAAAGACAAAGAAGACCAAATGAATATTGAGGGGCCCTAAAAAGCGGGTGGTTATAACGAAGGTAGGTAACAGACTATCGAACGGCAACCCACGAGAAACCCTATAGATAGTCCGTATTTCTCCCTTAGCCTATAGTCAGGGTGTCTACTAAAATAGGCTGGCCAAAAATCAGTACTTTTGCAGTAATTTTCCAGTACATTCCCAAGAAATTCAGCACCTTCTAAACAGAAAAATTCAGTACTTTTTCAGTACTTCCAATTGACGAAATTCGAAGAATTTCAAAGATTTGAATTTCTCGCTTAAAATGCGACAAAAATGACAAAAAATTCCGGACCTTCTGGTGGAATTCCCGCAATTTTTCAGTACTTCCGGACCGCCCTTAAAAAAGCAGTACTATTTCCGGACTTGTAGACACCCTGACTATAGGAACCATTTCAACCAATAGGATCGCTCCATACTCCGACTCCCTATTCTCCTTCCCCTATCGCTTAGTCTATCAATTTCAACAATCAGCCCGCAGTGCGGAATTTTAAATATGTGTTGAAGCCCCAAAAGTGAATGCTTCCACATGTCGCCATGAGATTGACGAAGGGTCTCTCTTTATCTTTTAGAGGGTAGCAGCGGAATGACTGCGGAAATTGATAGATAAAGCTAAAGACAAAGAAGACCAAATGGATATTGAGGAGCTCTACTGGTGGAAGCGGGTGTAAAATATACCGTCTCGGACATAAGCGACAAATGACGTCCGAACGACGTCACAACCGACCCACTCTCGTTGGGACACAGGATCATTACACTGCTGACGGGGCGAAGAATCGCAACTACAATTGCAACTCGCAACTTGCAACTTGTTGACCCGTGCCGGTGCCGCAGGTGGCGGCGCCTTCCTTCGCCTCTCATTTCCTGCCCGTTCCTGTGGGCAGTCGTCCCCTATCGCGTCTCCGGTGGTGGCGCTCCGCTCCGCTCGAGCCGCGTTTGCGCCATCCATCGTCGTCCACGTCCAGTCTTCGGCGCCGGGCCGTGACAACGTGACGTCACGGTCGGCGTCGGGGCCCGGCTCATGAATAATGGATCGCGGACCGATCGCGAGTAATTCGCGCGAGTATCACGCTGCAACGCCGCCTACCGAGTCACGGAGAAGAGGCGAATCTGCCAACGTTTCTTCGTGGGATATGCTGCTTGCACGGTCAAATTTCGAACCATTTCAATGGTCGAACTGAGAACAAAAGTTCAATGGAGATGTTGCATGTGTGAGGAATTTGCGATTTGACTGTTGATTCTTATTTAATAGTTCGCGAGAAACACGATGGTGCCACTGGTTTTCTCTGAAATCAACTCCCAAGCTCAAAAAAAGCTCTCAAGTTGAGGCCAAAATGGAGGGGATATCCCACCCTACCCTGAGAGTCCACCTCTACATCAAAACGAACTATCCATGCAAAGATAGGGAACAAATACATTAGCAGGGTTGCCACTTTATTTGGGGACTCCAAAACTGAAAACACAGCAACCCTGGTAATGTAGTTGCTCCCTATCTTTGCATGGAGAGTTTGTCTTGATGTAGAGGTGGACTCTCAGGGTAGGGTGGGATATTCCCTCCATTTTGGCCTCAACTTGAGAGCTTTTTTTGAGCTTGGGAGTTGATTTCAGAGAAAACCAGTGGCACCATCGTGTTTCTCGCAAACTTTTACATAAGAATCAATGGTCAAATCGCAAATCCCTCGCACATGTAACATCTCCGTTGTAGATATGATGGATGGTTAAGAAGACATAATTGAAAAGAGTTTTCAAGCATTAGTTGTTCAAAACCTTAAACTTATTCTAGAAAGCAAATGAGGGTGATATAACACATTTTCCCTGACATTTTCGTCATTTTCCCTGACTTTTGAAAATTTCCCGACATTTCCCGGTTTTCCCGGTATTCCCTGACTGTTGCAACCCTGAAAACTATCATAAATTTGAATGCCTCCACATTACTCTAACCTAAACTTTTCTTCAGCTTCTTCCCACAGACGAGAGACCCTCCACTAGTATCTTGGCCATTGTGGAAGCTTTTACTTTCGGGACTTCAGCATTCTACTGTTGACTTACCTACATGGTTGATGTTCAACAACGTGTTGGCAGTTTCGTTTTACAAACAAGCCGAAAATGGCCGACGTTTGGGAAACTTATTTGGCTCATGACGTCATCCGAATAAGCTCATCACCAACCGTGTACGTTAGTCAACAGGCGAAACTAGGGTGATGACTGTTGCTCCCTAATAATTGTACATAAGGAATTGTTGAAACCACGAAAGTTAAAGCTTCCACCTGTCGCTAGGAGGCCAGTGGAGGGTCTCTTGTCTCTGCTTCTTCCTCGATTGAATAAGGAGCACTGTCTTCGGTACCAGTGTGAGCCGCGCCCATTATCCGCAATTGGACAGCGACCCGCGAGAGCAAGTGGGGCCGCCGAGCCGAGAGCCGTCCGGCCTTATCAGCCCGGTCGGTGGCGCTCGCGCTCCGGCCTGGCTCTCGACAAGCGTCGCGATGCTCCTGGGCCTAGACGCAGTGCGTCGCGACGCGCCACTACAGAACTGGAGTCCTTGCCGCCAGATGCGGGAGAGACGTCACGTCGCGTCACTGCGTCGCTTATCAGAACGTAACGTAGTAGCGACAACGGCAACGCCGTCCCGCGAGACGTGCAACGTGCAATCAGAGCGGAAACGCAGCTGAATTTTGAAAGGCCGCAGTGGTAAAGATGCGCCGCCGCGCTAAGTTCCTCGTGCCACTTGCTGATTGGACCACCGGCACTAAATCTAAGCCCAAACTATTGAGAGGACCATTCTTAAATTATTGTTTTTTCTTTGCGCACAACTTATTTCAAGAATCCCAAAATCATTGTGTTAAATGGTAGAAAAAGAGCATAAAGAAAAAATGGATTGCATTTTGCAAAAAGGAACCACTAACATTGCAATGATGCTAAGATTGTGCAACTTCATCCTTTGCAATAAAATTGCGTAAATCGAGAAAAACTATGAAATTTAGATGGTAACTTTTGTCTTAAATTCACAGTTTTTAGCGAGTAAAATGGAAACTATTAATGGATAATCGGGGTTTTCCGCCAAGACAATAGAAGTTGCACAATCTTAGCAACATTGCAATGCTAGTGGTTCCTTTTTGCAAAATGCAATCCAAATAATAAAATTCAATTTAAAATATGACTCCTGAGCCAAAAATGAGAATTCGAGCAAGGCAGTGAAAACTGTCTTAACCGACCCGTTCTGGTTCTGCATCTTGGAGATCAGAAAAACGAATGTGTGAGAAGATGCAATGTAAGATCAAATTAAGATTTTTCAAAAATTTTTCCACAATTTGAGCAGAAAAAAAAGGAGAAGAAGAAGAAAAGAACTGGCGCTTGAGTCATCTTGAAAGTGGAAGGATTTATTTGAACGTATTTTCCCCATTTATATTCGAACCTTCCCGAGGGACTGTTCGGAAAATCGACAGCAGGGAATCGAGGAGGTGAAAGGAGAACTGCCCAATTCGTGATAATGTCATAATTTGGCGACGGTGACATCATCATCCATCGATTGATTTATGGGGAGCTGCACCGGTTCTCGCACAGTCATTTCATCGTTCGATATACGGCTCCCCATGCATAAAGGGGCGCTCGGTCTGCTCGCGTTATTAAAACTGCTGAATCAGGAAATGGTCTTAAAACCGTGTGTTCTAGTTCCCGACCAGTTGCGTATGTATAATATTCCTCCGTGTCCACTGACAATGACATAATGGTTCATTGTGCTTGTAGGAAAATAAACAAGTTGCAACTTTTCAGAATTTCTATCACTTCGAGTAATTGTTTATAGAACTGCGCCACAAAGCTTGTTCAATAATTCGTAAGTAATTCATCAGTATAAATCATTAATTTTCGGGAAAAGTTGTGAATATTTTTTCTCAAACTTTTTAGATAATTTTATTCGCAATTTCACCTAAAGTTCCTGAGAATCTCGAGGAAAAATATGCCCCGCTTTCTTCAAAAATAAAAATTTGATCCATGGAAATTTGGCAACCTGCGAATGTAAATACGGCGTTCTTCCTCAGCACGACCGTATTAGGGGATTGCAAGGATTGTGCACGGTGTTCTCGGTGTTCCCACTCGGTGTACCAGTGGCGTGGCGTGAATTGCGATATATCGATTGTTATGCCATTTAAACCTATGGTAATGAATCGATTATTAAGGTGTTCGCTGCGAACACCCGGTTTATCGATCCTTTTCCATAGGATTAAATGGCATAACAATCGATTTATCGCAAAGCACGCCACGCCACTGCGGTGTACCTGTTGTAGAAACAACCAAAATGCCTTCACTTCATGAACTTTTCACGGGAGAGGTTCTTTCTAAATGGAGCGCTCATTTTCATAACAACACTTGTTACTCTCAGGGCATTAGCCCCCGATAAAGGAGAGAAACGGTCGCACGATATTGACAACTGATGGCGCTTGTCAGGTTTTGAAACTCCATTCTTCAGTCGTCTCATGTTTTAATAGTGTAAATTTTGTAACAAACTTGTGGGTGACAAAAAAAATTAGAACTTTTGAGTAGCTAGATCTACAGTAGTAAGCCCGAAGAATTCCGAACAGTTGGCTAACCGGATTAGGCCTGGATTAGGCAAGTGAGAGAAGCTTAATCAAGCAGAGCGCAGCTAAGTGCTCGGTGGTGCATTTCAGTGGGCCCTGCTAACGTTGCACGCACTTTCCCGCGTGAGAAAAAGGGACTTTTTTCCGGCATCTGGCAACACCGCGCGAGGCCGGGCGAAACGGAGAAATGATAAAAGTTTACGGATGTGAAACCGGCGGACGCGTAAACGACTTTTACGAGAAAGGGAATTGAATCGTTGGTCGTTGGACGTGGAGGTCTGTCGAAACACGGTCAATCACGCCCTCGCCTTGGGCAGGGTTATCATGTAGTGAAAAAATTGCTTATTTTATCTTCATTCGTAAAAATGTCCAATTTTGTTGCCACAGGCTGGGTTTGTGGCTATGTTATTCGAAGCATCGAGGACCCCGAAAAGATTGAAACCATAAACGCGACTTAAAATGATCAGGATTTTACTAGCTGGTTAGGTCTCCTTAAAATGAGAGGCGCAATATTAAAATACGCCAACCAGCGTGTGCTGAGTTTAAGCCAGAGGGTGTTAGGTTTTTCGAGGCTGATTCCTTCTATAATCAGGAAAAAAAAAAATATTCGCTCGGCAACATCGATATTTTGAATCAGTGGTCACTGATATCGTATTCGATACATCAAACGGGTGAGATTGTATCAATAGCGATTGGTTCCAAACATAAACATAGCCTCAAAAGTCAATTGAGTAGTTTTTAAGATAGATTTTTGATGCGTATGAGTACTAATTGGCTAGAAGTAGTAAAATTGCTACAAAATTTCTCATTTTCAGCTTTTCTGACAAATATCCTAACATTTAGGTTTGAGGTTATGTTCTATTGTTTTGAATCAAACGATGCATCGAACCCACTATCGAATACGATCCATAAAACCGGAGGTGACACACCTGAGACTCGGTATTAGCTTGCTAAAAATCATTGGCAGGTGTTTTGGAAGTTACATCAAGGGATATGTTTTAGCCCGGCGGGAAAACACCTTTTATTTTCGACCATTTATAATCGATGAGCCACCTCACAGAGAAATTTGCCGAAAGATCACGTCTAACATAATTATTTATGTTAGAACGGCGCGAAATGCTAAGGAGGCAAAAGAAGCTAGAGCGCCTTCGATTTTTCGCGTGGACAACACGGACATCCATTAAGTACGAATAGTTGTATCCAGGAGCTGTCAGGCGCTGTCTTGACTTGGTTTCGTTGGCGCAGAAAACGCCTTCAATTTTTTGCATATGCAACATGGACATCCATCAAACACGAATAGTTGCATTCAGGCGATGTATTGACTTGGGACTCGTTGACGCAACGAACGCCGTCAAATTTTCATTTTTTGTCCAATTTTCCTAGGTTTTGTGTCCTGTTGGGATACTGCAATCTTGTTAAAGAACTTCGTTTGACTTTGGAAATGGTAGCTCCTCATTTTGATTCGATGAACGCCATATTTTGTGTCAGAAAGGCATGCGATATATCGCATCCAATGGTTCCATATTTTCAGCTACTCGCCATTTTTCTCCAATTTTGAGATCGCAATTCTGTTGTCAGGAGACTAAAAGCACTACTTACCAATTTTAACAAAGAAATTCCAAATAATGACGACGAGGTTTTTTTAGAGAGAAAATATCGCATTCCAGTGCAGTTTCGATATCAGTATCGAATGCGATCTTTTCTCTCTGAAAAAAACCACGCCTTTAGAACGTTGCATTTCTTCGTTAAAATTGGTAAGTGAGTGCTTTAGTCTCCTGACAACAGAATTGCGATCTCAAAATTGAAGACAAATGATGAGTAGCTGAAAAAATGGAACCAACGGATGCGATATATCACATGCCTTTCTAACACAAAATATGGCGTCCATCGAATTGCCTTAATCTCTTCACCTTTCAAATCCAATTTAATTTTAGTTCGCCTCTTTCGGTTCCCCCTTCTTCCGGCACTGGGTGCAAGTAAACATCTGCGTGCTGAAAAGACCATTCGCGGAGCACACATTCAAATCCAGGCTGAAATGTTTGGCGCTCGAGTGGCTATTGTCCGGTGCGACTCTGGTCTCAACAAAAGGCACCGTTGCCGCACCGTTCAAAAATTACACTTTTCCACAGCGAAACAGTGTAAAATACCCCGATTTTAGCGGACGATCGGGCGGTTTCGCCGCGCTGAAGTGAGGCGAACTGAGTCGAAACTCGACCGCTTCGTGCTCGGGCAGCGCCATAAAAAAATACCGGGCCGCGCGCGAGGACTCCGAAAACCGCGTAACTCCCATTTAGAGTCTCGTGTACATACGATGTTTTTGCCGAGCAACGGCGGTGGAACGGAGCTGCGCATGCGCATGACCGGGTATGTGACGGCTCGCTTTTGGTGTGTAACTCGACTCTTTCTGGCCGAGGTTAAAAACGCCCGGGTAAATGATGATGTTGAAGATCGGCTAACAATGAGCTGATCGTCTACAATTATTAAATTTCCTGCATTTTGCAGAAATTCCCACGATCAGGATTGCAAATTAGATAAAACTTCTCAGTTCCTTGAGCTTCCTCTAGTTTTCCCAGACTTTACCGATAAAATCAGGGTGTCTAGCATCAGGAAAAACCGGAAAAATCGGATAATATCAGGAATTTTGGCCGATCAGGAAAAAATCAGGAAAATCGGAAAAATCGGACATTTTATCAGGAATTTTTCTTACGCGAATTTCCTCAGCGGAGAAAGTCTTACTGCTTTTTGCCTACCGTGCCAGGAGTCGAGGAAAATCAGGAAAATATCAGGAATTTTCAAAATGAAAAATTCAGGAATTTTTTATACAATATCAGGAAAATATCAGGATTTTTCGAAATCAAAAAATACTAGACACCCTGAAAATCTGTGACTAATTAAAGGTGATGTTAACAGTAACTCAGCTGACGATGAGATAGACCCATCTCCTCTATTTTTCGGTTATTTTAGGAAGACCACGATCAGGGTTGCACTTTCATGTAAACTCCTAACTTCCCTGACGAGTCATTCCGCACAATTCAATCAATGAATGTTCATGATAATCTTCGATTTTCATGAGAATTGGTGGGCATGATGATCCGTCCATATAGTAGTACGGAAATCCCAAAATTCCAACTCTCTACTCCCGATTGAGCCGGAGTTACGGGGGCTCAAGATTCGCGAAAGCCCCCGAAGCTGCAAACCCCTTCAATTTCTAAAATCACAACTCGGATTCTAATTAAGCTACAAGGCTCAACTTTGGCTTTTTTAAAACTTTTTATCTGATCTATTAAAAATTAATGAATTATGCCCTCTTAGAAAAACTGTCAAGATTCCAAGGTTGGATGATAATTTTCGAAATTTTATGATCTTCATGACTTTACGAGAGCTTACCACCGCACCCTGAAGACGAAACCAAAAACACAATCATGTTCTTAAAAAAATTTTACTTCACAGAAAATACGATTAAATTGAAAATTCCCGACACAAATGGGAACTTATTCGGGAGGCCATTGGTCAGGGACTCCACGATATTTGTGTCTTAGAGCTTTCTGCATGCCTCCCTGCATCTTCGAGGCTTCCCGGTTGCGATATCCCTGATGCCGTACTTAGGAAAAACGCACTGGAAAAAAAAACACATTGGATCTAGAGTCCAGACTCTTAAAAACATCCACAAGAAAAGTTCTCTTGATTCAATCAGAATCAAGCAGCTTAAATCAAGAGCCAAGTCTCTTACTTTAAGCGGATTTCGTTTTGATTCAAGCAAAAGTCCGATTGAATCAAGAGTATTTTTTCTTGCCAATGTTTTCAAGAGTCTGGACTCCAGATCCCATATGTTTTTTCCCCCCAAAGCGTCGTATGAGCATTCGAATGTTGCCAAATTGCCTCTCGGAAAACATTAATTTTCGAGGAAACTTATGAATATTTTTCATTCAAATTTTCAGGCACTTCCGATCAAATTTAGAGCAAAATTTTCAGAAAAATCGTAAGAAAAGCATCGATAAATTTTCCCGAAAATTCCCGATTTCTCTGAACAAATTTGACAACGCCTGAAGGCTCATACGGCGCGGCGTCTTCCCTAGCACGACAGTACGCGCCTGCGCGGCCTTCCACTCGACAATGCGCGAGGTGCTTCGCGAAGAGGGCAATCGGCGTGAATTGATAAAGCTAAGTGTGTTGATACCGGGGCGCGGAGATGGGGACGAAGAAAAGAAAACAAGGATTGTAACACTGATCGGCGAGAGAGCGCTCGCTCGCAGAGTCGCGGAGTGGGTGAACAAAGGGCCCGAAGAAGTGTAGGAGCGTCTTCAACGAGCGTTGCCGCTCTTTCGACAAACGTCATCGATTATATACCTCCATCTCTTCCGAAACCGCAGAAAAAGTAGAGAAAAAGAACCTTCGGGACCCTGCACTGACAAGTGTCGGAGCGGAGGAGAAATATTTAAGGTGTATCTACAGCTGCGTGAAGTAAGAAATTTCTCCGCGCAGGGGGCGCCACCGCTGTGTTTTAGAGTCCGTACAGCACCACGTGAGTCCTTGAGCTTTTATAAAAGTTGAAGGAATTTCTGTTTAAATCGAAGATAAATAAGTTCTAGCTATAACATTCTTCTTCCTATTGACCCTAAAAACAACGTGAAAAGTCATTTCTAAAGCTCTGCAATTTGATCCCAGAAAAAAGTAGGGTTAAGCATGATGACCTTGATGCAACCAATCGCGTTTGATCGCTCTCAGCAGTTGGCAGATATCTCTCTCCCACCGTGAGCTGTCTCTCTCGCACTTACAGATATCCCGTAAGAGAAACTGGGATCAATTTACAGCTTTTATTATTAGACTTTCAAAGCTCGCGTTTGTTTCTAAGGATTCCAGACGTATGCTGCTAGAACTTATGAGTCTTAGAATTTAAGATACCTATTGTGATATTTAAATAATCACTGATTTCGGAGTCGGATTTTAGCAGCGCGACGTGGTGGATTTTTTCGGAACTACAGCTGAAGATTAACCTTAACAGACCTTGCACTTTGCGTAATGTGAGCGGGTGAGGCGCAGAGCCACCTTCGCACGGTCAACGTGGGTGATTGATGCCTTTTACACGGTTCTTTCATCGGTCGGCGATGCATCAGTCTGGGGTCACAGATTACCCACTTAGAGTCACCCGCTTGACCGTGTGAAGACGGCGATAAGGTGAATCCGTGGCGGGAGTAAGAAAACGACAAGGTATCGAACATTGTTGAAACTGATAGATAAAGCGATGGACAAGAAAGACATGGGGAGTATGGGGCGATCCTATAGATTAATATGGGTGGTTCCTGCGGAATAAGGGAGAAAATGATGGACTGCCCTGGTAAAAATTGGTGGTAGAATCTGTGTTCCAAAATACCACAGACCCTCAGCCGGCTGTAAGATTTCCAATAGCTTCTATGGCCGGCTACACGATTTCTTATAGCCTTTTATAGCTGATGGCGATTGAGCAACAGCCAGACGATAAAGTGTATGCTAAACGTTACTAATTACGGATGCTAGGACTTAGTGGGTTTTTGGAATACTGCTCTCTTTTTGGGCCGTAGTATCTTGATATATTTTGCGAGAAAAGCTCCGTACTTTTGATGGATGCCTGCCATTCCTAATATATTAGAGCGCCTTCAGTATCGTATGATACTGTGCAATACCTCTGGTGTGAAATAGTTGCTTCAAGCGCCGTGGCACGCTGCGGTGCGGCAGGCGGGCAGCCAGCGCGAAACGCGCATTGGCGCCTACAAACCTAACAGGGATACTTCACGCGTTGCGCAATGCGTGAAGTATCCCTGTTAGGTTTGTAGGCGCCAGTGCGTCGCCGCTACGCTTTGTGTTTTAGACTCTAATATTTAATCTGACGGAGTCAGCGTTATTCAACTAATGATTTTGAAATGTTTGCACATGCTGTATGGATTATTCTCATTTTAATTGATGAAAAAAAATATGTATTACAGGAAAATATAATGTGTGTTTTGTAAATATTGAGATGGTTCCGTATCAAACTGAATGATTTCCAAAGCACGCGAATTTCTACACAATTTCTAATAGCCTTTCATAATCGATGGCGAAAAAGCAACAGCCAGGCGATACAGTGTAAAACCCGGCGATGGGAACTATAGCCCGGCTGCATAATTTTTTTTCGCTTCGTATAGCCCGGCCGTATGATTTTCTCCGCATTCTACAGCCGGCTATATGATTTTCTGTAGCCTTCTACAGCCGGCTATAAGAATTCCTATGGTATTTTGAAACGCAGCTCTTATCGCCAATTTTTACCAGGGTGACTCTAGGGTCTCTCGTCAGTTGCCGTTAGTTAGTCTAACACCTAAGTACCTCCGTTGTCCATTGTAACCACCTGCTCCCACCGATAAGATTCCTCCATATCTCTTTTGTCTTCTTTGTCCTTCGCTGTGCCCACCAATTTCGACAACCAGCCCACGGACGTGACTGCCACTGAAGGGTTGCGAATTGCGATTGGCTGACGCATTCGACTATCACTGACGCGATCTAGGGTTGATCCTAGTACTCACGCCTGATTTATCACAAGGTTGAAAATTTTTAATTTAAAGATTTGGTCAAAGACTAAATATGTGACGCAACGATAAACCAATCAAAATTTATTAAAGCCCGTTCAGGTTACTTTGTGTTCCACAACCCATATTGACACAAAATTCGAAATGCTGACCTAACGTCGTTCTTTAAGGGGCTGCGTGCTTTCTTATTCGAAAAAGCCTTCTATAATCTTCACGAACTTGTAAAATTGCTAGTAAAATTTAACACTTGTACCTTATGTATATCGCTGTAACTGTTCATCATGTACCGAATATGACGTGTGCCATAGCCTCAGCCAGAGGCTCAATTGTACAAATTATAAAATAAATAAATAAATAAATAAAATGTCGGTTACTTTATCTTACTGTGATGGATTCCCTGATTTTTTTATTCCTGACACACTTCAATGTCTCCACGTTTCTTTAGGTCCTAGACAACATGAGTAAAATCTTCGAACTAGGAGAGAGAAAAGCGAGAAACAGATGGCAGATTGGCAATGGTGCTACGAATTTGAGCTGGACAGAAAAACGAACTCAAGTTTATGGCGATCGGCGGAAATAAAAACATTAGCTCAATTCAGGGTCTGCAATAAAAGCAAACGGAACACACGCGACAGAAAACTGGAGATGCCGAACATCATCCAGGCGTCTATGCTTACGCAGATCAGAATAATCGGTTTGCGAAAACGACGATTTGAAACAAGTGCGTTGACTGCCTTCAATTCAAATACGACGAACCTCAATCGTCGAGAGCAGATCTGAACGGCGAAACGAGTGTACTTCAATGTACAATGAAGAGACAATAGGATTTGGAAACCAGTGATCTTCAGAGGGATTGAAATGAATACTCCGTGGTTGCGATCCTAGTTCGAATGGAACGAACTATTCATCAATCCGCGCTTCGAACAATACCGAATTTGAAAGCTTCTTTTTTGGATCCATTCAACAGGATTGAAAAGAGTTTTCCGTCTTCCGTGAATTCTGAAGAAAGAGCTGCGATTAAAGCCGTACCTATCTGATTGCGGAGGACAATTAAGGCTACAGCCGAGGAGGCAGCGAGATTCAAGTTTAGAACTCGATGAGATTTGTAGAGAGCTTAATTCGTAATATAGAGTATAATATACGATAAAATTCGTGTAGGGTGGCAGGGCCGGATTAAGGGGGTGGCCACATGGGCCGCGGCCCATGGCGGCATATTTAGGGGGCGGCCAATTTTGCAATTTTTTTTAACGTAGGTATAAAAAAAACGGATTCAGAAAAAAAATTATCAATGAGAAAAGGGGACAAAATCTCTCTTTCCTGAGAGTGCAGTAATTTCTAATTGTGTCGTTTTTCGGTGATACAAGAGACAGCATCTTTATTTAGTCGAGTCAAGAGAGGAACTAAACACGCAATTTGGCCTGGAGCTCAGCGCAGAGAGGAATGACGACGAGGACTTGAGATGAAAAGGACAAGCCCTCGGCGCGGCGGTCGGCATGTAACACATATTAGCGCCTACAAGATTTCATGAATACCTCAAGCATCGCGTCAAACACAGTGCGGTCAGGGGCGGTTGGCGTGAAACACATAGCGCCTACAAGACTGCAGGAATACTTCACGCATTGCGCCAAACACAGTGCGATTAGCGTGGCGCAGCGGCGGAAGTTAAAAATTATTAACCACATTTATGTTTGTTCTTTCATAATTTTTGGTTCATTTCTTATAAATGGAGGACCTTGTCCACACAGAGATAGGTTTACGGAACTTAACTTTCGCGCAAAGTTCCGTGAAATTTCGCTAGTAGTGTTGACAGGGTTTTCGCAAAAAATGTATCCAACACGAGTAAGTAAACGCCTCTTATTGTGCACCCCTCCCCCTCCGGCACGTTCACTTGATAGTTTTTTTGATGTTTCAAAACGAATGAGAAGGGGGCGGCAAAATACAGGCTGCCCATGGGCGGCAAGTAGGTAAATCCGGCCCTGTAGGGTGGTTGCGTCTTTGACCTGATCGGCCATTTGAAGGCGCTTTCTCTGTAGTCCCATTTTATAAGTGCGTCAGAATAAATGCATGCTGAAGCTACATATGCAAAAGGTGCGGTCCTCATGGAAAAAAAGCGAAGCAAACTACTACTACATCTCATCGAAGGTAATCTGCAAATCCTAATTTAGGGCCCACATCAATGAAAAGTAAATACTGATTGCAGGACTCAATCTTCTTCAGCTCTCCGATTCTCCATGAATCTTTTCGATTAAAAACAGGCACAGGTGTGAGTGGTGCCATTCGGGAAGAAAACGATTAGTCGCCTAATTTTCAGACTCTAACAAGATTAATTATCATAGATGTAAATATACAATCGCATAAAAAAACACATATTCAAAACTACTCAGCTGCTTCCCGGATCGCTCGAACTTGCATAAATGAGGACTTATCTGTAACAATAGCTGATGTGAAAAATTACCTTTTCGAAACACGTGCAAAAAACTGTTTTGGCATCGAAAAAATTTTGAGAAAATACTTGAGATGTGATCTTCGAGATCTGTACATTATGCCAGAGCCAGACATATTAAATTTTTGTCTGAACAAAACAGTTTTTTAAGCGTGTTCTGAAAAGGTAATTTTTCACATCCGCTATTGTTACCGATAAGTCTTCAAATATTGAAGTGCGAAAAAGACACCGAAAACCGTCATTCACCGTGAACTGTCGTTTTCCACGAACCAACCAGAGGTTTAAACAAACGGTCAACTTAGTGGGGGTGGAGGGGTTTGGAGGCTAAGGAGGGGAGCCAGACCCCCTGGACCCCCCCTCCCCCCCTCCCTTGCGGTCTACGCCACTGCTTAGCCTCATGTGCAGGGGCTTAGGTCCTTTTCTTGGCTAAAAATTCGGAATACTGGGGTGTTTTACCTGATGGATGCGATACATCGGAGGCAAGTTCGACGACGGCAAGAACCCGGGAGGAATGAGCTTGAGGCCGAAAGAGGAGATTTCGCGGGGACGCGGCAGCACGGGGAGGCCGAGTCACGGTTTTTGAGCAAGACCTCAATCTCTCGAGTTTCGCTCTTGCTCTTGCTGCGAAGTCGTCGCCGTCGCAATCGCCATCGCCATCCTCATCCTCTTGCTCTGCCCCAACACGCAACGTTGACCACCGACGGAGATCCACCATTCACCGCCAGCTGACGAAAACTCAACATTCCAACTACGACCGAGCTAGCTTTTGATTACGGCCACGGTCCCCCGGTCCCCTACTCGGAGAGGACCCCTTTCTTCATTTCAAAACGTGACATATTTCGAGCAGCCGCTGGACCCAAGGATGGAGGACACTGCTGTGTAGAGTACCTATATTGAGAGAGTATGGCCACTGGTGTTACCACCTCTGATTAGCTCAGCCATCTTGGCTGAATGGAGCCCTTAGGACCCAAAAAGGGCGGACGCTATAAATTAATGTAATGCAAAATGACTCAAAATGTAGTTTTCTTTGCTTATCGTAACGGAAATTTACTCAAATGCACCATTGCGACATCTTTACATATTTTTAAGGCTAATCGTGTGCAATTTTTGAGAAAAATTATCTCAGATGTAGTAAGGTTGGCAGCAAGTGCGGTTGGTGATAACCGTCAAAAGTTGGCGATGACCCCCCTCCCATCCACAAAAACCAAAACAAAGCACCGCCATTTTTGGGTTCTAAGCCTCTCCATGGGGCCCAGTGGCCATACTCTCTCAATATAGGTACTCGACTGCTGTGTTACCGACTTACCAATGAGAGCTGGGGCCGAAGTTTGTCGGTTCTTTCACGCAGAGTGCAACATCCATCGATGAGTTCAAACCGCACCACCAGCCAATCAGAAGCGCTAAGCCGGACTTAAGTACAGTCGAGACCCGTCCTAAGTATATTAAAGTACGGTGGAAGGACCGACAAAATTCGGCCCCACAGCAGTAGGTAAGTGCAAAAATGAAGTTTTCGGAAAATAGTCCTGAGGGCGTCTGAGCGGAAAATGTTACTTAACAAATCCTTAATTGTTCGATTATACTAACTGAAAGTTGGGTTTGACGAAATGAGTGGCTGGCATAATATAGGACAACGTGTTCGCCTTGATTTTGTGGGTATGCATTACGCAAATTCATCTTCTTGACGAAAGTCGAAATTTTCGAATCACGTGTTTTCACCCTATTCAACTTTTCTACTCTGCGTTAAATTCGGTGAGTCAGCCACAAAGAGTTCACGCTCTCCTTCATGTCGTGGATATGCAATCAGAAGTCGAAATACTTGTATCACGTGTTTCGCCTCATCCAACTTTTCTAATCTGCGTTAAAGTCTCTGAGCCAGTCGATTTGAGTTGACGTTCTCCTTCATGTCGTGGATATGCGATTTTATCTGCTCATAGGTCAAAATAGTTGTAGAACGCATTTTGTCCTATCCAACTTTCCTAGTTAGTTTTAATTACTTGGTTATACAACTTTTCAACTTTCAAGGGCGTTACTGCTCTCTTTGAGAATACGGCCGGTACTGGACAGTACAATACTCGAAAACCTTACGTATACACGACTTCATAACTTGGATTGACCCGATGGACGATAATGTGAACTTGTTGGAAGGTATCGTCCAATTGAGGTGCGCCTTCTGTCTCACCGCATAGGCAACAAACATGATGGGGAGCGCGAATAATGGCCTATTCGAAGAACAAACAATATTGCAGCTTCATGAATTTTGATTGATCTCGAATTGTGAAGGAAACTTGATTACTGATCAATTCTTCAGTACCACGGCAGTGATCTTGGTGCATGAAAGCCACTTCGAGCAGTCAGCTGAGGGCGTTAATCAGACTGAATCTTGTTTACTATACGCACATTACTAAGAACGACGTCGTTTATTAACCATTATCGGGCAAAAACGATAATGATCCCGAGAAGTAACTTGCGGGTTACCAATAATGCGAAGTCCCTTGATATACTGTCTCTATCAATGTTGACTTAATTCAACACCTGGATCCTCGGTGCTATCTAACAAGTGGCTGTTTATCCCGACGGAATTAGGGCAATCGAAACAAGAATAGAGTAGATTACATGGGAGATTTTTAACGGTCTTCGCGTCGAAGATGGTTTTAAAAAGCATTTAGGTCAAACCTATAGCGTATAATTTGAAACGATGAAAAGTCGAAACATTTGCACTGCACCTTTTTCTTCCGGGGAGAGTTATTTTTTATTGATAATTAAAGTGAGTTTCACTGAAAAGAACCGAATGGCGTTCTTTCGAAAATGAGTCGCGGACGATTTTAAGCTTGACAAGTTTATTGTATTCTTGGGGGAAAAAATTGAAAGGCCACGAATAAGTTGCAGTGTTCCAAAGACAAATACAAGGTTCATTTGTGACTTTTAGTGTTAGGGAAGCAGAACATTTAAAACCTCTTGTTGTAACTCAATGTGCCTTGGTTCCTTTCTATTGAACAAATCCAATGTTTGACTCGGTTGCTTGCGCCTCAACGTTTCGACGGCTCTGCAACTAGAGCTTGGGAAAAGTCGAAAGATTATTGTACACGGAGAAAAAAACATCGTGCGTGGGACCCGAACTTAAGGTCATATGGATCTCTAAAGCTTTCGGATTGAGCATCTGAACACTTTAGGTCTAGCTGTCGAGGTTCGAATCACAGATCTGAAACTTCAGTTCTTACATCTGAAGTACTTCAGATGTGAGAACCGAAGTACTTCAGATGTAAGAACGGAAGTTTCAGCTGTGTGATCCAAACCTCAGCAGCTGGACCTAATGTGTTCAGATGCTTAATCCGAAAGCTTCAGAGAGCCATATGACCTGAACTTCGGGTCCCACGCACGAAGTTTTTTCCTCCGTGTATCAGGCATTTAGAAAAAGAATCTCAATATGAATTCTGGATTCTATTGCGGATATGCTTTGCGCCTTCGAATTTTTTAGAGCAGCTCCAAGAGTGGTCAATTCGCCGGAACTCGGAAAAGCCCACCCGAGCATCCGATTCGTCGACCCGGGCCATCCGCGCAACACGGGCCAATGATTGGCTGATGACACGCCACGGACCGCGACGGGGCATGCGCCGCACTTGGGCTCGTGTCTTTGAACTTGAGCTGCGCGGTGCCACGCTCATAGCTCCGCGATCCATTCATGGACCCCCCCCCCCCTCTCGCCCCTCCCCCCGGGGAGACCCAGGTGCTCAATTCCGTGTGTACCATCTTGCGACGCATCTGCATGGCACCTGGTCGATCCCCCCCCCC